>CM035424.1:158143353-158238353 GCA_020310875.1 Ceratopteris richardii
AAAGCATTTACCTTGGGCATGGTTAACATGAGGTCCTTGACATCATCACGTAAGCCCCATCAAAATTGGTTGATAAAATAATCCTCGTGCCATGTGAGATCACAAATGATTTGTCTGAATTCTGATGCATAGGTAGACGTAGGCCTATTTCCTTGATGTAGCTTCCTTAGCATTGTTTCGGCAACGCGTGAACAATTGGTATCTCCAAATGAAGATGTGAACTCTTGAATAAAAGCCTTGAAATCATGTAAAATATCCATATCCTTCTCAAGGATAGGTGCAAACCATGAAAGAGCAGGACCACATAATAGAGGACCACATAATAGAGAACCACATAATAGAGTTCCTATGAGTCCTACTTGAGAAGCATCATTTGGGTAAATATCTGGTCGCATCCTTATGAATAGCTTCACTTGTTGCACAAATCCTTGAAACTTTGATCCTGTCCCATCAAATTTCTCAGGCATGCTCACTTTTGGACTTTTCTTCATGTTAGTTGTCATGGGGGTACTTGAAGAAGATTGACTTACAATGATCTGCAGCTCTTGGATTTGCCTTTGAAGTTCTGTGATTACGTCTTGAATATTTTGTTGTTGAATCCTTTGTAGGTTTTCTCGTATCTCTTGGACTTGTTGTTGAATGACTTTAAGTGCAGAAAAAAGTTATTCTCGAATAATCTCCATGGTGCCTGGTCTTGATGAAGGTAGTCTTGCCAAAATGTCAGGGGAGCACTAGGTTGTGCTCTCCGACTACAGTAGACAAGATTTTGGAAATACGCTTTTGATTACAAGGACACCCACGAAGGGAAAACGATACAAGAATACGTAACTGATAGAATACATCCCACAACCCGGGGCTAATAGGTATAGATAACTCGACTAGAGATGATACAAGAGATCCCACAACCCGGGATCGTAGTTAGGAAACAAGATATCTTCGTTACAAGAATTCCCTTCAAGGATATGAACTAGATACAAGAAATAACTAGAAAGGATCTCGTACTACGAGATTACAAGAGGACAAGAAAGGATGTCCACTATACAAGACTAGAAAGGACTAGAGCAAGAGAGAACACTAGAACTTGAACTGGAACTTGAAAGTACTTACTTGGTCATCATGACCCCTTGAGCTCCCAAGACTGGCATCCGCAAGACTGATTATGAATGTGGCCAACCCCTCCTTTTATAGGTTTTCAAGGGCGGTTACGATTTGATGATGTCATTGATGACATCATCAATTGGAAACAAGACCTCTGGGTGTCAAAATTGAGCAAATAGATAGTCGATCTTGGAGTTTTGCACATTCCGGACGCAATGGAAGCATTAGTTTCTTCAAAATCTGAGCCAATCATGAGATATAGAAAGTTCCATGGAATCTAAGGTTCGAGATGGTTTCCTTTGTGTCCATGACAGATGTCACCTTTTAGGGACATGTGAGGGGATCGATTGCATATATGTACTGCAGTTTTAAGAGCCTCTCCCCAAAAATAGGAGGGAGATTAGTTGTGGACAGCATGCATCTCACCTTCTCACAAAGAATCTGATTATACCTTTCAGCCACACCATTAGAAGAGGGGCTGTATGGTTCAGTAAGCTCCCTCTTTATGCCCAAATTTGCACAAAAAATTTTGAATTCAGCACTTGTGAACTCAACCCCATTATCCATACGTAACCATTTCAGCTTTCTACCTGTTTTGGTAGTCACAAATGCATGAAATCGCTTAAACACAGCAAACTCTTCATCTTTTGATTTGAGTAGTTCCACCTAAATTTTCATGGAAAAATCATCTACAATGGAAATAAAATATAAAGCACCCCCCATAGATTTGGTGGGCATGCTACATACATTAGAATGGACAACATCTAATATACAAGACTTACGAGACACACCAGAGAAATAGGAACTTTTCACTTGCTTTCCATATTGACAATCATTACAAAAATCTAGCTTATTGCCTTTAACATCAAGCTTCTTCAAGTTACAAAGTTTGGATAGACCCTTTTGGCTCATATGGCCAAGTCTTTTATGCCACAATTCCATATGAGAATCAATCTCAGCCAATGCAATGAATTTGCTAGACAAGGACTTTCCATGCAAGCAATACAAAGTTCCCCTTTTTGTGCCTTTAACAATCAGCCGTGACCCTTTTTCATTGAGCCTCTTTCAATTAAAACGTTGTAACCATGCATATCCATCTGTCCAACAGAGAGCAACCTCTTCTTGATTCCTGGTACATATTTCACATTATGGAGGACCACCTCATTTGTGCCATCTATGAAAGATGCGCAGTGCCAATACCTTCAATGGGACGTGCATGATTATTCCCTAGGTACACATGGCCATGGCTACCCGCATGAAAAGTAACAAAACACTCCTTGACAGGCGTCCATAGTAGTTAGGTGCGTAAGGTTCGGTGCGTTCGGTGCGTTTAAGGTGCGAGGACCGAACCTTACGTCCTAGGTAAGGTGCATAAGGTGCGTTCCATAGGGTTTAGGTACGTTTGAGGTGCGAGAACCGAACCTTACATCCTAGTTCGTAAGGTGCATTCAATGTTTAATGATCTAACCTGTTACTTAATTGAATCAATATTATAATCATCATGCTTTAATAAGATTGCAGAAGTGACAATGCATATTAATGGTGAGCACTGAGCATTGAGCAATGAGTTGTTAGAAGATTCACGACAGTGGCAAGTGCTTATCAGAAAGAAATAAACATATACAATGTACAATGTACACCTAAGACTTAAGTTCAAAGTTCAAACACATTACACATTACACCTGTCACCAATTACCAGTGCAAGACTCAAGTTGCCAAGTGCATGACGTGAATCGTGATTCTGCAATGTGCATTTAAACCTTAAGGCTTAAATAATCATATGGATAATGGCATATCATGAATTTAAATTCACTGAAGCGGCAAGCCTGAAGTCCTGGGCCCTGGGTATTAAATATTTGCTCAAGGTGACAAGGTTGAAGGTCTTCTGACTCGAGTGTGCTGAAGCCTGAGAGTCAGTACTGTTGTAGAGTCAGTACTATCCTGGGACCTGAATATATGAATGATGAGTCATGACTCAGAACTCTTCATGAACATTGAACAATGTCAGTACTGTTGTAGACTCTAGAGTCAGGACTCAGTACTGTTCTGAATATATGAATGATGATGAAGAACCTATAAGCTATAGTCACAGTTCACTGGAAAGTTTTCTTAAGGATAGCTCGTCAGCCATTATGCCATAGCCTGAAGCTTGCATTTATGGTTTCTGAACCAAATGATTCACAAATTCTTTCAAGGTGGGGCACGATGAGGCTACAAGAGTGACAAATTATTGCAGAGAAATCTATAAGTCTATAAATTATGTTATGTTGAGTGCATATTACATAAGAGAAAAAGTGAACTTTGGTGTCACAAAGTGCCTGTCAATCCTATGAGTTAAAGTCATCATATTGATGTTCTCAGTTCTGTCAACTGTTACCTGTAGGACTGCGGCTGGCACTGCATGAGCATTGAGAAAGTTACAGTACTAAGAAAATAACTTCTAACTTCTAAGTACAATGTACATACTACAATGTATTCTCGAGTTGACTCAGGAGTCAGGACTCAGGACTGAGGGCCGAGGCAGACAAATAGCAACATTACAAACAGTAACAGTAACAACACTACTGATTCCTGAAGGTGAAAATACCCATACATGTATACATAATACAAGTTACAACAGACCAGCTGAAAATACATTATATGCCCATTGCCATTATCCATATGATTATTGATATATCATATAATTTCAAAATTGAAACTTCAAACTCATTGCTGTTACTGTAACAGTGTAGCTGATATGAGACTTGAGTAACGAGCGTCGAGTACTCAGTAGATGATGTGCATATTACCAGGTCAGTGGTCACAGGTGGCGTCTCTCTCTCTCTCTCTCTCTCTCTCTCTCTCTCTCTCTCTCTCTCTCTCTCTCTCTCTCTCTCTCTCTCTCTCTCTCTCTCTCTCTCTCTCTCTCTCTCTCTCTCTCTCTCTCTCTCTCTCTCTCTCTCTCTCTCTCTCTCTCTCTCTCTCTCTCTCTCTCTCTCTCTCTCTCTCTCTCTCTCTCTCTCTCTCTCTCTCTCTCTCTCTCTCTCTCTCACCTGCATTCCACCCACGAAACCACAGGGGGGCAGTGTGGTAGACTATGTTATCGGGCCCCCGGAGGCGACACATCTGATCACCTCATTCACTATCCCACCCTTACCGATTGGAGCTGATCACGCATATCTTGCCCTATCCATTCGCGGCTCACCATGCATACCCCACCCCGTCACCACACAGCCACGAGCCCGTACCACCATTCACTTTAGACATGAGCTAGCACATATCTATAGCTCCCATGTTCGAGAGCGCATCTACTCCCTTGATCCCTCTGCCTCCTTGGACACCCTCACCGCCCACTTCTCCTCGATCCTCCATACATCTGCTACTCTCAGCTTCCCATACACCACCCACAGCACTGCACATCCGACACGGTTGGGGCATACACCCCAGAATAGATGGTACGATGAGGAGTGTAGGCGACTATACCGACATCTCAGAGCACAGAGTATCTTGGGATCCATCACAGAGAGGGAGGCACGACGACAGATGCGAGCCCTCACACGCCGGAAGCGGCGAGCTTTCGAGGAGCGACAGGAGGCAGAGTTGATCGACCTTCTCATGAGTAGGGATTGTGCCACCGCATGGAGGGCACTACGTGAGCAACGTCCACCTACACCCATAGCCGATCCTTCGACTTGGCACACCTACGCCCAGAGGTTATATGACGTCCAAGGACAGCCACCATTACCGATTCCTTCCACACCGCGTCCGGTGATATCCACCCTCTTCACAGCAGGCATGGTACGACAGGCCATCCATAGGCTACAGCATGGCCGTTCAGCAGACCACACGGGGCTACAAGGAGAGCACTTTATATACGCAGCAGATGTAGTTTCCCACTTGATCGCCCATCTCTTCAACCGTGCTTTGGTTGAGGGATTACCCGACTCATGGACTATGCATACCATTACGCCTATCCATAAGTCCGGCAATATGATGGACCCAGGGAACTACTGGACTATTATGATAGGCCATATCCTGGCCAAGATCTATGGGGCACTACTAGAGGCAGAGCTCAGTACACACGCTTAGGCAGCGGGGATCAGAGCACCCGGCCAGGCAGGCTTCCGCCGCACTTTCTCCACCATCGACCACATCTTCGTGCTTCGTTGCTTGATTGAGAGCGCGAAGGCGAGGAAGCAGAGACTATACTGTTGCTTTGTGGATTTCCGCAAAGCCTTCGACATGGTCCCTCGAGAGAGACTACTACGGAGGCTCCAGGAGTTACAGCTTCCATCAGACATGCTATGGGCCATCCACGCTTTGTATGCACGAGTCACAGGCAGGGTACGCTGCCCCAGCGGTCTATCAGACAGCCTTGTTAGCACCATTGGTGTGAAACAAGGTTGCCCCCTCTCACCCACTCTCTTAGGTCTCTACATCGACGAGATCACGGAGTATATACAGCGAGCAGGAGGGAGAGGAGGAGACATCGGAGGTACGCCAGTACATATCCTATTATATGCTGATGACATTGTCCTGCTCTCAGAGTCACAGGAGGGGTTGCAGTCACATTTACAGGCGCTCGATACCTTTTGCATGGAGAGAGGACTCACAGTGAACCTTGGCAAGACCAAGGTCATGATCTTCCATACCTCCAGGACAGTATGCCATCGCGCCTCTTTCACAGCAGCTGGAGGACAGATAGAGGTAGTGGACTCCTACGTCTACCTAGGTATCACCTTCTCGGGCAGCACAGGGGTATTCTCCATGGCACAGGCTGCGAGAGATAGATTGACGCGAGGTTATGCGGCACTTGCAGGATTGGAGAGACGCTGCTTTCAGACACATTTTCAGGAGCCCCGGACTAAGGGGTGGCTCTTTGACACTCTAGTGTGAAAGAGGCCGCGGAGAGCTACGTCGTGGTGTGCTCGGTTGCTCCAAACACCAAGGGAGTGGGCTGCTGCGTGAGGAGAGAGAAAGTAGAGAGAGAAACCTGCGCAGAAATTTGGAGAAGAAGATGGAGAAGCTGAAGTTGAAGAAGTCCCAATCAAGTTATGAGAGATTTGGGACCAAGTCTTATTGATAAGTGACTTTTAGGTCATTTGGGCATGTTCACACATGGCCAATGACCAAAAGTCATAAAAATAATGTAAATGCCTATAACTCCCCAATTTGGGGTCCAAAAAATACAACAAAAATATGTCTGGAAAGCTCTCGAAGAGAGCTTTCACATGGAAGGGTCAAAATATACAAAAGGAGAGTCCTTGGGGCCTTTATCCCCAACAACCTCCCACTTAAAGGACCAAGGAGGCTCCTTTAAGCTAAGTAACTCCCACCATCTGTATACATAGCTGATGTTGTGCCTTGGGTAGACACTTCGTGAGAGCATCTGCAGGATTCTGTGAAGTATTGACCTTGATCAAAGTGATCAGGCCATCCTCTAACACCTCTCTGATGAAGTGATATCTCACATCAATATGCTTTGTGCGAGCATGAAACATGGCATTCTTTGCCAAACATATGGCACTCTGGCTATCGCATCCAAGAAGAGGTGCCTTTTCAAGCATCCCAAACTCACTGCAGAGCCGAGCTAACCAAATGGCTTCTTTGGAAGCCTCTGTGGCTGAAATATATTCAGCCTCTGTAGTAGATAGTGCAACTATCCTCTGAAGTCTAGAGCACCATGAAATAGCTCCACCTGCAAGGATGTATACATAGCCACTTGTGGACTTGCGTGTGTCCACATCACCTGCCATGTCTGAATCACAAAATCCTTTTAACTCCAATGGACCCTTTCCATAACATAAGCATTTCCTTTTGGTCCCTTTCAAATATCTCAAGATAGATTTGACTGCCTCCCAATGAGCTCTACCAGGATTAGCCATAAACCTGCTAACAACTCCCACTGCATGAGCAATGTCTGGCCGAGTGGCAACCATAGCATACATAAGTGAACCACAAGCTGATGCATATGGAACACTCTTCATGTAACTGGCTGCATCATCATTTTTGGGACAGTCATCCTTGGAAAGCCTAACATGTGGCTGCAATGGCACTCCAAGAGGCTTAGCATCAGCCACATTAAATCTGTCCAGCACTTTTTCAATGTACTTTTCTTGGGATACCTGCAAAGTATGCTGCTGTCTATCCCTTTTTATACGCATACCAAGAATATGCTCAGCTTCCCCAAGGTCTTTCATTGAGAATGCAGAGTTCAGCTGCTGTTTTAGAGCATTCAGAGTGCTCTTTTTCTTCCCAGCCAGCAGCATATCATCTACATACAGTACAAGAATAATTGGGCTGCCATCTTCATCCTTTTTCGTGTACAAACAATGATCTGCATGGCTTCTTTTAAACCCATGTTTGAGCATAAATGCATCAAACTTCTTATACCATTGTCTGGGGGCCTGTTTCAGCCCATATAAGCTCCTTTTCAGTTTGCATACTAGATGCTCTTTTCCAGGAATGGCATATCCTTCTGGCTGTTTCATGTACAGCTCTTCATCTAAATCACCATGCAAAAAGGCTGTTTTAACATCCATTTGGAATAATTCCAAATCCAAGGCAGCTGTGAGAGCAAACAACACACGTAAAGTGGTCATTTTCACCACTGGAGAGAACACTTCTTGGAAATCAATGCCCTCTTTTTGGGCATATCCCTTAGCAACCAGCCTTGCCTTATACTTGGGTTTGCCATCAACAGCTATGATTTTGTACACCCACTTGTTGGGAATGGCTTTCCTTCCTTTGGGTAACTCAACCAAATCCCAAGTATCATTTGCATGCAAGGCCTTTATCTCTTCCTGCATGGCTAACTCCCACTTCTTCTTGTGCTCACATAGCTTTGCCTCTTTATAAGTAAGAGGCTCACCCTCATCTGATAACATAATGTAATGTATAGAGGGATCATATCTGTTCATTGGCCTCCTAGCACGTGTAGATCTTCTTACCCAATGATCCACATTATCTGGCAATGGATCTACATCAGGAGGTATATCAACATGTCCATTGTTAATGGGCTGTTGCACATCATTTCCAGCCCTGTTTTCAGCATGAATAGGTGGCTGCATATGCCCTTCAGGATCATCATTTTGCTGTCCAGCATCATCTGGCTCAATAACCACGGGCTCATTGTCATTTCCAGCCATATGTGGTGCATCCCGAGGGTTCATATCAGATTTAATTGGTGGCTGTACATGCTGAAATTTGACTCTTTTATGGTCATCTTTAGAGGCACAATTATTTTTGAGCAGCCTTGCCTCATTAAATACAACATCTCGGCTGCGTATTACCTTCTTGAGTTGAGGTAGCCAAATCCTGTAGCCCATTTCACCTTCATCTCCATAACCCATGAAGATTCCTTTCATGGACTTTGCATCTAACTTGCTTCTCAACTCAGGCCTTATATGCACAAAAGCATCGCAACCAAAGATGCGTAGGTGGTCATATGAAGCTGGTTTGCCAGACCAAACCTCTTCTGGAATGCCACCTTTTAAGGACATATGAGGGGATCGATTGCAAACATGAACTGCAGTTTTCAAAGCCTCTCCCCAAAATCCATGAGGGAGAAAATCCATGAGGGAGATTAGCTGTGGACAGCATGCATCTCACCCTCTCACATAAAGTCCTATTATACCTTTCAGCCACACCGTTGGAAGAGGGGCTGTATGGGACTGTTAGCTCCCTCTTAATACCAAGATTTTCACAAAATCTATTGAATTCAGCACTTGTAAACTCACCCCCATTATCTGTACGTAAGCATTTCAGCTTTCTACCTGTTTGAGTGGTCACAAATGCATGAAATTTCTTAAATGCAGCAAAGGCTTCATCTTTAGATTTTAACAAATATACCCAAAGCTTCCTAGAGTAATCATCAACAAAAGAAACAAAGTAAAGAGCACCCCCCATAGATTTTATGGGCATGCTACAAACATCAGAATGAACAAGATCAAGCACATTAGACTTACGAGAGACACCAGAGTAGTAGGAATTCTTTACTTGCTTACCATATTGACATTCATTACAAAAATCAAGTTTTGAGCCTTTAGCATCAAACTTGTCCAAATTACATAGTTTATCAAGACCTTTTTGGCTCATGTGGCCAAGCCTTTTATGCCATAATTGCATATGTGAATGGATTTCAGCCAAAGCAATAAACTTGCCCAACAATGCTCTACCATGCAAGCAATAAAGAGTCCCTTTCTTTGTACCTTTAACAATCAGCCTAGAGCCTTTGATAAGCTTCCATGACCCCTTCTCAAAGAGGGTACTATATCCATGCATATCCATTTGCCCAACAGACAATAAGCTTTTCTTGATGCTTGGTACATACCTTACATCATGCAAAACCAGCTCATTGGTACCATCCACTGTGAGATGCACTGTGCCAATACCTTCAATTGAACAAGCATGGTTATTTCCAAGATATACATGTCCATGGCTGCCTGCATGAAAGGTAGTGAAACACTCCTTAATAGGAGTTACATGAAACGATGCACCTGAATCTACAATCCATGTTTGTGACAAAGCATCATTCACAGTAAGCAAGGCATCAATCAAATCCCTCTTTGTGATTTGCATGTCTTGTGCATGAATATTAATAGAAGCATCAAAAATTTCAACATGCTCTTCTGCCATAGTAGCACAAAGTATATCTTCTGCATCTGATAGCTCCTCAATGATGACACTAGAGGCCACATTGGCCTTCTCTTTGTCTTTGTCCTTTGAGGTATCATGTGCTTCATTCTTGGTGTCCTTTTTCTTCCTGTCACCTGTGTTCTTCTTTCTTTCTAGTTCAGCTTTATAAAATCTGCAATCAGGCTTCTTGTGACCTTTCCTACCACATTGATAACAAGTCACTTCAGCCTTGCCTTTGCTTTTGCTCCTAATCCTCTGTACATTTCCACTTTTCTTTTCTGTTCTTCCTCTAGCCACATTGGCTGAACCACTGCCCTCTCCACTAGCTTTCCTCCTGATTTCCTCATTCAAAATAGAACCCCTTACACCATCAAAGGTAAGACTGGGGCTATTCGAAAGTGAAACAACCAATGTTTCCCACGAATCAGGTAAGGTCATCAACAAGAAGATGGCCTTAAGCTTATCATCAAATGGAGGTAATCCAGAGTCCTGCAATTGTGAAAGAGTACCTGTAAACAAAGATAAGTGCTCAGCCGCACTTTTTGACTCATCAAGCTGCATACACACTAGCTTACGCATAAGATGCACTTGATTTACAGGCGTGGTATTTTCATAAGTGGCTTTCAGCTTCTCCCATACCTCAAAAGCAGTTGTAAGGCCTTTCAAATCCACTAAGATTTCATCTGACACAGCCATCTTGATGTAAGTGATGGCCTTTTTGTTTAGGTTCATCCATGCTGCATCTGTCATATCTTCGGGCTTGACTTGCTCAAGAGCCCCTTCACAATCTTTAAGAAAGAGGATGCCCAACATTCTCTCTTTCCACAAATCGAAACCATTACCTTCAAATCTCTTGATCTCAAACAAGCTTTTGACATCAGAGGAGGTAGAGGCCATGTTTGAACACTAAGAGCTTCAAAATTTCACCAAAGAGGTAAAATTCACCTGTTGTCTTGTGCGCAATTACCTTACGAGACTATAGCTCAGAAATGAAGCCCAAAAACTGTCCAAAACTTGCAAAAATCAATTTCTGAAATTTTCTGCAGAAAATTTCAGAAAATTCCAGCAAGCTGTAATTGAATCAAAAACAACAAATTTGTTGTTTTTCAACCACAAAAAGCATACATAGATATAAAACCAAGGCAATGGGTGCTTGTTTTCACAAAAGCCCCAATTTTTGCAGCAATATGACCTGTAAAATCAGAGAAATGACCTGCTGTAATAAGTTTCCAGCAAGTATGCACTTCCTCAATCTTTGTGCATGTCCTCCCACTTGAAAAATGAGAGAAATTCTGCCACAAAAGACCTGTAGATGAAAAAATCAGCAATGTGGATGCTGAAAAAGACCTGTGGGGATACAAAAAGAAGAATAGAAGAGATTCTTCGCGATGAAACTCTCTAAAAAGCACAAAATTTGCTTCAGCTTTGCTCCGGGCTGAAGTAATCCTCCAAAAACAGCCCTTTTATCGCGAAAAAAGAGGGTTTTTCGCGATGAAATTCTCCCAAATGCAAGAAAACACCTTCAGCTTAACATAGGCTGAAGTGGAAAAGCAGTTTGAGCAACTTTGTCGCGATGGAACAGCTCAAAGCTCTGATACCAGTTGAAAGAGGCCGCGGAGAGCTACGTCGTGGTGTGCTCGGTTGCTCCAAACACCAAGGGAGTGGGCTCCTGCGTGAGGAGAGAGAAAGTAGAGAGAGAAACCTGCGCAGAAATTTGGAGAAGAAGATGGAGAAGCTGAAGTTGAAGAAGTCCCAATCAAGTTATGAGAGATTTGGGACCAAGTCTTATTGATAAGTGACTTTTAGGTCATTTGGGCATGTTCACACATGGCCAATGACCAAAAGTCATAAAAATAATGTAAATGCCTATAACTCCCCAATTTGGGGTCCAAAAAATACAACAAAAATATGTCTGGAAAGCTCTCGAAGAGAGCTTTCACATGGAAGGGTCAAAATATACAAAAGGAGAGTCCTTGGGGCCTTTATCCCCAACATAGTGACACCCGCATTGATGTACGCAGCAGCAGTATGGGCACCAGGGATCACAGAGGCGATGTGGACGCAGATTGAGAGGCCCCAGATCACCATGATATCACGCTTGCTGCGCAGCAAGCCCTCCGTTCCACATGACATTATACTAGCTGAGCTTGGCACACCACCGATGCTAGTGGAGGCCCTCTTCCAGTTGGTGACCTTTATTCTGAGAGTCAGAGAGCTCCCCACTAGCCGACTCACCAAGCTTGCATTTGAGAGCTCTAGACATTTGGCAGAGACAGGGCATGAGAGAGTATGGTATGCACAGACTTACCGATGGTTAGCAGACCATGGCATGAGCATTACGAATCTCCCCCCTTTTCAGTATGACCTCTCTTCCCCCCACATTACCCTCTCTCATTCGGAGAGGAATAGGATCATCCGTCAGGACCTACTACAGATACACGTCAGGGAGACATGGATAGCACCACGGGAGCCTCTTCCCACAAAGAGGCAACACTACAGAGAGCACTTCCTAACTGTGACAGCGGATGGTTTCATTCAGAGACCAAGATACATGGATACATATATGGCACCAGCTGAGAGAGTGGCCATTGGGCAGCTCAGAGTATCATCACACCAGCTCGAGATTGAGATTGGGCGAGCCACACATACGCCCAGGGATGAGCGATTATGCAGGATATGTAGAGAGGAGGTGGAGGACGAGGAGCACTACACATGTAGATGCCAGGCATATGAGGACATCAGAGACCGCTACCCACAGCTCTTCAGGGGGCCTAGAGAGATCAGGGCTTTATTGGGGACAGAGGACCAGCGCCCTCTAGGTCGTTTCCTAGTAGAGCTCCAGCACCACCGCGCATCACTCCTCCAGCAGCAGATGGAGATACACCTGGCCCCCCCCCCTCAGACTCATATTACAGATTTTTTCAGACCCACATACACTCGAGGGCCCAGCTCGATGCGGGGTGTCAATTACACAGAGCAGAGGAGCTTAGACGACAGCGTCGACGACCGAGACCCCTTGTCCGGAGAGTTCGTCCACATCAGAGAGAGATTCAGGCGATTCACGCACGCCATGACATGGAGATACAGAGACGTCAGCAGCGCACCCCTATCGATTTGGACGCCAAGAGCATTTTGAGGATCGCCATGATGCCTTACCCACCGATGCATTATATCCTACACCCACTCCAGGCATTTAGGGGGTTGTGACACCATCGAGCCTCCCCTCCCTATGCATATCATGTTTGTATCTCACCCATTGAGCATATAGAGTGCATACCCATAGCACCCCACACCCTTGATGCCAGCTACTATCCCTCCTTTTATACCCGTATGTAGTACTCACACTTTATTTTCGTTTTGGATCACAGTGGATTGGATCATACTGATGTATATGTTTTGTCTCATAGGCCAATTTTGGCCTCTAATAGACGTTAAAAAGTCTTTCTTTCTTTCTTTCTTTCTTTCTCTCTCTCTCTCTCTCTCTCTCTCTCTCTCTCTCTCTCTCTCTCTCTCTCTCTCTCTCTCTCTCTCTCTCTCTCTCTCTCTCTCTCTCTCTCTCTCTCTCTCTCTCTCTCTGTGGCACGCGTACGTCACTCTAGTCTCTCTCTCGAATGGTGTGCTTCAGTCTTAACCGACGGATTGACAGCGACCGGAACCTAACTTTATGCAATAATGATGGCACCGAAAGGAACCGAATATACGGTTCGCACCACACCGCTATGCACCGAATCCTTTCCGGTTCGATTACGCACCTTACATAGGCACCGTACAGTACCGAATGTCAAGGACCGTACAGGACCGAATGGAACCCTAAATCCTCTCGGTTCGCGAACCGATGCAAGTATGCAAGCGTCACATGAAACAAAGCACCAGAATCAACAATCCATGTCTGGGATAATGCATCATTTACAGTCAATAAAGCATCAATTAGATCACTTTTAGTGATCGACATGTCCTGTACATGAACATTGCAAGAGACATCATGTGCATGAGCATCATCGGCTGATATAGTAGCACATAGTATATCTTCCATATCTGAAAGCTCCTCAATAAAAACACTAGAGGCCACATTAGCCTTCTCCTTTTCTTTATGGTTGTCTTGTCCATCTGTCTTGTCTTCCTTCTTGTCCTTCTTTTGTCTCCAGCATTCTTCTTCCTCTCAAGCTCTGCCTTGTAGAATCGGAAGTCAGGCTTCTTGTGGCCTTTCCTACCACATTGGTAACATGTCACATCAGTACCCTGCATCTTGCTTCTTGTGGCCTTTCCTACCACATTGGTAACATGTCACATCCGTACCCTGCATCTTGCTGGAGCTTCACCTTTCTTTGCTTTTGCTCTTACTTCTGTGCAAGGTAGTCACGTGCATTCGGTGTATTCAGTTCCGTGAGTATAAGGTGCGAGGGCTGAATGGTATCCGAAGGTAAGGTGCGTAAGGTGCATTGTTACAAACACATATGAACATCAGTTTGTGAATTCAGATGCAAAACCATTCACCAACTCATAAAGAGTGATATGGATAGCCCATAGTGGTGAAATCGCACAAGGCATGATGAAAAATTGCAATTAAACCCAACACAAGTGAAATTGACCCTTGGCTTGTAACTAAAAACTAGTAGCTATGAATGCATCTCTCTCTCTAGATAGATGTGGAACTATTTGTCACACTGTAGAACCGATATGGCTCAATATTTCTCTCCTTCTCTCTCCCCTCTCTCTCTCGGAATCTTTTGGGCTAGTGTGTGTAGGATTCCACGCTTGCAGATGGCAGCATGTTGTAACGTGTTGGACATGGAACCAAGGATCAATGCACAATCTATGGGGCTATGGGCCGAAGGTAAGAAGCATCACAAGATGATGGAGCTCGTAGGCAATGATGGACTAGAGGCTCTAAGCAAAAAGTTAATGAGCATTTACCTTGAGTACATCAAATATGAGAAAATTGAATGGCAAAAGAATTTGATCGCATAACGAAGAACCGGAACGAACCGAATGGCAAGAACCTTAAAAATTTAAAATTCGATGAACCGGATCCACCCTGCTTCTCTGTGAATAAGAGCCCTTCTTCTCTGATATGCCTCTGACCATGTTTGCAAAAGTGCCTCCTTAACCACTTGCTTTTCTCCCGATTTCTTCATTCAATATAGAACCCCTCGCACCCAAAAGTAAGATTGGGGTTATTTGATAATGAGACCACCAAGATCTCCCAAGAATCAGGAAGTGTCATAAGAGAAAAATAGCTTTCAACTTATCATCAAAGGGAGGCAACTGTGATAGAGTACCTGTAAAATGAGACAAGTGCTCTGCATCGCTCTTGGACTCATCCAACTGCATGCCAACTAATTTCCTAATCAGATGTGCCTGATTAACAGGTGTGACTTTCTCATAAGTGGCTTTCAGCTTGGCCCACAACTCTGAAGCTGTAGTAATGCCCTTGAGGTCTACAAGAATGTCATCAGACACGGCCATTTTTATGTAAGTGGCAGCCTTTCTATTCAGATTATGCCACGCTTCATCTGAAATATCTTCTGACTTTCTTGCTTCCAATGCCCACAATCCTTGAGGAAAAGAATTCCTTGAATTCGCTCCTTCCAAAGATCAAATCCTGTGCCCTCGAAGTGACGAATCTCAAAAAGATTCTTCATATCTGAGGACGATGATGCCATGGTTGCACAAATAAGAGGTTATTGTGCTCAAATTTTGGGCAAAATGCACCAAAATCAGGGTACTACCTCTAAAAGTAATGCACAATGGCTTCAATGAGCTGTAGGAGCAAAATGGAGCAAAATCGAACCGATTGGAGCACAAAATTAAAATCTGAAATTTTCTGCAGAAAATTCGAGCAAGCAAATTTGTGCTAAAAATCAACAATTTTCAAACAAAGTTAAGAAACACACGCACATACATACATAAAAAAGTGGAACAAGAACATAAGAATGCGAACAAGACTAACCCTGACAAAGGAGTAAGACCAAGGAAAAGCATTTGAATATAATGGAAATGAACAAAAAATAAAGATGAAAATGATAATGATTAAGCAAACTAAAACCTAAACAAAAGGTCTGAATATAGATATACACGAGCCAACATGGTCATAAATAAAGCATAATATAATCTAATAAAATAAAACATTAAAAAATAAAAACAAACTATGCAGCATGAACATCAGCATAACTTTGCTAAAACAGTAGGGCTTAGATGTTGAGTATGTAATGTGGGATCTAAGGAATGGGAGAAGTTCAGTGCGCAAAAGCAAAAGGATCATAAAGGCTTCTTTTATTTAAATGAATGGAAGGCAAGCCCATCAGAAATAGCATTTAATGATATCAAAATTACAAGGAACAAAACATAAATGTTCATATCTAGCCACTGAAAATATGTATTGTAAGAATAGAATTTTCCTTTATTATGTATACAATTGATAACAGCATTTCAAATCTACCTTAGCAATGCACATTGAAACATGAAATGAAAGCACTATTGTTACAATACCAATACATACTGGAGGATTCCACACATGACTTGTGTTCTGATACGGTGCAAACTGAGCTTCTGGGAATTTCTCGTCATCAGAAAGTGCTGTAAAAATAAAACTGAAGTCTAAACAACTAAAATCTGGTCAAAAGAGCTAGGAATACTACACAATAGCACCAAAAATATGAACCAACTGTCGTACAACAGACAAAAGAGGATAACTACAAGAAGATCTGACATGATGGAAAGCTGGCACCAACTGCAGAAGAAGATTCCACAAGCACACCTGCCACCTTTGCATTAATTGCAGCCTCATTCAAAGTTCTATATATAAGTTAAAAACCAGTTAACTTTCAGAGAAGTGGTGCCCATAACAGTGTAAGATCATAAATTTCTACAGAAGCATGATAGACACCTCATTAAGAAAGCATTCAGCTCAGAAAAGGGCAGCAGAACAGAGGATATCTGATCAATAGTATCACTAGCACTTCTCAATCTCAAAATAGGTGCTAGCACCTTGTCACGATCTGGATCTGTTTTTTAGCAATCAAATTGTTATATCCAACAGTATGGCATAAAATTATCATCACATAGAAAGCAGAAAAGAAAGATATTACTTACTGGCACATCCTATTTCACCAGAAAGAGTAAGCAATCGTACACAGGCACTGCCATCAACAGTTTTATACATGGAAGCCTCTAGTTCTGGAACTGATTGAAAGCTCGCAATAGCTGGAAATCCATTAGACAAGCATGGTTCAGTGGCATAAGCAATAAAGATCAAATAGAAGCATGGCACAAGCCATTAAAACCTGTGTGCTCCCTTTTAAGAAAAAAATCGAAACCTCAACATGCCGATTGCCACAAGCTCAAAGCTAAGGTGACCTCAAAAATTGAGGTCTGAAGCCACGAACAAGTGAACCAAAACATCAATGCTAGAGGATATGAAACCAGTACCAGATCCTCTTGCAAAGTGTATATTCAATTCATTGATCAAAAAAGTGCACATATAAAGCGTTTATTTAGGTATTACTACGAGTTTGTTTTTCAATAATTGAGCAATAAAGCTAAAATAATCAATATAAAAAGCTAGAAAACTTGAACAATCTTTCTTCAACCAAAAAAGCATATCCAAAGACTTCCTATGAACTAGTCTTATTGCATAACTTGGGGTAATTAATGCAATTGGTCAAAATTTTTACCATGTACCATTGTACCTTGATTTGGCCAGTCTAATGTGAATACAAATTATACAAAAACCTACTTCTAGGGCTCTCCAATTATGGACACCAAATCCAACATTTGATGCAGTCTTAATGTCAATCAAGAAATCCTAATCTGTATAGGCTTGTAAAATTTTGCAGTACTCTAACAAAAGATAAAATTTATTTCCTCAATATCATTCATTTTGTTTCTTTCTTTTAACAAAAAAAGAATTGCATGCATATGGTGCAGTGTGTAGTTGTTCATTGTTCACAAATTGCAAGCGAGTTGCATGTCCATGACAAACTTTATTTGCTCATCTTTTCTTGTCTATTTGCATTGCACTAATAGAAAAGAAATACCACAAGAAGGTCAACATTGTGCAATTGTAATATGTTGTATCCACATAAGAGCTCTCTAGTTTTACGTCCCCAAAAACTTAAGGACATCTTGATGGTGCCTGTAGTAAAGGGTCTGGCTTAATACGAACCTGCTGCTCCATGTGAACTGGGCCACCTCCTCGTTTCAGCCTATAATTAGGACCCATGGGCTCATTTCTGAGACATCCCTCGCATGAGGCACTTGGACTCTTGGCCCTTTGGAAGAGCCTCATTCACCCGTACTGGTGGGGGGCTAGTGGTATGGGACACTGGTCCTTTGGAGGTGGCTGCCTGCTTGGCTGCAGGCTCACAAGCTCGGGGGTGAGCTCCTATTGGCTCTACGGCTGGGAAGTGACTCTGATGTCCTCCCTTCTATTGTTTGTGAATATGACTTGTGACTTGAATTGTCCAACAAGGAGGATCCTGGAGGACCTAACATCGGTATCGGGGCAGCTCTCTGCTTGTATGGAGAGGACAAGATGGAGAGGACAAGACAACGTGCATAAAACTATCAGAGCTCATGGAGCCTCAATGGCTCAGCTTGACACGCTTCTCACCCTCTGGCATGGGGTGGTATGGGACCCTTCCAGCAAGAAGGGGAAGCAAGGGGAACACATCCAAGCCGGTGGATGGAAAGCACAGGTAAGTTTTCCACCTTCTTCGTGTTTTCCATGTAGGTAGGAGGCTGGATTATTGGCTCTCCATATCATGTACTCGCAAGAATCCATGGCTGTTCCCCCTTTCTACTGTGAGGATTGGGCAGAGGGTGAGGTAGCTGTGTAGAAACAGCCGTCTCCTTGTGGGATGGTGAAATAGAGGAATATATGAGAAATTCTCTGTTTGTATTGAGAAAACCTTGTGAATGCCTGCTGTATGCAGCTGGGCGACAGTTTTTGAAGATGGGTGCCTGCAGTTTTTGCCCAGATGGGTATTTTCAGGAATCTCTCAGGTTGGGGGATGATAGCATGTGTGTGGAACACGCAGCAAGGTGCCATTTTTGGACCTCCAGAGGGCTGCATCTGTCTGTATGGGAAACCCTGCCATCCCTTGGAGGCAGCCAAGACCTGCCTTTGAGGTGGCAAAGGCTGACCTCCAGGGCAGTGGGCTGGTCCCTAGGCGGTCTGGTCTGTAGGGCAGCCTTGAAGCCCAAGTAACTTACATGTGTCCCTTCCAGATGAAAAAAATTCTGAAATTAACAGGCAGTAGATTATTTTAGGTACTCAGAATAGAAAGTCCAGCTCATCTTATCATAGAGAATATTTCCAGCCTGTTAGTTCTCAACCCTTGGATATAGCCAGACTGGTCCAGCCAATGGAAGGCATGATGACTTCCATACCCTACAGACACGCACAAGCTACATCCCAGAAGGGGTCTTCTTCCCCAAGTTCCAACACTTCCATGACATCAGGATTTTTCCCCAGATGCATAGATTAGAGGTGGGGATACTCAGATTTTTACTCCATTCGATGAGCCATGGTGCTTATTCATAGTCAGGTGGAGTTCTTTGCCCAGATTTGAGCATAACCGTCTTGTGTCGGAGATGAGAGGCATGAGTACACTCACTTTGCTCTTTGATTAGGAAGTGGCAAGGTCAGACCTTTGACACATATTCACGGGATTCTGAGGACTTTTGGCATTAACTCAATTCCTCAAGGATCTATTGGATTCTATAACTATTGAAGCCTTAGATAAAGTGGCGATGCCGGGAGTACTTCTTTGAAGTGCTTCGCAAACCCATTGCAGACATGAGATGGATTGATCAGCACATAGCCCTAGCAATCTTAGGAAATCCTTGGGGAGGCTTTTTCCTACCAAGGTTGGATCGTAGCTACATAGTCGAGGAGAGATGTTGTGAGGGCCATGTCTTCCAAGGTCTCAAACCTTCATGGAAGAGAGTTTGACTTGATGGCTAGTGGCCGATAGAGGACTAGGGTCACTAGTGCCCCTAGGAATATATACCAACCACTTCCACAACGACATAGTACGGGATAGAGGGGGACAGCCGTATACCTCATGCCACACAGTGTGGCCACGAGTCACAAGAGTGATTGATATATCATGGATTCTTTGGGGATTTTGTTTGAGATCCAAGGTGGGTGGGTGGATAGGCCTACAATTAACCTACATGGTCTTGTGTGGATGAGACCCGATATTAGACAGAGAGGTGGATCCTTCCATACACATACAATTTTTATATCTCTATGTAGTCGGTATGATTTCTCTCTCATGGGCCACTATATGTGATTGAGACACGAGTCCAAGGATTGGTGGATGAATATTGAGGTGGTATGATGTACTTGAGCATCCATAGGCACTAGGTTCTGAGTGGATTTCCACAGGGTGATTCATAGGATGTATTTGTCGTGAGATTGCCATGCCCACCAATGGGATCTACCATCTGATGGAAGACAGCAGCAATCTCATACGTCTCACATCCAAGAGGAGGGGAGGGAAAAGGAGTCACGGTCCTTGCGTGGATCGCGAATCATCCGTGGCTCTTCTCCGTTCGCGGGTGTTCTTCTCTTGCCGATCGTTGTTGCATACGTTGTTCGTGTATCATGCTCCAATACCAACTATTAGTTCCCTGAGATCCTCCTTGTTTTTGGAGGACTTCTCGCTCAATTCTCGAGGTGATTACTCGACTGTCGCCGGTTATACTCACGGTGTGCAACACAAAGATCTCTCAAAAATCCTATCCTCCCAACCTCATACCATCCATATTAAGTTCCCCTTCCATGTTCAAGTGAGCCCCCAAATGGCTCCACACATGGGTGCCACATGGCACTCATGTGTGAGCCCATCTAAATAGAGATAAGAGGTGAGTCACACCTCTCTCCTAAGGGTTCTCCACATAACATCCAATTATCACTTTTGGAGCTTCACGAATAAAAAACTTTTAATTGCTAAAGATCTGTGAGCTTACACGATTGGTAACATTCTTAAACCTAATGGCCCTAAACAAACACTTGCTAGAGAAGAAGAGATGAAGCTTCTACTTTTTGAGCTTCAACCTCTATTGAGCCACAAACACCACCCACTAGGACAACTCAAGCTATGGTTGTGCAAACTACACAAGAACAATGTAAGTGGGATGCTAGGGATGCACAAACCCTTGCAATCATCTCTTTATCGGTTAAGAGATCTATTTTACAACATCTAGGCATAGTTGCATTCAAATGTGTTCGGAACGTTTTAACGAACTTTTCGGACTTGGAATCAGACGTCCATGTCTGGAATGTGTCTTGGCCTTGATCGTTGCAGAGAAATATTTTTTGGACAAAAAAACCCGATTTTGGGTCATTTCGGCTATCACAGCTGTTCACAAGTTGAGAGGGAGGGTTCAAGCTGGGCACCATTGCTTTTGTGCTCTTTCTTTAGCCTTGGAGAGAAGGGTGAAGGCTGAAGCAGCCTACACTACTAAGGCTTAGGCTACCAAGCCTTAAGGCTTCCACACAAAGAGTTTTCCACAAAAAGATAAGTGGCAAATCTTGTTCGATTTGTAAGGGGTGCTTTTTTCACATGTAAATTGAAAGTTGGGGTGTTTTTTTTCATATGTAGATACCTCGAAAAGCAAGAGAACAATGAGAATATGTTGCAAAGGTCAAACTACCTATGGGAATATGTTGCAAAGGTCAAACTACCTAAAGGTCAATGGACTTGCAAATGTAAGTATTATGGACACACATTTGATGAGGGACAAATCAAATTCGGGCCCATGTTTTAGATCTCAAAGGCTTTGGTATTGACAAGTGCTCATGTGCACCAACTCATGTATGATGTAAGGGATGCATGCAGGAAATTACATGCCAAAGTGAGTGGAGAAAGTAGTAGTGTGCCTACTACTGATGATCATGACATGTTTGTTTCAATGACAGAAGAGTGTAACGTAGAACAAAATGTGGTATCCCATACATCACATTGTCAGTATGATGAGAATGATTTTGAGCAAAGTATGCAACATGGAGCAGCCCCTAAAAGAAAAAGAGAAGGCAAAGGGGTATTGCATAGAGCATGGGAGTCTCAAGCAAGAGATAAGCTATGAAAGCATTACGTAGATTCTTTTATGCAGAGGACATCCCCTTTCGGAAAGTAAGGATTCCATATTTTTCGGAGATGGTCAATGCAATTAGACGGGCAAGTCCTCCTTTCAAAGCTCCTTCATATGATCATTTGCGCACAAAGCAATTATAGGTTCAGGTTAGATCCATTGAAAAAGAACTTTCAAGATTATAGGAAAAAAGGAAAGTTTATGGATGTACCATTGCCTGTCATGGTTGGTCTGACACTAGAAATAGAACAATCATCAATGTCATGTTTTGTTGCATTTATCGTGCAATGTTCTTGAGATATGTAGATACTTCTTGTGAGTACAAATCAAGAGAATACATATTTAGCATATTGAAAAATGTTATATTAGGTGTGGGCCCTGAAAATGTTGTGCAAGTGTGCATGTATAATGCCACAAATTGCATAAAAGCTCGTAGTTTGGTGGAGGTTGAATGGCCTCATATATGTTTTACTCGTTGCAAATGCCATTGTCTTGATTTGCTTTTTGAAGACATTGGAAACATTGCGTGGATAAAGTCAATGTTGAAAGATGCACAAAAAAAATGTTGTGTTTGTGACTTCTAAGCCTACTATCCTTGCTTTATTTTGAATCGCATATCAACTCCATTATGCACAATATCGACTCAATACTATGACATCCCCACTAATGTCATCAGTGCCCAATACTGGGTATAGAACTAAGAGTGAATACATGCTCGCACATGCACCCCAGAACGCACACACACCACGAGCATGAACTCACAAAATGCTCTATGAACCGAGTTTTTATCACTACCGGAAGTGATGGGCAAACTCACCCATAATGAAGCCTCGCACAAAATGCAAATAAAAGATCGGAAAAATTACAGAAAATGCATAGCTGATAGGGTATACACACCTATCAACTAGTCCTAACTCGGACGAAGTATCCACAAGTGAAAACTGCATGTCCGCTAATACGACAATCATATATACCAGAATGAATCCAGGCAAACCCCAAATTCACCCTCAAATGAAAGTGCAACTATAAGCTCATGGTAGTCAATCGCAAGACTATATATACATCGGCTTCATTCTGCACACTATTGACTCAATCCTATGATATCCCCACTAAGGTCATCAGTGCCCAATACTGGGTATAGAACTCAGAGTGAATACATGCTCACACATGCACCCCACAATGCACACACACCACGAGCATGAACTCACAAGAAGCTCTCGAAACTGAGT
Source organism: Ceratopteris richardii (assembly GCA_020310875.1). NCBI lineage: Eukaryota > Viridiplantae > Streptophyta > Polypodiopsida > Polypodiales > Pteridaceae > Ceratopteris > Ceratopteris richardii. The sequence continues at coordinate 158,166,399 of CM035424.1, forward strand.
TTCTATCACTTTCAGAAGTGATGGGCAAACTCAGCCATAATGAAGCCTAGCACAAAATGCAAATAAAATATAGAAAAAATTACAAAAAATGCATATCTGATAGTTGTATACACACCTATCAACTGGTCCTAACTCGGACGAAGAATCCACCAGTGAAAACTGCATGTCCGCTAATACGACAGTCATATGTACCAGAATGAATCCAGGCAAACCCCATATTCACCCTCAAATGAAAGTGCAACTTTAAGCTCATGGTAGTTAACCGCAAGACTATATAGCATATCAGCTCCATTATGCACAGTATCCACTCAATACTATGACATCCCCACTAATGTCATCAGTGCCCAATACTAGGTATAGAACTCCAAGTGAATACATGCTCACACACACACCCCCCACAACGCACTCACACCACGAGCATGAACTCACAAGAAGCTCTACGAACTGAGTTTCTATCACTTCCAGAAGTGATGGGCAAACTCAACCATAATGAAGCCTAGCACAAAATGCAAATAAAAAATAGGAAAAATTACAAAAAATGCATAGCTGATAGGGTATACACACCTATCAATTGGTCCTAACTCGAACAAAGAATCCACAAGTGAAAACTGCATGTCCGCTAATACGATAGTCATATATACCAGAATGAATCCAGGCAAACCCCAAATTCACCCTCAAATGAAAGTGCAACTATAAGCTCATGGTAGTCAACCGCAAGACTATATAGCATATCAGCTCCATTATGCACAGTATCGACTCAATACTATGACATCCCCACTAACATCATCAGTGCCCAATAGTGGGTATAGAACTCAGAGTGAATACATGCTCACACATGCACCCCACAATGCACACACATCACGAGCATGAACTCACATGAAGCTCTGCGAACTAAGTTTCTATCACTTCCGAAAGTGATGGGTAAACTCAGCCATAATGAAGGCTAGCACAAAATGCAAATAAAAGATAGGAAAAATTACAGAAAACGCATAGCTGATAGGGTATACACACCTATCAACTGGTCGTAACTCGGACGAAGAATCCGCAAGTGAAAACTGCATGTCTGCTAACACGACAGTCACATATACCAGAATGAATCCAGGCAAACCCTAAATTCACCGTCAAATGAGTTTTGGTCTTTACTATAGACTTTTGGTCTTTCGCGATATCATATATGAGTTTACTATCTAATTTCAGCTTCATACTCTTTGTGTTTATTGAATTTATGCTTAACTATCATATTGTCATTGATTTATGTTTCTAATCTCATTAAGGGTATCTGCAATAATTTTTGTAAATTTTTTTGAGGAAAAAAAAAGTCACATCCGAAACCTTTTTCTAATCTCGATTCGGGCTTTACAACCCATCCGAATCCAAAGTCCGATTCCCATCCAAATCAACTATGCATCTAGGGAAAGCTTGGAATAGACTGGCAGATCTCTTCTATTCATCCAACATTGCGAGAAAGCAATAATTGAAGAGACAATTACATAACCTTACGATGACGAAAGGTAGTTCTATCCAAGACCACCTAACCAGAATCCAAGATCTTGTGGATCAATCGATCAACAGTGATGTAGTCCTTGATGATGAGGAACTAGTGCCCATCATTCTTAACTAACTACATAGATCCTACATGAACTTCCTTATATTATTTTCCATAACTGACACTACCATGACTTTTAGGAAATTGCAAAATTTGTTGCTTCATGAAGAACAATCTAAGGTTAATGTAGATATGCAAGGGTCAATCCATGACTTAGCCCGAACTACTAAGACCAAAGGGAAGGGTGGTAAAGTGAAGGACAAAGGGAGTGGTAAGCGTAGTGTTGCATCGCAATGCGTTGTGACGCATTCGCAATGTTCGCAGCGCGTTACGATGCAATGCAATTTTTTTTGCCTCAAATGAGGCATTTTGTGAAAAGATGCCGAGAGCAACTCCACGAGCATTCCACTGTGCAAAGGTTGAAGAAGAGGTAAAAAGCTTAGAGTTGAAGCTTACACACACACACATTCCCCTCCCCCCAACTTCCAAGGTTCAAGCGATCCCCTTCAAGCTATCCGATTTCCTTCTTATCCCCTCCTATCACCATGCCCAAAGCAAAGCAAACTTGTTGGCAATATGTCACAAGCCAAGGCAAGATGGGCTCCGGGGGTAGTGAGAGATGGACTTGCAAGCTTTGTGGCTATAGTGGAGCCGATGAAGCCAATAAGATCAAGGCACACCTTGCAAGATTTAGTGGCGTGGGGTTGCATCTTGCAAAGAGCCAATGCCGAAAGCTATCAAGGGAGAGCTATTAAAATGGGTAGCTCAAAAATACCAAGGTAGAAAGAATACACATTCACAATCTCAAGGTAGATCACATGTAAGCGGTTCACATGGCTCATGTGATCCCCAAACTCAAGGATCTCAAGCTTATGAGGCTCCCATAGACATTGACATAGAGCATGAGCCACCAAGAAAGAGTACCAAGAGCAGAGCATGATTATCAAGAGCACCCACATGGCTCTCTTGGAGTAGTCTCTATACGTGCTAGCTTGCAAAAACAACGTAAACAAGAAGCCACACAAGCCATCATGAAGGCTTTTATACAATGTGGGTTGTCTTTCAATGTTGCAAGGACACTGGCATGGAGAAATGCCATTGAAAAGGTATCATTATTAGGGTATCGATGGCAAGGGCCTACCTATGAAGAGTTGAGGATGAAGCTCAAAAGAATAAAGGAAGCATTAGAGAGAGAGCTTGAGCTCATGAAGAAGACATGGGTAAAGTACGGATGCACAATCATATGTGACGGATGGACGGACATGAAAAAGAGGAATGTGTACAACATTTTGGTGCATGGTTGCAAAGGGAGCATGTTCCTTCGAGCCATAGATGCATCACTTGTTAGAACTACGGTCATAGGTGAGTTTGAACTTTGCACTTTAATATTTATAGGATCTTCTAATTTCTAATTTCTGAAATTTCAATTTATCATTGATTGTGCAATCATGCAAGTGCACGTGCACATGCGTACGTGCACATGCCATGTGCATGTGCATGTGCACTTGCCACTTGTGCATGTGGCATGTCACATGTCAGATATGCAATGTCAAGACTCACATGCGCATGTGCATATGCAATATGCATGTGCATTGTGCATGTGCAATGTGCTAGCTTTCAAGATAAATTATCAATTGATTAATGATTCATTTTGTTATATGTGAACAAGTCGGCTCATTTATGACCATATCCGTCAAGCTATAATGGACATTGGTGCAGAAAAAGTAGTCCAAGTGGTCAAAGATAATGGAAGTAATTGTGTGGCTATGGGCAAGCTTTTGGAAGAAGAATTCCCCTCTATTGTGTGGACATCGTGTGCTGCCCATTGCATTGATTTGCCGATAGAGGATGTGGGGAAGATATCATGGATTGACATCATTTTTACCACTTACTTAAAAGTGGTCTCTCTAGTTGCTTGCTTTTCAGGTCTTACAGTGATATTGACTTGGTGAAGCCTGCAAAGACAAGATTCGCATACATGTGCATAGTCATGGAGAGATTAGCAAGAGTGAGGCAAGCATTGATGCAGACAATTGTATCACCTAATTGGACAGCTTGGGATGGACATATTAATCTAGGGGCAGAGCTTGTACCACGGACATGTTTGGATGACAGTTTCTGGACGGATGTGGAGGGATTAATGCGGGCTTTACAATCCTTATATTCACTCATACGCATAGCAAATAGAGAGGGCTTGACGCTTTAACTTCTATATGAGTTCATGGAGCGTGTCGGAGAGTCTATTCAGAGATGTCCTTATTTGACATTGAAGAGGTAAGTTGGAACTTGGTAACTATATTTTATTTTTTAATGTTTGCACTGTGTATGTCACTATGTGCATTGTGTACATCACATGTTACATGACATTTGTGCACTATGAATGAGCATTGAGTCATGACATATCATGTTACATGTATCATATATGTCAAAGGTGTAAGTCACATAATACATATGTGCATTGTGTGTGAGTCAGAAATATGTATTATGTGCATTATGTATGACTTTTGACATATGTACATTGTGCATTCACATTGTGTATGTCACATCTGTATGTGTGACATGTGTATGTGGCATGCCACATGTGCATTCAAGTTTTCAACATTCTTATTGTTTTGCTTCTAACTTGATTTGTTTTCTATCCATAAGATAGAGGAAATAAAAGGAGTATGGAGGAAGAGGTGGGATTGATTCCATGGCCCTATACATAAGATGGCCAATCTACTACACCCTTTATGGATCAGCTAGTAAATCATGACTTCATACTCTATTACTCACTATTTAGTATTAACTAATAACTCATTCCTCTTGAGTCTTTATGTTTTAATAAACCCTTTAATTGATTAAAGATTTCTCTTTTTTCTCTTTTATTATGTAGAGACACTTATCCATTCGCATACTTTCACAGGACTCGTGCAATTGGAGCATCTTGTATATTGCCACTGCAACTTGCATTTATTGGAGTGTGGTGGCCACTCAACGGAGGTGCGGTAGGTCAACGTCCATGACCTTGACATTGAGACGGTCAATGATATGCCTACCATTACAGCAGAGGACCTTGATCTATATGACATGCTTTATCAGGAGTTGACCGTGTGCACCACATGATGATTACAGTTTATTGTTTGAACTTTGACTATTTAGTGGTATGATGTATCATTTATGACAGTGTCACAGTTTTGAGTTGACTCTTTGACATATTTTATATATGATTTGTGACTCATTGACTTGTCATAATTCTTCGTATTTGTCATGCTTTGAATCTTGAATCTTGATGGAGCCTAGACATTGATGATTGGTCATGACCTAAATCTTTAAAGTTTAATTGATTGAATGTGGCATGTCACATATGAAAAACAATGTGAATTTAAATTTTAGAATGACATAATTATTTGTTCAATGTGCATTGTGAATTTAGAATGAATCATGATAAGTTTGAGCTTTGAACTTGTCAACTTTGAAGTGGCAAGTTTGACATGTCACATGTGCATTGTGCAATGTGTATATACTACATACCAGTTAGTAGTAAGTTGTAACTACATAGTACATACTGCATACTAATTAGGGTGCCAAAATTTGAAAAAAAAAATGCAAAAAATAAAAAAATAAAAAGAACGTTCGCAACCTTCTTGCAACGTTTAGGGCAAAATGTTGCTATGTTGCTAACGCGTTAACAACACGTTGCCTTGGATGTTGCGAAAACGTTGCTAACAACTGTAAGAGAAATTCTCGTTCTAGTTCCAAAAGTAGAAGCTCTAAATCTAGTAAGGATCCTAAGAGAACAAAGAGATTCAATTCTAAGAAAAAGACCACCTAGAAAGGTAAATGTTTCTATTGTAGGAAACCCGGCCACTATATTGAGGAGTGTAGAGCAATATTAGTTAAGATCAAGATAGATCCAAGATATGCAGTAGATGATGAACAATCTAATAATAGTGATAATGAGAATAAGTATGAAGATGCCTATATGATAAATGAATGTGACCAAGATTATGTCTTTGCCATATCACTAATTTAGATGAAGAGAAGACCAGTACTATTCATTTATCTAATATTTGGCTTTGGATAGTGGTGCTTCAAAGCACATCACTCCACAAAAAAACATGTTCTCTAGTATGAATTCTTTTCATCCAAACAAATCAGTAACAAGTGCAACTACTTTTCTTCCTATTAAAAGCATAGGCAACGTCCCATTAGAGACAAAAAGTGGGGGTAAATACCTACTTCACGATATTTTATGTACCTGAGATTGCTAAAATTTTGGTATCTAATATCTGCACTTCTTAAAGATGGTCTAAAAGTGTTTGACAAATATTTATAGTTGCACTTCTTAAAGATGGTCTAAAAGTGAGATTTGACAGAACTAAGTGTTTTATGAGAGAGAAGACTTCGTGAAAAACTTGGTTTTTTGGTACAGTTTTAAGAGCAAGGTTGCTAACAACGTTTTTGCAACGTCCAAGGCAACATGTTGCTAATGTGTTAGCAACATAGCAACGTTTTGCCCTAGATGTTACGAAAACGTTGCGAACGTTTCTTTTTTTTTTGCATTTTTATTATGTGACATATAGATGTGAACATGATATATGATATGTCATGACTCATACAGTGATACACACATGTTGCATACACTATTACACACATGTGTGACATGTGACATACACATACTACATAGTGACATACACAGTGGCAAGTGCACACATTAAAAACAATAAAATATAGTTACCAAGTTCCAACTTACCTCTCCAATGTCAAATAAAGACATCTGTGAATAGACTCTCCGACACGGTACATGAACTCGTATACAAGTCCAAACCTGCAGCCCTCTCCTCTATCTTCCATGCATATGAGTGAATATAAGGGCCGTAAAGTCCACACTAATCCCTCCACATCCCTCCAAAAACTATCATCCAAACATGTCTGTCATACAAGCTCTTCCTTTGGCCTAGTATGTCCATCCCAAGCTGTCCAATCAGGTGATACAATTGTTTGCATCAATGCTTGCCTTACTCTTGCTTATCTCTACATGACTATGCACACGTATGCGAATCTCGTCTTGGCAGGCTTCGCAAAGTCAATATCACTGCAAGACCCAAACAAAGCAAGCAACTTTGGTCTCTTTGTGACCAAAGAGACCATTTTTAAGCAAGTGGTAAAAATGGTGCAAATCCATGGTATCTTCCCCACATCCGTTATCAGCAAATCAATGCAATAGGCAGCACATAGTGTCCACACAATAGAGGGGAATTCTTCTTGGAAAGCTTGCCCATAGCCACGCAATTACCTCCATTATCTGTGATCACTTGGACTACTTTTTCTACACCAATGTCCATGATAGCTTGACACATATGGTCATAAATGCACCGACCTGTTTACATATAAAACAAAATGAATCATTAATCGATTGATAATTTATCTTGAAACCTTGCACATTCCACATGCACATTGCCACATTGCACGTGCACATTGCCACATTGCACATGCACATTGCCACATTGCACATGCACATGCATGATGTGACATGCCACATGCACATTGCACATGCACGTGCACATGATATGACCTGCACCTGCACCTGCACATGCACATGCACATGCACATGCACATTGCACAATCAATAATAACTGAAATTTCAGAACTTAGAAATTAGAAGAGACTATAAATATTGAAGTGCAAAGTTCAAACTCACCTACCAACAAGTGATGCATCTATGGCTCAAAGGAACATCCTCCCTTTGCAACAATGCACCAAAATGTTGTCCACATTCCTGTTTCTCATGTTCCTCCATCCATCACACATGATCGTGCATCCATACTTTGCCCATGTCTCCTTCATGGGCTCAAGCTCTCTCTCTAATGCTTCCTTTGTTCTTTTGAGCTCCGTTGTCCTCAACTCTTCATAGGTAGGCCCTTTCCACTGATACCCTAACAATGATACTTTTTCAATGGCATTTCTCCATGTCGATGTCCGTGCAGCATAGAAAGACAAACCACATTGTATAAAAGCCTTCATGATGGCTTGTGTGGCTTCTTGCTTACGTTGTTTTTGCAAGCTAGCACGTATAGAGGCTCCTCCAAGAGAGCCATGTGAGTGCTTTTGATAATCGTGCTCTACTCTTGTACTCTTTCTTGGTGGCCCATGCTCTATGTCAATGTCTATGGAAGCCTCATAAGCTTGAGATGCTTGAGTTTGGGGATCATATGAGCCATGTGAACCCTTTGCATGTGATCTACTTGAGATTGCAAAGGTGTATTCCTTATACCTTGGGATTTTTGAGCTACCCATTCCAATAGCTCTTCCTTGATAGTTTCCGGCATTGGCTCTTTGCAAGATGCAACCCTATGCCACTAAATTTTGCAAGGTGTGCCTTGATCCTTCCGATTCCACTATAGCTACAAAGCTTGCTAGTCCATCTCTCACTACCCCTCAAGCCCATCTTGCCTTGGCTTGTGACATATTGCCAACAAGCTTGCTTTGATTTGGGCATGGTGAACGGAGGGGAAAAGAAGGGAATCGGATAGCTTGGAGGGGATAGCTTGACGCTTGGATTTTTTTTTTTTTTTTTTTTTTTTTTTTTTGGTTGGGGGGGGGGGAGGGGGTTGTGTGTGTGTGTGTGTGTATAAACTTCAACTCTAAGCTTTTTACTGTTCGTGCAATACAAGCCTTCACACTTGGCTTGGAACCTTGGAAATTTGGTGTTGAAACCTTGGAAGTTTAATTCACTTGAAGAAAGGACCATGTGAACTTATGCTTATAAGTTCTTACTTCTTTACCCATTGTAAAAGTCTATATGACTTAGCATCTCATGTAATCACACCTACTTGATAGATTCGTGGAAAAAGGTAGTTGATTAATGGAGAGAATATCTTCCTACATTTAGTGGAGTGATCATAGGAGATTTGAATTTGAATTCAAACTCAAATTCAACTTAACTCCTATAAAAAGTGTAAGTCAAAAGTCGCGGTTGTCTAGCACCATTCCCGAGGCTAACATCTGTGATCATTGAGTGTGTAAGTGCTACACCATAGCCTACACATCTCCAACTCATTAGGCTACATCTATCAAGCCAATGAGATTGTACATTCATGTGAATTAATAGAAAGAGTTACATTCATTAATTCTGTGTTCTCTGAGTTGTCTACCTCCAAGTCTGTCAACTTCCAAGAGGCATATCTCAGTGCCTACTGAACCAAATCAAGTGATTCAAAGCTTGTTGGAACCAGCTCCAAGCATACTATATGCCTACAAAATTTCAAGGTCATTGGATCAGTCACCTCGGAGAAATCTCGCTCGAAGTGGTCTCTGGTATTTTTCTGCAGAGTTCCTAAAAAGTCGAGGGTACATATAATTTTGCTAAACTTCTTTCTCAGAGTATAGTTTGTCATTTCTTCTCATTCCACTTGCAAATGGTAGCTTGTTAAGCTAATTTAATATGTCCAGAAGGAATTTGATCAATTGTAAGTGTGCTGGTCATACTGAGTGAAAGACTGAGCAGGTATCAAGATCAAAATAGAAAGTTTTCAAGTCTAGTGAGGTGCAAACTCATCTGTTTTGATCTAATCATTAGTCAAATCATTTCCAAAGTACATATAGCATATTTTGGTATCATTTGGAAGCTCAAGGAGACTACTAAGCATATCTGGTGTCAAAGAGGGCAGGTGCAAAGCAGGATTAGCAGTACCAACCAAATCTTCTGAGTGCATCCAACCATTTCTCCTAACAGTGGTATCAGAGCAAATAAGGTAACATGGGAGATGGTTTTCCTTCATTCATTGACAAATTGGACAGGAACAATTACCAAGCTTGGTCTCTAAGGATGAAGACCTATCTACAAGGAAGAAGCTTGTTTGGATTCATCTCAGGAGATGAGGAATTGCCCTCATTCAAAGCTAGAGGACTACCCACCAAGGATGAACAAGAGAGGCTCAACACATGGAGTGCAAAAGATGCATTGGCAAGGTCTTATCTTCTTAACTCTATATCTGATTTCCTTTTACCTCACATCAGGAATTGCAAGACTTCCCAAGAGACTTGGGAAACCTTGTCATCATACTTTTCTTCTAACACAAGAGCCAGAAAGAATCAATTGTGGATTGAATTCACAACCCTTAGGAAGCAACCAAAGCAATCAGTCTCAGAATTTGTGACCAAGATCAAGGATGTGGCAGACTAATTAGCAAGCATTGGAGAGGAGATTGAAGAGGAACAAATAGTAAGGCAAGTAACCAATGGACTAAAGGCAGATGATAAGTGGGAGAGCTTCACCACTGCAATGGATCTCTACATGGACATGCATACCCCAGAAACTCACAACTCTCATGGGCCAACTATTCACACATGAAGCAAAGTTTACAAAGGCTGGAGATCAATCAAAAGGTAATAACCCCTCTGCTCTATATACTGATAAGAAAGTTAAGGATAAAGGTAAAGGGAAGAAGCAAGAAGAAGAAGGCTCTACCTCCCAAGCTAATTATGCAGGGAGAGGTAGATCTTCAAGAGGCAGGGGCAGAGGAGGTAAGCAAGGTAGGGGGAGACCCTACAACTCATCACCATGCAACATTTGTGGATTGTCTAACCATACCACAGATGAGTGCTACAGAAATTATAAGAATCAGAGAGGAAGAGGCTATCAAAGAGGTGGATACTCTCAAGGTAGAGGTAGATTCAACCAACACCAAGGCTACAATGGATACAACAATCAGTACAACAACAATTACAACCACAACCACAATGGTAACTACCAAGGTGGATTCAGAAATAGAAGGGATTACAACAACTACACAGAGGAGCAAGATGACTCCCTATTGATCATGAATATGACCTCCAAGGCAAGTACAAATGATGATCATTTATTTTATATTGATTCAGGGTGTTCTAACCATGTAGCTGGTAATGTGGCACTACTCTCTGATTTGGAAGAACCAAAGGGCAAACATCAGGTACAGACAGGTGATGATACTAAACATTCTGTTGTAAAGATTGGAAATGTGAAAACTTGTGATGGGAACCAGAATCTGTTGAGCAGGGTACTTTATGTACCAACCATTACCAAGAACCTAATGAGTGTTGGTCAGATTATGGAGAAAGGATTGCAGGTCAGATTCACTCAACATGGAGCATATGTGGAGGACCCAAGTCATGGATTCAGAAGGATAGCCAAGGGAGAAAAATCAGGTAGATTATTTACTTTTGAGCTAGAAGACACCAAAAACATTGCTTTATACAATTACAAGGATCAAACATTTTCAGAGTTAGAAATATGGCACAAGAGGTTAGGTCACATAGGTGAAAGAACCCTAAAGCAAATGTGCAGGGATCAATGTGTGCTTGGGATACCTAATGTATCCAAGCAACACATGATTTACAAGTGTGGTGCTTGTCAGTTTGGTAAGTCTCACAGGTTGCCCTACTCAAGGAAAGGTTTCATGCATGAAGACTACATAGACTTGGTACACACAGATGTTTGGGGACCTAGCAAGGATCCCTCCATTTCAGGATCAAGGTACTATGTGTCCTTCATTGATGATTATAGCAGATGGACTGTTTTATACTTTATGAAGCATAAAGATGAAGTGTTTAATTGTTTCAAGAGGTATCTTGCACTTGTTGAAAACCAAACAGGAAGAAACTTGAAAAGGTTAAGGTCAGATGGAGGAGGAGAGTACTTCTCCAATGAGTTTGAAGATTTCTTGCAGGAAAGAGGCATCAAAAGGGAAATAACTACAAGGTACTCACATGAACAAAATGGGGTAGCTGAAAGAAGGAATAGACTCATTGTAGAAACAGCTAGGTCTATGCTTAATGAAAAGAAATTGCCAAATTATCTTTGGGCAGAGAGTGTATCTACTGCCACCTACCTCATCAACAGATTGCCATCAAAGTCTCTTGATGGCATGACACCTTATGAAGCTTGGCATGGTAAGAGACCATCATTGGATCATTGCAAAATCTTTGGCTGTATTGCATATGTGCATATTCCCTCACAGGTAAGGGGAAAGCTAGACCCTAAAGCTGAAAAATGTATCTTCATTGATTATGATTTGAATCAAAAAGGGTACAGATTCTACAACCCAACAAACAAAGGCTTCAAGGTAAGCAGAGATGTCATCTTTGATGAGAATGACTCATGGTATGAGAATGAATGCAGAAAGGTTAGTCTACCCTATGATATGCAAGAAGATTTCCCAAAGCTCACCAAGGAGGAACCAATCCAGAAAGAAGACTCAAGCTCAGATGATGATGATACAATTAACCTTGAGGAATTCAAGGCATGGAAGTCCAAAGGAAAGATGAAAATGAAGAAGCTAGAGGATATACCAGAATCCTCAACTCAAGCAATGAGAAGATCTCAGAGAGAAAGTAAGAAGCCTATCAGATATGGGTATGACACTTCTCTTGTAACTAAGCATTCTGTATACCTTGCAAAGGATTTGTTGAATGAAGAACCAGGTACATATGAAGAGGCAATCACCAAACCAGAATGGAAAGAAGCTATGGATGAAGAAATAGAAGCTCTCAAGGAGAGTGACACATGGGACTTGGTACCCAAGAAGGACTCTATGAAAGTGATAGGATCCAGATGGATCTACAAACTAAAGAGAAACTCAGATGGAACAATCAACAGGTACAAAGCTAGGTTGGTAGCCAAGGGTTTTGCACAAACTCAAGGCATAGATTATGAGGAGACATTTTCTCCTGTGGCTAAGATGCCAACAATCAGAATATTGGTGAGTGTAGCTGCATCCAAGAATTGGAACATGTACCAATTGGATGTCAAGAATGCTTTCTTGAATGGATGGATATCTGAAGAAGTCTACATGTCACAACCACCTGGCTATGAAGATCCCAAGAAGGTAAATTATGTTTGTAAATTGAAGAAGGCACTATATGGATTGAAGCAGGCACCTAGAGCATGGAATTACAGGTTGACAACATATCTCCAAGACCAAGGATTTGTGATGAGTAAGGCAGACACTTCTCTATTCATAAAGAGGAGTAGTACAAAGGTAATCTACTTGTGTGTTTATGTTGATGACATCATCATTACAGGCAATGATGTCAATGGTATTAGAAGCATCAAAGGACAGATGATGAAGGAATTCAAGATCAATGATCTTGGATTATTGAAGGTCTTGAGTTAGTCTACACTAATTCAGGTATATATATCACTCAAAAGAAGTATGTACAGGACATTGTGAAGAAGTTTAATTTGCAGGATGCTAAAGTCTCAAGTACTCCAATGGAGGTCAACCTAAAGCTAAGTGCTCATGAAGGGGATGAAGTCCAAGACATTACAGGATATCAAAGTATGGTAGGTAGTTTGAATTATGCTACCTTATTACCTTAACCAGAATTGACATAGCATATGGAGTTAGTGTGCTAAGCCAATTCATGCACAAACCAAGGGTACCTCATCTAGAGGTAGCAAAGAAGATCTTGAAGTATCTAAAGGGAACTCAGAACCATGGTTTGTACTTTCCTTATACATCAGATATTGACATTAAAGTATATTCAGATGCAGATTGGGCAGGATGCAAGGATGATAGGAGGAGCACATCAGGATACATATGTTTTGCAGGTGATAAACCTATTTCTTGGTCAGCCAAGAAACAACCTACAGTAGCTCTGTCATCTACTGAAGCAGAGTATAGAGGGCTAGCCAATGCCACTCAAGAAGCTATCTAGTTGAAGCTTTTGTATACAGAATTAGGTCTATACACTAGACCTCCAATTATCTTTGGAGATAACACAAGCTCTCTTCACCTTGCAGCTAATCCAATATATCATGCTAGAACCAAACACATAGAGGTTCATTACAACTATGTGAGAGAGAAGTTGCTAAGCAAGGACATTCAATTGACTTATGTGTCCACTAATATGCAATGTGCAGATTTACTTACTAAAGCTTTGGATGGAAACAAGTTATGCAGATTCAAATCCATGATTGGATTGCAAGATGTGATTGAAGATTGAAGATGAAGACTTAAGCCAAAGTGTTTGGCTTGAGGGGGAGCTTTTGGTGCAATACAAGCCTTCACACTTGGCTTGGAACCTTGGAAATTTGGTGTTGAAACCTTGGAAGTTTAATTCACTTGAAGAAAGGACCATGTGAACTTATGCTTATAAGTTCTTACTTCTTTACCCATTGTAAAAGTCTATATGACTTGGCATCTCATGTAATCACACCTACTTGATAGATTCGTGGAAAAAGATAGTTGATTAATGGAGAGAATATCTTCCTACATTTAGTGGAGTGATCATAGGAGATTTGAATTTGAATTGAAACTCAAATTCAACTTAACTCCTATAAAAAGTGTAAGTCAAAAGTCGCGGTTGTCTAGCACCATTCCCGAGGCTAACATCTGTGATCATTGAGTGTGTAAGTGCTACACCATAGCCTACACATCTCCAACTCATTAGGCTACATCTATCAAGCCAATGAGACTGTACATTCATGTGAATTAATAGAAAGAGTTACATTCATTAATTCTGTGTTCTCTGAGTTGTCTACCTCCAAGTCTGTCAACTTCCAAGAGGCATATCTCAGTGCCTACTGAACCAAATCAAGTGATTCAAAGCTTGTTGGAACCAGCTCCAAGCATACTACATGCCTACAAAATTTCAAGGTCATTGGATCAGTCATCTTGGAGAAATCTCGCTCGAAGTGGTCTCTGGTATTTTTCTGCAGAGTTCCTAAAAAGTCGGGGGTACATATAATTTTGCTAAACTTCTTTCTCAGAGTATAGTTTGTCATTTCTTCTCATTCCACTTGCAAATGGTAGCTTGTTAAGCTAATTTAATATGTCCAGAAGGAATTTGATCAATTGTAAGTGTGCTGGTCATACTGAGTGAAAGACTGAGCAGGTATCAAGATCAAAATAGAAAGTTTTCAAGTCTAGTGAGGTGCAAACTCATCTGTTTTGATCTAATCATTAGTCAAATCATTTCCAAAGTACATATAGCATATTTTGGTATCATTTGGAAGCTCAAGGAGACTACTAAGCATATCTGGTGTCAAAGAGGGCAGGTGCAAAGCAGGATTAGCAGTACCAACCAAATCTTCTGAGTGCATCCAACCATTTCTCCTAACATTTACCTCCTTTTCTACCTTTGCACAGTCGAAAAGCTCGCGATCTTCTCTCGGCTTCTTTTCATAAAATGCCTCAATGAGGCTATTTGAGCAAAACGACCTCATTTGAGGCAAAAAAAAAAAAAAATGAGTTTTAATCACAACACATTGCAAACTTCACAACGTTATGACATTGCGAACGCATTGCATTGCAGTGCGATGAAACACTTTTCAAGAGGATTAATTCATTCTAGAGAATAGTCAAATGCCCTTGTCATAGAAGACGGTGAAATTTTGAGGAACGTGGAGCTATGGCACTATAGATTTGGTTATCTGAACTTTAGTGATCTAATGACTTTGAAGAGACAAGATATGGTTAGATCCTTGTCAACTTTAGATATCCCTCACTCTAAGTGTAAGAGTTGCATTCAAGGTAAAATGCATAAACTCCCTTTTCAAAAAGGATTCATGACGAAAGCATCTAGAAAGTTTGAGCTAATCCATTCCGACAACTTCAGACCTATGAGAATAACATCTAAAAATGGATCCGTGATATTTGTTGATGATTTTTCTGGATTCATTTGGATTTTTTGTTTGAGAGCCAAGTCTCTAGTGTTCTTAAAGTTCAAAAATCTAGTCACTTGTTGTCTAGTGAGAAGATTAAAATCCTATGTTCAGATCGAGGGGGGACATATATTTCTAAAGAGCAATGATTTTCTAATCTCTAAAAGTATAAAACACCAATTGCTTGTTGGGATGATCCCTAAGTAAATGGTTTGGTTGAAAAGAAAAATAGAACTCTTGTAGAAATTATTAGAATCAAGTTATTGAACAAGAAACTCTCACATAGTTATTGGTTGGATGCGCTTATGTGTGATAATCACATTAGAAACAAAGCTCCCACTAAAGTACTTAAGTTAAAAACTCCATACGAGGCATACTACGGTACAAAGCCTAATATTGGTTATTTGAGAGTTTTTGGATGTCTTGCATACATGCATGTGCCTAGTGAGCTAAGAGAAACTTGATAAAAAAGCACTGAAATGTATCCTTATTGGCTATGATAGCAAAGGGTATATATTCTTTGGTCCTACGACAAAAAAACATATGTCCGTAGAGATGATTTTTCTTGAAGATAAGTATTTTCATGATGATGTAAAAGTTTCTTTTTAACCTTTTAGTGCAAACCCTCCTTTGATTGTGAATGGCAAATAGATTGTGAGAAGTGAAACATCTCTACCGCCATCACCACTAGCTAAGAGTCCCCATCTGCCAACTTCTAGTTCTAAGACCATTACTAAGCATTTGTCCTTGACATCAACACCTGTTTCTATCAAAAACCTATCGCAAACCTCAAATAATTGAGACTCTTTGAAGAAGATTCCAAAAGTGGCTTTTGCCTACCCTTCGTGAATCTAGCTTAAAGAAACCTCTTGGGTATGAAACTCAAAGAGAAGATAGACTTGCAAAAGGCAAGATAGCATATTATTTTCTGATGATATTGTTAATGATTTCATTTTAAGTATTATTGCATATGAAGTAGAACCACAGAATATAGGCAAAGCATTGAAAGATAAAAGATGGGTCGTACCTCTGAAAATGGACTTAATCCATTGAGAAAAAAAAACTTGGAAATTATGTGGACTTCCTTCAAGTAAAACGCCAATTGATAGAAATGGATGTATAAAATTAAAAGAAAAGCAAATGGATCTATTGATACATACAAAGAATGACTAGTAGTAAAAGCTTTTGCACAAAAAGCTCTTAATTATGATGAGATATTTGCAACATTTTGATGCATGACTACAATTCGATGTGTTGTTAACATTGCTTCATATTTTAATTAGAAGATTCCTCAACTTGATATTGAAATAGCTTTCTTGAATGGTGATTACATGAGAAAGTGTACATTAATCAACCTCCAAATTTTACAAAAAAAGGAAAATAACTAAAGCATTGTATGGACTCAAATAGGATCCTAGAGCTTGATATGAGAAACTCCATCCATATCTACTCAAGGAAGGATTCGAAAGCAGTCCAGCGGTATCAACATTTCATGTAAAATTGATTGATGATGAATCGATGATATACTTATTTTGATCATATAAATGACATCTTATTGACAGATCCCAATGAAGAAAAGATTATCAATTTTAAGGACTTTAAGGAAACTTTTGATATATTCGGTATGAGTTTATTACATTATTATTTAGGCATTTAGTTTTCTCAATATGTTCATTCTAGTTCTATGAATCATAAAAAGTACATAAAAAAGTTATTTGAAATGTAAAGATATTTTTACACCTATGAAACCAAATTTTTAATTGTCAGCTTATATTGCTACAGTATAATCATTTGATAGTGCATTATACAGTCAACTTATAGGTAGCTTGACCTATGTATGTAATATCAAACCTGATATACAGTATCTAGTATCACAAAGATATAGATTCATGAATAAATCATATGTGATGCTGTTAGAATATCAACCTTGCACAAGGGGAGTAGAAATAATGTCAAAAAAATTCAGATGTGCACCAGTCAACTGGTGGTCAAAGCTGGTCGACAATGGTCAAAAATGACATTTTGAATTTCTGGCAGATTTGGAAACTACTCTTCAAAAGCTTTCTATTGATATATAACAGACGGGTCTTTGACAACTGCTTGGTGAGGAAAGTCAAAACCTAATTTCTGGACAGAGGATAAAATATGGTCAAAATCATATCAAAGTCAATGGCAAGTGGCACTATTTGATTGGATACACAGTACGACCCGACCGCGAATTTTTCACCAAAAAAAAAAAATCGTTTAAATCGTTTAATGATTTAAATCGTCCTGCACGATTTTTATGCAATTTTAATGATTTTTTTTTCGACTGTTTTATGCGACCTAACGGTTGAAGTAAAACCGTTTGACAGTTTTTTTGAAGATTGTGCCGCATGCGCTCGCAACTTTGCTCTCTTTGCTGCATTCCTGAATCGAGAGAGAGAGAGAGAGAGAGAGAGAGAGAGAGAGAGCTTCAGCCTGGGAAGATTACCCTTAGCATTGCACTTGAGTCTTGATCAATCATCAGCCTTTCAACTTTCAAGTTTCCACTTAGCACTTGCAAGTTGCCACTATCCTTGTCACTTGAGCTTTAGCCTTTCCAAATCTCTCTTTCCATCTATAGTGATTAGAAGACAAATAATCGACACTATGGGTCGTACTCCTGCGGATATCCGATCCCATATCAAGGTCACTGGGCCTAATACATGGGAATGCAAGTATTGCAAGGGTCTATACACCAGTAGTGAATCTCGGATCAAGGCACGTCTTCTTGGTTTGCGAGGTGATGGCATTGGAAAATGTCACTCTGTGCCTCAACAAATCATAGAGGACTTGACTGCCAAGTTGCAATTGTCTCAAGGTGTTGGAAATATCCACGTGAGTGAAGAACCTCTTCAGACTTCTGAGATGCATCACAATATTAGAGTGTCTTCTACGGGACCTTCAAAAAGGGCTCGCATTGATAGTGTGAGCTCTAGTGGTGCATCCCCAGATGCTAGCGCTACTTCGATTCCACGAGTACGGGCACCCTCTAGTAGTGGTCCCATACCTAGGAACCTACCCGAAAGTAATGTCTTCGTGAAGGGTAGCATGAGAGCATCTATGCAAAAACAAGCAATAGAGCAAGCCAAGACAAAGATCACTAGATTGTTCATTTTATGTGGCATCCCCTTCAATGTAGCCAATACCAATGCATGGAAGAGGGCAATCAGAGCTATGGAAGAGGGCAATGAGAGCTGTCCGTCGCATAGGTGCTCCTTGGGAAGGGCCATTTGGGAAAGTCCTACTCACTACCGAGCTTACCAAACAAAAGCTTGCTGTAGAAACTAAGATGTTATCATTGTGTAGTACATGGGAGAAATATGGGTGTTCCATTCTATGTGATGGATGGTCAAATATGCGCAAGAGGAATGTGTATAACATCATGGTTTCCTCTTGCAAGGAAACTATGTTTTTACGTGCCATTCCAGCACATGCACCTGGAACTGTTGTCACATGTGAATTCATATTCTCTCATGTAAGAAAAGCCATTGAGGATGTAGGCTCACGTAATGTCATTCAAGTGGTTACAGACAATGGATCCAATTGTGTGGCAATGGGTCGTATGCTAGAAGAAGCATTCCCTAGAATCATGTTCACCCCTTGTGCGAATCATAGCTTAGACCTCTTGATGGAAGATATAGGAAGCTTGCCATGGGTTGAGACTATACTTAGCAAAGCAAAATTCATTGTGAAGTTTGTGACTAGTAGACCCAAAGTTCAAAACATATTTCGCTCACATACTGACTTGGAGCTTCAAAAGCCATCCATTACATGATTTTGTTACATATTCATTGTGTTGGATAGAGTATTGAGAGTGAGGAAAGGTCTTCTTCGTACAGTTGTAGCAGAGGAGTAGTACCAAATACAAGAAGCTAGAGATGGAGATCGTTTGTTTCTACGATTTTCATCACTTGTCATGGGAGATGATGCCTTCTGGTCGAAGGCAAAGGTTCTTATTGCTTCCCTTCAGTCACTATATTCCGTGCTTCGTATCACAGATATAGAGGGAAGCACACTTGGACTTGTATACGAGTATATTAGCCATATACAAGGTTGCATTGCAGACGTATCCGGCCTTTCAGATATAGAATAAGTCATTATAATTTATAATTTATAAAATTTATATATTTTAACTTGTCTGAAAATGTTTGTTACATAATACATTATATATATTTATTATTTAAACTTAAAATTATATCTTAAATTGAATTTTGAAGGCGTCATGATTTGTGTGAAGCAGTGCGTAAGAGATTGGATTGGTTTCACAAACCAATCCACGCAGTTGCTCACATACTCCATCCTTTATGGAGATTAGAGGCTCAGGATATAGACATGGCTTTAGAGCACAGCTAGATAGAGTACGTGGGGCGATGGACCGAAGGGGATGTAGCATTATATTCACAGTTGCAGAAAGAGCGTCTGCAATTTCGATCCATGGAGAGGTATTTTGGACAGCCAGCTCCGAGATTGAGAGAGAACCGGCTTTCCCCCGTCAGTTTGTGGTAAATATATGGTGTTGATACTCCTCTTGTAGTAAGTTCATTTTTGAAACTTATAAAGTATGAATCATGGTTATAATTTATGATTGAAGTCTAAATTTAAACTTCAAGAATACTTATAATTTATAAATTATGATTCCTCTTCATAGAGGAAATTAGCACTGCAGTTTTTATCACAAGATTGCAGTACTGGCCCCGCAGAAAGGAACTGGAGTACGTGGGCATTGTTTCACACGAAGAAAAGGAACCAATTGAGTCCACACAACTTGAGAAACTAGTGTATACACACTATAATCTCAAGTTAGCAAAGCAACCCACATTGCACCCCTTCAGGTAATTATAATTTATGTTGAAACTTCCAAGTTGATAATTGTTCAGGCTTAAGCTAATAAGCCCTAAACTCATGACTCATTGGATTTGTTATTTCAATTTGTAAATTATAGGTCAATGTGGATTCCATTGACATTGCTAAAGTGAAAGATATCCCTCAAATCCCCACGAAAGAGAGAGATATTTTTTCCATGTTATTTCATGAGTCTCAACTGTTTGTGAGACAAACACGAAGAAGACCAAAAGCAAACACATTAGGTATACAAATTACAATATACTAGAGTTGAATTTTAAGTTTTGACGTTGTTTGATTTTTTTACATGTATGATGTGAAGTTAATATTAAATCCTAATTTTTTGTAACAGATCTTGATGCACCATCTACTAGTCGGAGACCTAGGAAGATGGCTTCTCGTCGAGGTGGGAGAGGACGTGGAAGAAGAGGAGGCCACATCATCCGTCCACATCCAGATTCTAGTGTACCAGAGGATTGGGAGGAGAGATCCGCATCTTCTAGTAGTGATGATGATGATTCACATGCTAACACACGGAGAGTCATGTGTGTAAAGTGGTGGGAGATGTTTGGGGGCTGCACACCTAAATTGAAAACCCTTGCCATTAGAGTTTTATCTCAAGGATCATGTGCCTCTCCATGCGAGAGGAATTGGAGTACTTATTCACGTATAAACATGAATAGGAGGATAGATTGCTACCTTGTAATGCTAATAAACTTGAGGCTATTGTCAAAGGTGAAAGAAAAGGGATTTGAAAGAAATTGCATTCGACATGCTCAGTAAGGAAAAAGATGAAGATTGTCTTCTTGCTTTACAAAATATAAGAGAAACTAAAATTTGTCCTATGGATGATGAACCTAATGAATCTACCAATTTTGATGCACAATCATTAAGGGAAAACACACCTAGTAGCAATATTGAGACATCATCTTTACTTCATAATCATGATGCCATCGCTTCCTTTCATTCAATCTTAGCCAAATGGATTTCTAGCCTCTTATTGTGCAGTTGGACACTTTTATCCAAAACCCATCTTCTCATTCCAAGTTGACGTATAAGCTGATTGCATTTTCATCATGGACGCCATACTTATGGTTGTCATAAAGAACGGTGGAGAAATTTCAAAAAATTTCTAAGTTTTTATCGGGAGCTTTAAAAGAGGAGAGAAGTACACATCTGGAAAAATGACACGCATGGCGTTGGGTAGCTCGTGCATAATTCCACAACGCCTGGAAGTGCAGAAGCAAATGAAAGGAAAAAGACGCGCAGTATATCGTGTAGCGCATTGAGCAGTGCACTTTCCAGCTAGTTTAATCCAAGCAAAGACTCGACAGCCTGAACGACGTTTAAATCATCAGCTTAAGGGCATCCTTCACAATGAAAGACCCTCGAACTGAGTCCGATCATCGTAACGTTACACTAGCGGCCCTCTGCTTGGACGCAGCCAATGCGATAAACGCACTCCGATAATGTATCTCATTCGACTTTCCCATTCTCTTTGATTTGTGAGTACGTGCAGGCACGCTCTTCGTACAAGATTTGACGAATAACAAAAATCGAAGTTGACCGGAGACCACGAAAAATGATTAAGATCACCTGATTGAGTGAGCCACGATAGAACACAGGCAAGGATGACAAAACCAGAGTGATCCATGATCGCTAAAGTTCACCACTTTGAGGCTCTTGTTTGATACTTCGACAGGAGGCACAGTTTCGGGGAATCCCACTGTTTGGAGCAATGGACTATCATAATTTCATGGCTTGTTCCGTCAAACACGGCAGCTCCAGCGCGGTCTCTCTCGCTCTCCCCCCGTTGAAATTCGAGGAAAGAGAGATACTATCGAGTGGAATAAACGATGTTTTTCACAGGAAAAGAAAACGGGGATGCATAGAGGTAGCATTGTCGGGAAGACAAGCAATCGCCCTTTCTATGTTGCTCTTTTCTACAAAAGTCTTTATACAAAAGGGGAACAATATAGATGAAATACTAACAATATAGATGAAATACTCCATGTTCACAAAGAAATCAACATCGAACTTGGTTTGAATACGAAATGGAAGATGGAGTGGCTTAAGCTTTAAAATCAGCATTCAAAGTCTTTTGCACCCACTCATAGATAATAAGAAACCTATGTTTTTTTCACACGTTATTCATGATGGATCAGCATTGTTGTTATGTCAATAATTATATGTTCGTTGCTATTTTGGTTGTGATCTTGGTTAAATCTCGCTTTGAGTTGATCTTGATCAATCGGCTAATAGATGTATCATGGTATTGGGGCTGTATTGAATGTATACCATGTGATGATGGAATGTCTCTCATGGTAATATCATTTTCATCCTCATTGTATTCAGGCCCTACAAATGGAATCATACAATGCTCTATAATAATGTGTGCATATCATCTGTCTGAAGTATTTGGATGGCAATGCACCATAATGCACTCTCCTTTTCCAGAGCTCCATAACGATATCCTTGGAGTAGAAAACCGAGCTTCAAGCACTGCACATTGTACTCTGCATAGAGGTTGCAAAATACACAGAAAAAACACAATACACAGGGAGCATGAACACAAACTTCTTAGGTGTTACAAATGTAATCGAACTTGCAGTCTATGGCTGACCAAGCCACTATATGTTTTATTAAAGAACATATGCAAAGAAGTGTCCGGTAGCCATTTGGCCTTTCACATGGACACTAACAGTAACAATCTCCCACTAAAGGCCAATATGGCCAGAGTAACTATGGAAGAAAAATAAAGAATGATAAAGAATACCTGAGTGTAAGTATAAAAACTATACCTCCCACCTAATGGACATGTTACATAGTATACAAGTGACTATGTAAGATCATGAATCAAGTAAGCCCCATCAAGTGACAACAGTGTCGAAAGCTATCCTATGTTAGAGCTTTAGCCAAAGCATCTGCCGCATTATCTCGAGTGTGAACCTTCTCAAGAATAATGTGCTCAGTGGCTAAGCAATCTCTAATGAAGTGATACCTCACCTCAATGTGCTTGGACTTTGCATGATAGATTGGATTCTTAACCAAAGCAATGGCACTCTGACTATCATTGAGCAAACGAGGTGCATGCTGAGGTAAACCCATATCACAAGCAAGATGAGAAAGTTCCTTACATGCCTCATTTGCTACAACATACTCTGTTTCTGTGGTGGAAGCAGTTGTACATTCTTGAAGACGAGATCTCCAAGAGATAGCACCTCCAGCAAAATGAAAAATGTACATTGATGTAGATTTACAATTGTCCACACAACCAGCATAGTCAGAATCTGTGTAACCAATAATGGATGCTTTCTCTCTACCTAAGCATAGACACTTGTCCATGGTGCCACTCATATATCTCAAAATCATCTTAACCGCTTCCCAATGTTTCTTGTCAGGATTAGACATATATCTTCTCACAACTCCCACTCCAAATGTAATGTCTGATCTCATAGCTACCATAGCATACATGAAACTACCAACAGCAGACTGATAGGGAATTTTGGTCATGAATTCCTTTTCCTCATCTGATTTGGGGCAATCATCCTTGCTCAATTTCACATATGTGGATAAAGGTGTACTCAATGCCTTTCCACCCTGCATATTGAACCTGTGAAGTACTTTGGATATGTAATCACTTTCAGACAAGTGTACACATCTTTTACTCCTATCACGAGTAATGTGCATGCCAAGCATATGTTTAACATCCCCCAAATCCTTTATATCAAATGTCTGACTCAACTTCTTTTTGAGAATTGACAAGTCATAAGAGGACTTCCCAGCAATCAACATATCATCGACATAAAGTATCAAGCATATCAAGCTGCCATCTAAGCATCTCTTTGTGTAGAGACAGTGATCCTCATTGCTTCGAGAATAGCCTTGAGACTTCATAAAAGCATCAAAATTTTGGTACCATTGTCTAGGGGATTGTTTAAGTCCATACAAGCTCTTCTTGAGTTTACAAACTAGAATTTCCTTGTCAAGAACTACATAACCCTCTGGTTGTTCCATATAGATCTCATATGTAAGATCTCCATGCAAGAAAGTAGTTTTCACATCCATTTGGACTAGGTCTAAGTCCTCCATTGCAACGAATCCAAGCAACATGCTTAGGGTAGTCATCTTGACCACTCGACAGAAGATTTCCTCAAAATAAACACCATGTTGTTGCTTAAAACCCTTTGCAACAAGTCGTGTTTTATACTTTGGAGAAGCACTATCTGATGTGAATTTCAGCTTATATACGCATTTACATGGTAAAGCTTTCCTACCCTTTGGCAAAAGTACTAAATCCCAAGTACCATTCTTGTGAATAGAATCCAACTCACTCTTCATGGCACACTCCCACTTGACATGATCCTCTATCTACATAGCCTCTTTGTAGCAAGAAGGCTCACCGGCATGTTTTAGCATAAGAAAATCTAAACCTGGAATATATCTATCAGGTGGATGTGAGACACATGTAGATCATCTCAATGGTTGCTGAACAAGAACATTTGCAGACTGATCTGATTGGACATTCTCTTGAATGTCCCTATCTGCAACATTTTTATGCATGTGAACTCGACGACTAGTATCCTCAAACACCACTCTTCTTACTTCAAGCTCCTTAATGGGTTGTTTATGCATCTTAGACTCATTGAAAATGGCATCACTACTTCTGATCACTGACCGTGTTTCAGGGTCCCATAAGTCATATCCAAATTTTCCTTCTCGACCATATCCAATAAAAATGCATTTCTTTGACTTATGGTCCAACTTTTGTCTAAGATTCTTGGGTATATGAACATATGTTGCACACCCAAAAACTCAAAGATGTGATAATATGGTGGCTTCCATGTCCATAACTCTTGTGCCACTTTCAGACCTTTTGCAATACTGGGTGAAAGGTTAATCACATGAACTACAATCAATACTACTTCTTCCCAAAAGCCTTGTGAAAGGTTTGCATGATGCAACATAGAGACTACTCTATCTTGAATAGTCTTATTCATCCTTTGAGCTACACCATTTTGTACTAGGGTATAAGGAGCTATAAACTCTCTACGAATTCCTCTAGACTAGCAGAAAAGGCTAAATTCATGTGAGGTATACTCACCCCCATTATCTGAATGTAAAGCTTTGAGTTGAATTCCTTTTTTAGTCTCAACTGAAGCAAGCCATTTTCTTAAAGTAGGGAATACCTCATCCTTCGATTTGATAGGATATACCCAAACTTTTCTAGTAGCATCATCTATGAAAAAGACAAAGTAAAGAGAACCACCTAATGACCTTGTGGCCATAGGACCATAGACATTTGTATGAATGAGATCTAAAGGCAAAATTGAAGAGTTAATGTGCATTCTATGCACATTTATGTTTGCTTTCCATATTGACAATGCTTAGAAAATGAAAAAGTAGCGAAAGATAACATAAGTAAGTAGCTAGAATGATAAATATTTTCCATTCCACTATGAGATATATGGCCCAAATGATCATGCCAAATACAAGCCATAGGTTGTTCAGTAACAGCTAACAAGTTTTGTGATACAAATAAAGGATAAAGTGAGCCAACTTTGCTTCATTTTGCAATAACAATATTACCCTTTGATATGCAAAAGGACTGAGCATAGAAGACCACCTTGTAACCAAGGTCATCAAGTTGACCAACTGACATCAAACTACGTGATAACTGAGGTACATGACATACATTATGCATAGTAAATTTTGAACCATCAATGAACTCCACAACCACATCTCCAATCCCCACAACATCACACTGGTAAGAGTCACCAAGTCTCACGGTACCAAGAGACTTTGTTGCATAATTAGAGAACCGTTCTTTGTGTGGTGTCACATGGAAAGAAGTATGAGAATCTAGCAGCCATGTGTGGGAAAGAGAATCAGCCATAAAAGCCTTAGTTGGCACAATACCATCAAGTGTCAACACATCAGCATCATCAAAAATAGCATTAATTTCTTCAATCTTCACAGTCAAAGTAGATGGTGTAGGTAACTGTTTAACATGCCCATCAACATTTTGTCCTTTACCTTTAGCATTCTTTAATGCATAGCAGTCTTTCTTCATGTGTCCTTTCTTATGAAAATAATGGCATTCAATATCCCTCTTCCTTGATTTACTTCTACTATGATTCCATTGACTATTATTTTCCTTGTTCTTGCTCCTTCCACGTTATTGATTATTTCCTTGGTAAGAATCACAAACATTATATGCATCTCCACTCTGTGTGCAAAACATAGATTTTCTACTAATATCCTCACTCAAGAGTGCTACATATATGTCATCATAGACCAGTTTACCACCAGGTGCACTATTGCTAATAGTTGTGCAAAACATATCCCACGATGATGGAAAGGTGCACAACAACAAGACTACTTTCATTTCATTATCCATATCCATTTTCTAAGCATGTAACTGGGAGAATATAGCATCAAACTCATTTAGATGAGTAGCAACACTATTTGTGTCCTTCATGTGAAGGTCATATAACTTTCTCATCAGATACACTTTATTTGATGCCATCTCTTTTTCATATGTATTGCATAACTTCTTCCAATGCTCCTTTGCACTTTCACAATCTAATACTGTAAAAGTAAACATTATCTACTAGGTGCAATCAAATGGTAGATCTGGCCATTTCATCTAACTCATCCCAATCATCTTCATCCATGTAAGCAGGCTTCTTTGAGATTCTATTTACCGGCTTCCATTGCCTCCTTTGAATCAACACAGCTTTAATCTGATTCTTCCATAAAGCAAAGTTTATACCATCAAATTTTCAAATCTCAAAATGGATATATTTATATATATGTGTGTGTGTGTATGTATGTATGTATGTATGTATGTATGTGTTATAACTTATGGAATATGTTGAACAATGCATTGTTGGAGTGTTAAATTATTAATGTATTAATGTGTTTTTGATGTTTTTGATATAGAAGCTGAAGGTTCATGAGGAGCGTGCAAGGCATGAAAGGGCGGATATCAATAATCCGAATACTTATTATTTAGCTTGTAAATAAACCCACGGAGAAAGTTCTATTGTTAGAAACAGTTAGAAAAGTAATGATTAGTATAAGGGTCGTTGTAGACCACAATTTCTGTTATTGAAAGCAATGGATTTTTGTAAAAGTTAGCAACTTTTAATGTCACGCTTGCATTTTGAAGCCGCTCTCATGTAACCACTCTTTTCAACGTAATAAAAAATTCCTATAAATACATGCACTCTGTGGACTGTCGAAACAGAGTGCATGGGGGGAGATTGCACCCAATACTATATGTTGTCTCGTCTCTTGTTGCGTCTATTCTTCTGTGTGTTTTCAATATCTGTAACCTCTGTGTGCGCATGAGAAAGATCCTCACAACAGTGGTATCAGAGCTCCGCACGCGTCAATACAGAGGGTTCTGTTCTCTGTTCGCGATTCCGATTTCGTCTCCGTCTTCGTCTTTGGTTCCGGTTCCTGTTTCTGTTCCAGTTCTAAAACCAGAACCTATGTTTACACCTACATTTTCTCCTATGTTTACACCTATGTTTACTCCTTTGGCTTACTCCTACGTTTACTCCGGCTTACTCCAAAGCATCAACTAAGGCAAAGAGCTTAGGCAATACATTGACAACATTGGCACCCAAGGCTCCCTTGGCGACCGTTGGCAGTCGTTGGCTACACGCGAGCCAATTTGAATTTTGAGTAGCAATAGAGAGTTTTAGATTCCCTAAGGTAGGAGGATTTGAACCCACAACCTCCTACTTACAAGGGAAGTACTTTTACCACTACACTCTTTCTTGGAGTTGTCACTTTAGCTCTCTCCTCTTAATATTTAACATAACTTGCAGTTTTTTTTTCTTACGTTTCAGGGCAGCACGATGCGACATGACACGGCACGTCTCAAGGTACATCCTGTCAGGGTACACTTCTGAGGGTACACCGTGGTACATCTAGATAGGGTACATCCAGACAGGGTACATCCTATCACGGTACATCCAGACAGGGTACATTCTGTTAGGGTACATTTCCTGAGGGTATATCCCGAGAGGAAAGCACTAGCTTAAGGGTCCAAGAGCACCATGGAGGATTACAGTAATTCACCTTTACCTGGGGTCTCATTCGAGCAACAGTTAGAGATTATGCAACAAGAACTTCAAGCAATTCAACAAGCTATACAAGAACGCTATACTATGCTCCAATTCGATGGACGAAAGGATGGCCGATTTGTCTTGTCATGGCTTTCTCTATTCCACGATTTCTATTCCGATGAGTCATATTCAAAAAATAAGAAAGTCAAGTTTGCTACCAATTACTTGGTAGGAAGAGCACAACTATGGTGGAATGATCTTTGTCATAGTGCAGATTGTCCATGCACATGGAAGACTTTTCAAGAAGAGTTTAAGGATTCGTTTCTACTTTTACAGTTCAACCTACATGTTCGACAATTGTGGGCTAACTTTACATGGATGGAAGGTGATACATTGACAACCTATAAAGACTTATTCTACCAATATTTAGTAACTCTTCACTTGCTTGAAGATGTTTCCAACGATACTATTAAGAAAAAGTATGATGATGGGATATATAAGGAGATTCAAGCAAAGCTTCGCTCACGCCAGCCTACATCGCTTCATGAAGCTATTGCATAAGAATTCGGCTCCCTATCATCCACAAGGTAATGGACAAGCCGAAAGCACAAATAAGATTCTATGCAATGTGCTCACCAAATTAGAGAATAACATGCTCTGATTGGGACAAACAGCTACACCATGTTGTTTGGGCATACCGAGTTGCCTATAAAACGGTACTCCAAGCCACTCCCTTTCAATGCTATTCGGTCAAAATGCAGTGTTACCATTGGATTTTTTGATACCTACATTAAGAGTAGCACATGAGTACAAGTGGACAGGCCATGAGCTCTCATCTAGAATCTTCGATCTTGAATGCTTAGGTGAAACACGATTGAGAGCTGCAACAGGAATTTATGCATCCAAGAAGAGGCAAAAAGCATATTTCGATGCACATGTGAAGGATAAAGGCTTGAAAGCAGGAGACCTAGTCCTAGTCTACACCTTGAAGCAACATGCACGGAAATTAGAGAAGAGAGGCTATGGACCAATGATAATCAATAGGATCTCCACAAGTGGAGCAATACAATAAGCCGCTCTAGAAGGTGACATTCTACCAAGTTACATAAGCGGATGCAAAGTCAAGTTATATAAGGAACCCCTAACAGAAGAGATGCTAAATCGACTCAATACTGCAAAGAAACATAAGGAAGAGGAAAAGTGGATTCGAGAAGAAGCACAGCCAGAGGCTTTAGAACGCATTCGACGAATGAAATTGAGAAGACAAGGGAGAGATCAACCTATGCTTGGCAACCAGGAAGCTCTCGGTTATCACATTGCCATGTGCGAGGCTTCAGGTAAACAGTCCCATAAGATAGTTGATTGACGACCTTTTGTGACCCTAGAGGTAGGACAAGGAGAGAGTGCAAGGACCGTGAGAGCTTCAATTGATTCAGGAGAAGCCACTAGTGCAGTTCGACTTTCTTACTGCCAAAAATTGAAATTGAAGGTCAAGCCTATTGAGGCATATCTCATAGGGCTGGGAGGAGTTGAAACCCCTTGCATGGGAGAGGTGGAACTTCCCCTCTACATTCAAGAGGTCCAAATGCCAGCAAAAGTGCTAGTATGTGAAGACGAGGATCTGACCGAACCTCTTGTCTTGGGCCAAGACTGGATCTATGAACACACAGTCAACCTCAACCTAAGAAGTGGACTTCTTCGGGCTTGGGTAGGCCAAAACGCCTCACGATTTAGTTAGAAAATCAATCACGCAGACCACTAGAAAAGGCACCCACCCCTGGTTCCTCTAGGAACCCACATGAAGATAACAATGCTTTTCTTGTCACAAGTTCTATGGTGGAGAGGATTATCACTCTTGACGAAGGTACAAAAGTCAATGACGAGTTCCCATCTGTTCAAAAGAAGATTCTAAAGGGGCAGGCTCAGCAACACACGACACTGAGGAGACCAATGATCAAGAAGCATGAGCACCAACCTGGGCAATATGAAGTACCTTGTGGCATGAAGCAGATCTGGATACGCAAGGAGAAAAAAAATCACGGCCCCAGAGACAGGTTCTCAAAAAGGCATCAAGCGAGCCACACCAAGGACTAAAACGAAGGAGTTCCCTAGGCAACACTCTAGACATACTATTCCTATTTGGGTCCCTAAGCGGTCAATGAAGGCTATTCCCAATGCTAGAAAGATATGGGTGCCCAAGGTCTGCTTACCAGCCCAAATAGCTTCACCTCCAGTCATTAGCATAAATCAACACTCACAAGTACTCTTGGCAAACAGCTTAGGGCAGATACCTACACCCCACACTATTACACCTTCGGTCAAACTTAGAAATGTCTCGAAATGGGTACCCAAAAGGTCCCAAATCCAGCACAACCTAGTTCATAAACCTATACCTATCACCCACTCTAAGAGCTACGAATCCTCAATCAAGGTTTGGAGACTTAAACCCTGTATCAAACCCCCTGACCCAATTTTGTAAATCCATCCACTCTGATGTAGGTGCATTCTGAGTACATTGCATATCCAAAGTATGCATCTAGGATGACACTAACGACTAACCACCATTCACATCTATCACAAACACTTCACCTCTAACCACTAACCATCTGGATTGTCATGTAAGTATTGTGGAGGGAACACCATTACATCCTGTTTCCTATGCAACACTAATCTGCCTCTCTTCTTCTAGCAGATAAGCATCAACTGCTGCAAGGAGTCTCATGGCAGCAGCAGTAGGCACAAGCTCCCAGGCAGGCACTAGTACTCAAAAAAATTGGGATACCATGCCCGTGGAGGCTCCACTGACAACGAGGCCTGAAGACTTTCTGAATGTGCGAAGAATTCCCATCTCGGATCCACCAAGTGGCCTAACAAAAAGAGTTAAAGGACACTCTCATTGGTTCAATGAGATGCCAAGAGAATTGGGGGATTCGGACCACATATGGGAGTCCAAGTTGGAATTTGGAGGAGTCTGGTGGACATTTCAATTCTTCTCGAGAGAGTTTGAAGCATTACAAAATGTAGCACCTCTTCAAGTTATTTGGCAGAAAGCGGGATTGAAGGATTAGTTTAGTGCATCTCTGCCTAGACCAGATTTCCTTAGATGCTACTACTTGATTGAAACTCTTAAGGCAACAGGAGATCGAGATCAGTCAGTTACATTCCTGGTGCCCTCTCTATCAAACCAAGAGGAAATGAAAAAGTTTGAGTTGAACCTCACTTTCATCAGGGAGGCCCTTTAGATGTACGACACCCATGTACCCTCCGACCGAGACCCATTAATACCGGCGTCTATGAAGAACAATAAACTCAAGAAGTTGAAAGAAATGTGTGCCCTCACCCCAAACATTGCCATTCCGTTGCGAATGTGCCTTCAAAACTTTGCTTTTCTGGCTCAAGACCGATTCACAGAGCCTCATAAGAAGATTTGGTACGGGCTATACCTCGCGGAGACAGGGAGTCTACCTATTAAGATGCCAGTATGGATCCTTCACCAATTATATGAAGCACGCAAACAAGGAGTGAGGAAGCCTACTTTGAATGGTTGCTGTGCCATTACAAGAATCATCTACAGATGCCTCGCTTATGATGTGCTGATCGCACGAGCCCTTAAGTACTCACAGTTGCAATTCTTCCAGGGATGAAAACCAGGGGTTCAACCAGCCAAAAGATGTGTGGATAACTTTCACATATTCCAATTCCTCGCGAGTCCACCACAAAAATCTCCCTTAGAGAAGAAGAACAAGTAGCCCCATTCACGATCCATCTCCAACGAC
The DNA here is from genome assembly GCA_020310875.1 of Ceratopteris richardii. Taxonomy (NCBI): domain Eukaryota; kingdom Viridiplantae; phylum Streptophyta; class Polypodiopsida; order Polypodiales; family Pteridaceae; genus Ceratopteris; species Ceratopteris richardii. The sequence continues at coordinate 158,198,295 of CM035424.1, forward strand.
CACAATCAGAGGGCGTAATACAACCCACTCCATCAGCCCCTCCACTACCCATGGATGCTGAGTTCGCTTCCATGGATACATTGGCAGAGGATACATCCTTCGACTTTGAGGGATTTTTGCAAACAACACAGTTATTTGAGAGTGAGTTCTTCTCAAACACTGACGGTCCCTGATCATCAGCCTAGAGAGGACGGCCACATAGTGATGCACGAAGAGTACATTGGGAAGATGAGGCATAACACACTCATGTTGAAGGCACACATGAAAAAGAAGAGGCACAAGAAAATGAATCAGGGGAGAGTGAGGAGGAAGCCCCTACCTACACTGCACAACTCAAACGTCTCTAGAAGACGATCAAGCAGGTACAAAAAAAGCATAAGCTGTCAGAAGAGGCGAATAGAGCGATGCTGAACCACATGCTGCAGGCGGAAAATGTAGACCCTTATTTTACAGAATCATTGAATCTTTTGGCAGATATCTGTGGAATTGTGGAAGCTATGCGGACCATGGTATACCATACCACCCCTCAATACGACCAACGAAGGCTCGATACGCGATCACGAAGGGGAAAGATGATTCAAATGGAAGTATCTACCTTCCTCCCTACCATAGCTCAAGAAGATGTTCACATGGCCAGCCCCACTAACAATGATGCACTCAACGATAGCACACAGGTACCATCTCCACATGGTATACATTCGAGCAACACTTAGAGATTATGCAACAAGAACTTCAAGCAATTCAACAAGCTATACAAGAACGCTATGCTATGCTCCAATTCGATGGACGAAAGGATGGCCGATTTGTCTTGTCATGGCTTTCTCTATTCGATGATTTCTATTCCGATGAGTCATATTCAAAAAATAAGAAAGTCAAGTTTGCTACCAATTACTTGGTAGGAAGAGCACAACTATGGTGGAATGATCTTTGTCATAGTGCAAATTGTCCATCCACATGGAAGACTTTTCAAGAAGAATTTAAGGATTCGTTTCTACCTTTACAGTTCAACCTACATGTTCGACAGTTATGGGCTAACTTTACATGGATGGAAGGTGATACATTGACAACCTATACAGACCGATTCTACCAATATTTAGTAACTCTTCACTTGCTTGAAGATGTTTCCAACGATACTATTAAGAAAAAGTATGATGATGGGATATATAAGGAGATTCGAGCAAAGCTTCACTCACGCCAGCCTACATCGCTTCATGAAGCTATTGCATAAGAATTCGGCTCCCTATCATCCACAAGCTAATGGACAAGCCAAAAGCACAAATAAGATTCTATGCAATGTGCTCACCAAATTAGTGAATAACAAATGCTCTGATTGGGACAGACAGCTACACCATGTTGTTTGGGCATACCGAATTGCCTATAAAACGGTACTCCAAGCCACTCCCTTTCAAATGGTATTCGGTCAAAATGCAGTCTTACCATTGGATTTTCTCATACCTACATTGAGAGTAGCACATGAGTACAAGTGGACAGACCATGAGCTCTCATCTAGAATCTTCGATCTTGAATGCTTAGGTGAAACACGATTGAGAGCTTCAGCAGGAATTTATGTAGCCAAGAAGAGGCAAAAAGCATATTTCGATGCACATGTGAAGGATAAAGGCTTGAAAGCAGGAGACCTAGTCCTAGTCTACACCTTGAAGCAACATGCACGGAAATTAGAGAAGAGAGGCTATGGACCAATGATAATCAATAGGATCTCCACAAGTGGAGCAATACAATTAGCCACTCTAGAAGGTGACATTCTACCAAGTTACATAAGCCGATGCAAAGTCAAGTTATATCAAGAACCCCTAACAGAAGAGATGCTAAATCGACTCAATACTGCAAAGAAACATAAGGAAGAGGAAAAGTGGATTCGAGAAGAAGCAGAGGCAAGGGCTTTAGAACGCATTCGACGAATGAAATTGAGAAGACAAGGGAGAGATCAACCTATGCCTGGCAACCAGGAAGCTCTCGGTTATCACATTGCCATGTGCGAGGCTTCAGGTAAACGATCCCATAAGATAGTTGATTGATGACCTTTTGTGACCCTAGAAGTAGGACAAGGAGAGAGTGCAAGGACCGTGAGAGCTTTAGTTGATTCAGGAGAAGCCACTAGTGCAGTTCGGCTTTCTTACTGCCAAAAATTGAAATTGAAGGTAAGGCCTTTTGAGGCATATCTCATAGGGCTCGGAGGAGTTGAAACCCCTTGCATGGGAGAGGTGAAACTTCCCCTCTACATTCAAGAAGTCCAAATGCCAGCAAAAGTGCTAGTATGTGAAGACGAGGATCTGACCGAACCTCTTGTCTTGGGCCAAGACTGGATCTATGAACACGCAGTCAACCTCAACCTAAGAAGTGGACTTCTTCAGGCTTGGGTAGGCCAAAACCACCTCATGATTTAGTTAGAAAATCAATCATGCAGACCACTAGAAAAGGCACCGACTCCTGGTTCCTCTCGGAACCCACACGAAGATAACAATGCTTTTCTTGTCACAAGTTCTATGGTGGAGAGGATTATCACTCTTGACGAAGGTACAAAAGTCAGTGATGAGTTCCCATCTGTTCGAAAGAAGATTCTAAAGGGGCAGGCTCAGAAACACACGACACTGAGGAGACCAATGATCAAGAAGCATGAGCACCAACCTTGGCAATATGAAGTACCTTGTGGCATGAAGCAGATTTGGATACGCAAGGAGAAAAAAATCACGGCCCCACAGACAGGTTCTCAGAAAGGCATCAAGCGAGCCACACTGTCAAGGACTAAAACGAAGGAGTTCCATAGGAAACACTCTAGACATACCATTCCTATTTGGGTCCCTAAGCGGTCAATGAAGGCTATTCCCAATGCTAGAAAGATATGGGTGCCCAAGGTCTGCTTACGAGCCCAAATAGCTTCACCTCCAGTCATTAGCATAAATCAACACTCACAAGTACTCTTGGCAAACAGCTCAGGGCAAATACCTACACCCCACACTATTACACCTTCGGTCAAACCTAGAAATGTCTCGAAATGGGTACCCAAAAGGTCCCAAATCTAGCACAACCTAGTTCATAAACCTATACCTATCACCCACTCTAAGAGCTACAAATCCTCAATCAAAGTTTGGAGACTTAAACCCTGTATCAAACCCCCTGACCCAATTTTGTAAATCCATCCACTCTGATGTAGGTGCATTCTGAGTACATTGCATATCCAAAGTATGCATCTATTATGACACTAACCACTAACCACCATTCACATCTATCACAAACACTTCACCTCTAACCACTAACCATCTGGATTGTCATGTTAGTATTGTGGAGGGAACACCATTACATCCTGTTTCCTATGCAACACTAATGTGCCTCTCTTCTTCTAGTAGATAAGCATCAACTACTGCAAGGAGTCTCATGGCAGCAGCAACACGCACAAGCTCCCAGGCACGCACTAGTACTCAAAAAAATTGGGATACCATGCTCGTGGATGCTCCACTGACAGCGAGGCCTGAAGAGTTTCTGAATGTGCGAAGAATTCCCATCTCGGATCCACCAATCCTTGACCAATTATATGAAGGAGGCAAACAAGGAGTGAGGAAGCCTACTTTGAATGGTTGCTGTGCCATTACAAGAATCATCTACAGATGCCTCGCTTATGATGTGTTGATCGCACGAGCCCTTAAGTACTCACAGTTGCAATTCTTCCAGGGATGAAAACCAGGGGTTCAACCAGCCAAAAGAATGTGTGGATAACTTTCACATATTCCAATTCCTCGCGAGTCCACCACAAAAATCTCCCTTAGAGAAGAAGAACAAGTAGCCCCATTCACGATCCATCTCGAACGACCACAATCAGAGGGTGTAATACAACCCACTCCGTCAGCCCCTCCACTACCCACGGATGCTGAGTTCGCTTCCATGGATACATTGGTAGAGGATACATCCTTCGACTTTGGGGGATTTTTGCAAAGAACACAGTTATCTGAGAGTGAGTTCTTCTCAAACACTGACGGTCCCAGATCATCAGCCTAGAGAGGACGGCCACATAGTGATGCACGAAGAGTACATTGGGAAGATGAGGCACAACACACTCATGTTGAAGGTACACATGAACAAGAAGAGGCACAAGAAAATGAATCAGGGGAGAGTGAGGAGGAAGCCCCTGCCTACATTGCACAACTCAAACGGCTCTACAAGACGATCAAGCAGGTACAAAAAAAGCATAAGCTGTCAGAAGAGGCGAATAGAGCGATGCTGAACCACATGCTGAAGGCGGAAAATGTAGACCCTTATTTTACATAATCATTGAATCTTTTGGCAGATATGTGTGGAATTGTGGAAGCCATGCGGACCATGGTATACCGTACCACCCCTCAATACGACCAACGAAGGCTCGATACGCGATCGCGAAGGGGAAAGATGATTCAAATGGAAGTATCTACCTTCCTCCCTACCATAGCTCAAGAAGACGTTCACATGGACAGCCCCACTAACAATGATGCACTCGACGATAGCACACAGGTACCATCTCCACATGGTATACATTCGAGCAACACTTAGAGATTATGCAACAAGAACTTCAAGCAATTCAACAAGCTATACAAGAACGCTATGCTATGCTCCAATTCGATGGACGAAAGGATGGCCGATTTGTCTTGTCATGGCTTTCTCTATTCGATGATTTCTATTCCGATGAGTCATATTTAAAAAATAAGAAAGTCAAGTTTGCTACCAATTACTTGGTAGGAAGAGCACAACTATGGTGGAATGATCTTTGTCATAGTGCAGATTGTCCATGCACATGGAAAACTTTTCAAGAAGAGTTTAAGGATTCGTTTCTACCTTTACAGTTCAACCTACATGTTCGACAATTGTGGGCTAACTTTACATGGATGGAAGGTGATACATTGACAACCTATAAAGACCGATTCTACCAATATTTAGTAACTCTTCACTTGCTTGAAGATGTTTCCAACGATACTATTAAGAAAAAGTATGATGATGGGATATATAAGGAGATTCAAGCAAAGCTTTGCTCATGCCAGCCTACATCGCTTCATGAAGCTATTGCATAAGAATTCGGCTCCCTATCATCCACAAGCTAATGGACAAGCCGAAAGCACAAATAAGATTCTATGCAATGTGCTCACCAAATTAGTGAATAAAAAATGCTCTGATTGGGACAAACAGTTACACCATGCTGTTTGGGCATACCGAGTTGCCTATAAAACGGTACTCCAAGCCACTCCCTTTCAAATGGTATTCCGTCAAAATGCAGTGTTACCACAGGATTTTCTGATACCTCCATTAAGAGTAGCACATGAGTACAAGTGGACAAGCCATGAGCTCTCATCTAGAATCTTCGATCTTGGATGCTTAGGTGAAACATGATTGAGAGCTGCAGCAGGAATTTATGCAGCCAAGAAGAGGCAAAAAGCATATTTCAATGCACATGTGAAGGATAAAGGCTTGAAAGCAGGAGACCTAGTCCTAGTCTACGCCTTGAAGCAACATGCACGGAAATTAGAGAAGAGAGGCTATGGACCAATGATAATCAATAGGATCTCCACAAGCGGAGCAATACAATTAGCCACTCTAGAAGGTGACATTCTACCAAGTTACATAAGCTGATGCAAAGTCAAGTTATATCAAGAAACCCTAACAGAAGAGATGCTAAACTGACTCAATACTGCAAAGAAACATAAGGAAGAGGAAAAGTTGATTCGACGAATGAAATTGAGGCACAGGTAGAGGCTTTAGAACGCATTCGACGAATGAAATTGAGAAGACAAGGGAGAGATCAACCTATGCCTGGCAACCAGGAAGCTCTTGGTTATCACATTGCCATGTGCGAGGCTTCCGGTAAACGGTCCCATAAGATAGTTGATTGACGACCTTTTGTGACCCTAGAAGTAGGACAATGAGAGAGTGCAAGGACCGTGAGAGCTTTAATTGATTCAAGAGAAGCCACTAGTGCAGTTCGGCTTTCTTACTGCCAAAAATTGAAATTGAAGGTCAAGCCTATTGAGGCATATCTCATAGGGCTGGGAGGAGTTGAAACCCCTTGCATGGGAGAGGTGGAACTTCCCCTCTACATTCAAGAGGTCCAAATGCCAGCAAAAGTGCTAGTATGTGAAGACAAGGATATGACCGAACCTCTTGTCTTGGGCCAAGACTGGATCTATGAACACGCAGTCAACCTCAACCTAAGAAGTGGACTTCTTCAGGCTTGGGTAGGCCAAAACCGCCTCATGCTTTAGTTAGAAAATCAATCACGCAGACCACTAGAAAAGGCACCCACTCGTGGTTCCTCTAGGAACCCACATGAAGATAACAAAGCTCTTCTTGTCACAAGTTCTATGGTGGAGAGGATTATCACTCTGGACGAAGGTACAAAAGTCAATGATGAGTGCCCATCTATTCGAAAGAAGATTCTAAAGGGGCAGGCTCAGCAACACAGGACACTGAGGAGACCAATGATCAATAAGCATGAGCACCAACCTGGGCAATATGAAGTACCTTGTGGCATGAAGCAGATCTGGATACGCAAGGAGAAAAAAATCACGGCCCCAGAGACAGGTTCTCAAAAAGGCATCAAGCGAGCCACACCGTCAAGGACTAAGACGACGGAGTTCCCTAGGCAACACTCTAGACATACCATTCCTATTTGGGTCCCTAAGCGGTCAATGAAGGCTATTCCCAATGCTAGAAAGATATGGGTGCCCAAGGTCTGCTTACGAGCCCAAATAGCTTCACCTCCAGTCATTAGCATAAATCAACACTCACAAGTACTCTTGGCAAACAACTTAGGGCAGATACCTACACCCCACACTATTACACCTTTGGTCAAACCTAGAAATGTCTCGAAATGGGTACCCAAAAGGTCCCAAATCCAGCACAACCTAGTTCATAAACCTATACCTCTCACCCACTCTAAGAGCTACGAATCCTCAATCAAAGTTTGGAGACTTAAACCCTGTATCAAACCCCCTGACCCAATTTTGTAAATCCATCCACTCTGATGTAGGTGCATTCTGAGTACATTGCATATCCAAAGTATGCATCTAGGATGACACTAACCACTAACCACCATTCACATCTATCACAAACACTTCACCTCTAACCACTAACCATCTAGATTGTCATGTTAGTATTGTGGAGGGAACACCATTACATCCTGTTTCCTATGCAACACTAATGTGCCTCTCTTCTTCTAGCAGATAAGCATCAACTGCTGCAAGGAGTCTCATGGCAGCAGCAGCAGGCACAAGCTCCCAGGCAGGCACTAGTACTCAAAAAAATTGGGATACCATGCCCGTGGAGGCTCCACTGACAGCGAGGCCTGAAGAGTTTCTGAATAAGCGAAGAATTCCCATCTCGGATCCACCAAGTGGCCTAACAAAAAGAGTTAAAGGACATTCTCATTGGTTCAATGAGATGCCAAGACAATTGGGGGATTCGGACCACATATGGGAGTCCAAGTTGGAATTTGGAGGAGTCTGGTGGACATTTCAATTCTTCTCAAGAGAGTTTGAAGCATTACAAAATGTAGCACCTCTTCAAGTTATTTGGCATTGAAAGCGGGATTGAAGGATTATTTTAGTGCATCTCTGCCTAGACCAGATTTCCTTAGATGCTACTACTTGATTGAAACTCTTAAGGCAACAGGAGATCAAGATCAGTCAGTCACATTCCTGGTGCCCTCTCTATCAAACCAAGAGGAAATGAAAAAGTTTGAGTTGAACCTCACTTTAAACCAGGGAGGCCCTTCAGATGTACGACACCCATGTACCCTCCGACCGAGACCCATTAATACCGGCGTCCATGAAGAACAATAAACTCAAGAAGTTGAAAGAAATGTGTTCCCTCACCCCGAACATTACCATTCCGTTGCGAATGTGCCTTCAAAACTTTGCTTTTCTGGCTCAAGACCGATTCACACAGCCTCATAAGGAGATTTGGTACGGGCTATACCTAGCAGAGACAGGGAGTCTACCTATTAAGATGCGAGTATGGATCCTTGACCAATTATATGAAGCAGGCAAACAAGGAGTGAGGAAGCCTACTTTGAATGGTTGCTGTGCCATTACAAGAATCATCTAGAGATGCCTCGCTTATGATGTGCTGATCGCACGAGCCCTTAAGTACTCACAGTTGCAATTCTTCCAAGGATGAAAAGCAGGGGTTCAATCAGCCAAAAGAATGTGTGGATAACTTTCACATATTCCAATTCCTCAGGAGTCCACCACAAAAATCTCCCTTAGAGAAGAAGAACAAGTAGCCCCATTCACGATCCATCTCCAACGACCACAATCAGAGGGCATAATACAACCCACTCCATCAGCCCCTCCACTACCCACGGATGCTGAGTTCGCTTCCATGGATACATTGGCAGAGGATACATCCTTCGACTTTGAGGGATTTTTGCAAACAACACAGTTATTTGAGAGTGAGTTCTTCTCAAACACTGACGGTCCGAGATCATCAGCCTAGAGAGGATGGCCACATAGTGATGCACGAAGAGTACATTGGGAAGATGAGGCACAACACATTCATGTTGAAGGCACACATGAACAAGAAGAGGCACAAGAAAATGAATCAGGGGAGAGTGAGGAGGAAGCCCCTGCCTACACTGCACAACTCAAACGGCTCTACAAGACGATCAAGCATGTACAAAAAAAGCATAAGCTGTGAGAAGAGGCGAATAGAGCGATGGTGAATCAGATGCTGCATGCAGAAAATGTAGACCCTCATTTTACAGAATCATTGAATCTTTTGGCAGATATCTGTGGAATTGTGGAAGCCATGCGGACCATGGTATACCGTACCACCCCTCAATACGACCAACGAAGGCTCGATACGTGATCGCGAAGGGGAAAGATGATTCAAATGGAAGTATCTACCTTCCTCCCTACCATAGCTCAAGAAGACGTTCACATGGCCAACCCCACTAACAATGATGCACTCGATGATAGCACACAAGTACCATCTCCACCATCACCTCCCATCCAGCCCACCGAAATCCTCACCACTAATATTCCTGAACAACTACTAGTCACCATCACTGAACCTATACTGCACATCACCCTTAATCCATCCTTACCTATCCCTACCTCCATCATTGCTTGCCCAGTCTCTGAACCTCATATAGGTCATCCTGCCACCCATCAAACCATAATCGGTCACCCTTCGTATCTTCCAGCTCTAGGACAGCCACATGCCCCTACCCAAACATTAACACACACATTTCCCTTCACCAATAATTTTCCTCTTTCCCAACCCCAACCCATTGGGCCCCTCATAGCCTCCTCAAAACCTACACAAACCAACCTACCTCCATTCTTGGAAAACCTTATAAATATAGTTCAACAAATTGAGAATCATAACAGAAATTCCCTTTCCCACCCCACCTCCCCCACATTCATGGCAACCACTAACACACCACCCACTATTCCAGTATTCACGATTCATACTTCACACACAATCACGCCCGATCCCATGGACATTTCACCCTCCACATAACCACTCACCACCACTTTTGTCTCAACATCACCACTTGTAACTTCACGCACATCACCACATACATCCACCATCAGCACCACATCCACTTTTCCCTTCCCCATTTCCCAACCCCTTGCATCTTTCACCTCCATCTCTGCATCCACCTCATTTAGTCATGCACTCGACACCATGCTTGAAGCTTCCACCCAGCTTAAACAGGAATACAGGTTATTGGAAGAAAACAATAAAGAGCTTTGTACTCTGTCATCCCACCTCCAGGCACGTGCAAATGCCTTGGAGTTGATTAATACAGCATTACAACATGAGGTTACCGCCCTCCAACAATCTCATGCGGAGCTCGAAGCCAAATATACAAAGACATGTAAGGCGACTGAAGAACAACTCAGAGATCAGCTAGCTCGCAATGCTAGATTACAATGAAACATGGCCTTACTCTGACGACACCTAGGAGCTGCCCAAGAAGAGAACAGAAGATTACAACAACAAAATCAAGACAATCTCGAAGCAGCCATAGAAAACACTCCAGGGACACCCATAGATCCTGCTAGCTTCTAGGCTATCCCCTCAGAAAGTATCCATCAAATATTGGAAACCTATGCCAACCTCTTAGAAGCACATGGTCAGCTTGCGGACCAAGTGAAAGGACTACAGAGACAACCAATGCTCTCACCACATATGACAGAACCAAGAAATGTGGTCAATGCTGCTACATCACTAGAGCCAGAATCTTCCACGGCCAACGAGGTACTTGAGCTATGCCAACAAGTTGCAGAATTAAAGATTAAGTTGTTACAATATGAACGACTCCCCTCTCCACCCGATCAACCGTCAGTGGAAGAAGTAGTAACCATTCCTGGGGAAGAGACCTTTGAAGATAACTATGAGCCTCAACCTTTTCCAAGAGGTAGAATCATTGACGAGGGAGAGGTCACATACGAGGAACCCCCTCCTGCATGGATGAAGCAGGTAGAAGAGATGGGCCACACTCATGAAGAGCGCATAGCAACTCAGATGCTAGCCCTGAAAACCATTGAGGAGACCATACTCCAATCCGAATATTTCAATCACTTGGCTACTAGGCACTTAATAACCAGTTCAGAGTTACAATATAAGCCCTACTTTGTGCTATTGGTAGACTAGAATGCTGAAATCAAAAGAGTCACCAATAGGTATCCTTCCTTTGCAACACAGTTCCAACCAGAGGACATCCCGGAAGAAGCTAGAAAAGGTGCCATATTCCAACCCATTTGGAGGCAAAAATTACTTGAGACCTATCCGGAGATGCTACGAACATGGGATCACGCTCCCATGCATATGAAGTATAACCCTTGCTTTGGGCTAGTACAACGAAGAAGATCATGGAAGGCATTTTCCATAAAAGTTCAGAACAATACTAATTGCAAACAATGGTTAAATTACCCCTCCATTGCACCCGCAATAGGCACACCAACTGTAGCCTACATGATGGCTACTATCAGACACTAGATGCCACGCCTACATCCCATGCCTGATGTCGCCACGCAGATGATGCTAAAAATCCTGGACACGATGCAAGTAGTGTTAAAGACTTTCCGCAATGTACGTAACATCCAGCCTCCAATTCCAAGCTTCATAAATGGTAATTATGACTTACTTTATGATATGAGCACGACCCCGAGTATTCGAGTTGCTTATGCATGGCATGCACGAATAAGATATCTCCTTGCTAGCTATTAGCAAACCTTTTATGACATGTTCACCATGGGGTTTTGGGAATCACACTCAGAAGTGTTCGCGCCACGCCCAACCCATCTGCTACAACTATTCGTGTGCGAACAGACAATGCACTCAGAGCTCTACACCACACCACAACTTGACATGCCTGGCACGGTTAATTGGGATGCCCTTCAATGAGATCTGGTCAGGGGACTACGAATCAAAGAACAAGAATTGGCAACCGACATACTACAACACTACATTGATCAAACCGTGGAGCAAAGGTCTATCAGAGATGATAGATGCTAGGGGGGGAGAGTGTTGGCATCATACGGGAACAAGCAGGTACGAGCATACATGCAGATCTAGCACTGAGGCAACCCATTAAATTTTTTCCAATCCTTATATTATTATAAAAGTGATTCTCATCACTAACAACCATTGTAAATACCGTTTCACCTTTTTGTAACTCCATTTTGTGCAAGCCGATGAGTCCTCGAGCTTGAGGAGCTTTAGAAGTAATTTCCTACCAATTTTCATATTTTTTAGACCTCGTTTGAGCACTCAAATAGGACTTGGAACCTAATTTTTAACTAGGCCAGACACTAGGTCTGGACAGGGCCAAAGCTAGTAAAAAACTATAAATAGAGCTAGATAGCTCATTTTTGGGGCTAGCTTGTTGTAGTTTGACCTTGTATGAGAACTTGGTTGTAATAGAAGTGATTCCATTGTCTTACTCTCTTTGTTCTTGCCGTGTGTGCGTGTGTGTGCATGTTGGTGTGCTTCTCACTCACACATTTGTGCCTTCACTTGCTCGAGGTCTTCATACCATCCTCATGTCTTCCCGGATTGACATCAAAGGAGGTGCTACTCATCACTGAGCTACAAGCACAAAACACAATACTGAATGTATTACTAGAGAATGTACAAAGATAAGTAGCCCATTAGGGCAATAGGCGTATATACAAGCCGAGGGAAAAAAAACCTCCTAAAGAGGGAAAAAAGTGCCCCGGTGGTCCTAGAGTGTTCACACACATCACTACCTAAATATATCAACACTTAGGTGGTTCTCTTTACTTTGTCACTTTCATAGATGATGCTACTAGAAAAGTCTGGGTATTGATGGAGAGTGTTAATCTCCAAAAGAACAAGCTATCCTTGGTATTAGACCACCTCTAGACCAAGAATAACTTTAGACTCCACATAATTTTGGAAATCCACTAACACATTATCAAGAAGTTGACTAACTGTGAAGAAATCACTTCTCTGAAAAGTCTGCTGCAGATTAATCACTCATTGACTAATCAATCCTGTAAAGTTTTTAATAAAACTTTTCACAATGCTTCGCCTTAAGGTTGCACACCTTCTCCAACTTAAATCTCTGCAAATGATTCAGTATATTCTGAGAAATCATACAAACAAGTTACCTATGTGTAAAACACCTTCTCTGCAGTAGCGACTTTGACACCTGCAACTTCTTAGCTATAGTTCTCCCAATGTCGAACCCGTTTGATCAAGATCTTTTAGCCATAGATGGCTTACCTTTCAACTTAGATTTTGATCCCTCACTTGTGTAAAACTTTACACCATGCACTGAGCAATGTTCATTTCTCTGAACATGAAATCTGCGCCAGTTTTGTCGACTCTCAGAACATCATCACATATGAATGTTCCTATGCAAAATTCTCTTAATCTGATGACAATTAGACTCTCAAATTCTAGCCATAGATAGATTAACTATGGACTTAGATATGTTCAGAAGGATTTCTCAAAAGATTAACTACAGAAGTAGCAGACAGCAAAACATCGGGCGCAAGATTTTCTTGATTTCTCTAAAAAGTTACAACTACATTGAAGATATATCTTCAACTAACTTTCATATGTCCAATGACATTTTCTACAACTGATTTCTCTCTTCCTATTCTCTATTCTTACATGCCCCGACTTTTTCAAAACATTTATAGGCAAATATGTACAAACTTATGACTAATCAAAAGTGTGAGTCACCTATAACTGAACTAATGTACATATGTGTACATAGCTTTGGATTTCTGAGTATGTCCTTCCTTCAAACTTCTGAATTTGTTCTCTTCTTGATTTCTTGACTTTATTTCTTCATAAACCTTCAATTGATGATTGACATGCACCAACAGGTATATCCTATCAAATCGAAGGATGAGGTATTACCTACTTTCAAAAAATTTCTTACTTCAGTTGAGACTGAAAAGGGAACTAAGCTTTAGGCTTTACGTTCAGATAATGGGGGTGAGTATATCTCACATGAATTCAGCCTTTTTTGTCAGTCTAGAGGGATTTGTAGAGAGCTTACAGCTCCTTATACCCCAATACAGAATGGTGTAGCTGAAAGGATGAATAGAACTATTCAAGATAGAGTAGTTTCTATGTTGCACCATGCAAACCTCTCACAAGGCTTTTGGGCAGAAGCAGTATTGACTGCAGTTCATGTGATTAACTTTTCACCTAGTACTGCCAAAGGTCTAAAAGTGTCACAAGAGTTATGGACAGGGAAGCCACCATATTATGATCATCTTTGAGTCTTTGGGTGTGAATCATATGTTCATATACCCAAGAATCTTAGACAAAAGTTGGACCATAAGTCAAAGAAATGCATTTTTCTTGGATATGGTCGAGAAGGACAATTTGGATATCACTTATGGGATCCTGAAACACGATTAGTGATCAGAAGTAGTGATGTCATTTTCAATGAGTGTAAGATGCATAAACAATCCATTAAGGAGATTGAAGTGAGAAGAGTGGTTTTTGAGGATAGTAGTCCTCCGGTTAGCATGCGTAAAGATGCTGAACATAGGGATGTTCACGAGAATGTCCGAATTCAATCGATTCGAACACCTATAGGATATGGAGCATCTTTCCAAAACATGTTTACTATAAATGATAGGAGCTTATTTGGGTTAAAGACACATGATTGGCATAACATTTTGAATCATATTCTACCTCTAGTTATCAATGGATGTACAACGAAAGGAGTATAGGATGTGACCTATCATCTTGCATCGCTTATAAGGCAATTATCATACTTTTATATTTTATATATACGACTATTTGTTATCTTTTATTTATGAAATAATTTCTTTATAATTTAGTTTATGATAATAATAGGTCGATTACATCAAAAGAGATTGGCAAAGACTCAATCCCACAAAAAAAACATAAATGCAAGGTGCTACTATGTTTGAATGCAGGGAGCTACGATCATCATATATTGATATATGGGCATCTCAAAGACAAATTAGAATCGTTGTATATGACAACGATAATAATCTACTTGATGAAGATGATAATACTCTACATCTTGATTCTATTGATGATGAAGAGGAATTACCAAAAATCAATATTAGTCCATCAATAGATGATGTCATTTATGAGAATAGAAATTTAACAATAGAAGAAATAATAGAAATCAATAAGGATAATGAAGATGAGACTATATTGATGTCTTACAAAAATAATGATAATAATGAAAACACATGTCAAGTAGATTAGATAGTAGATCCTACTCTAGTTATCGATCCTTAACTTGAATCATTTGAATGGGCATCACACAATAGGTTCTCCTTTATTCAACTAGAATATAGGTAAATCCCACCATAGAGATGAAAATATGTTCTTTTAAGTTAGAACATGAAGCTCAGGGGTATGCCTAAAATTTTGTATATAGCTTGATTTTTGAGGATGAAATTTCTCACATGTATGTATGCATATATATATATATATATATATGTGTGTGTGTGTGTGTGTGTGTGTGTAAGATGCCACATTGATTTTCCACCTGGAAAAAAAAAAGATGTGTAGGTAATAATTGTTTAGGATATTTTGATCATGTCTGCAAAATTTTGTAGCAATAAGTTTTTACATTCTCTCTCTAGAAAGTTGTCGCATGAAATTTGTATGTTAATTTCGAGCATGAAGATGAAGGAATCTGAAAAAGTAATGTATGAGAGAAAGGTAGAGTATTCTTAGTAGGAAAACTTTACCTGATTGAATTTTTTGTAGTTCCTATGTTTTATGTCTCATTTGGTTCCATGAAGATAGGTTAATGAAGAGATTTTTCATGTTTTTTCATCTCTCTAGAATTTTTGATTTTGCAGGGCCCAAAAGTGATATCTGGAAGCAGATTTGGACCTGAGGCGTCTCTAACATTATTGTACAGATTTAAGAGTTGAATATTTTTGTCTCTCACAAGCTCAAGCTGATTCCTCACTGTTTTTGAGTTACAGGGTTTTGAAAAGTGCCGTTTTCCAACACAAAAAAAAAAAAAAAAGAGAAGCCTTCATTCATTCATCTTATTCATGTTCGCGGATTTAAAAAACACACATGGGTATATGGGTTATTTTTGGGTGATTGACGTGTGTGTGAGTGCGTTGCAGGGATTACCTCTATTTTTGCAGGTACGATTCTTGATGGTGGACATGAAAAGTAGATGCATGGGTGGTCCGGAAGTCTTGCATGAGACATGCGAAAAGACGCTATCTTGGAGCATGCAGATTCTAAAAGTGCGGGTCTAGGAAGGCGTGATTGGTCGTGCGCTGGCGAAAGGCGGAGATCCCAAAAAGACGAAGATTGAGAGATAGAAAAGCATGATGGTTGTACAATCATTACGATCGTTTTTCGGCTTCTGGAATTGAGATTGAGATTGAGATTGAGATTGAGATTGAGATTGAGATTGAGATTGTGATTGTGATTGTGATTGAAATTGGGATTGAGATTGTGATTGTGATTGAGATTGGGATTGAGATCAGCTCGGGGGTGGTCGGGTGGATGAGGCTTCACATCGAAGCAATCTGATAGATTTTGTAACGCAGATCAGAACTACTTGTAAATCTGCACAGATAATAAAATTCTCTCTCTTCTTGTTCTGCGTATACTCTGTTTGCCTTCTTTATATCTTGTGGTGTCGAAACCCATTATTCTGTGTGAGATTGTGACTCAAGTTTAGGAGACTTGTTACAAGTGGTATCAGAGCAAAGTTGGATTCCGGGACAAGATGCAGGCTTTGAAGAAGAAGATAGAAGAACAAGAGGAGCTTATCCGTAGATTGAATGCAGAATTACATAAAGAAAGATCCAACAAACAAAAAGAGGCTACTACAAATGCTTTCATGGACCTCAATGCTGAAGGTGGTAATGGTGCGGGCACATCAAACGCACGTAGAGCTAGACGGCAACGTGAACCTGAAGAGGACGATGATGCAAGTGAATCTGCACTCAAGCAAGTGTTCAAAAGAGCAAAATTAAATGAATTTGATGGTGAGAAGAAAACTGGAGAGGATCTTGAAGCATGGATTCAGGAACTTGAAGATTTCTTTGACCTGCGCGTATTTAGTGAGGAATCAAAAGCAAAGGTGGCGATTCTGCATCTGCGAGGAGTCGCAAAACTGTGGTGGAAATCTTATATACAGACAAGAACATGTGAAGGCCCGATCCTCTGGAGAGAATTTCGAGAGCAAGCAGAGAATCGTTATTGTTCTCCACATTATCGGATGGAAAAGAAAATGGAATTCTACTCTTTCAAGCAGCATGAGGATGATAGATATAACTTGTCTGTTGAAGAATGGGTCCGGATGTGTAGATTTTCTTGATGCGGTTGCAAAAGTAGAAAACTTTGAGAAGATGGAGAAGTTTACCACGAAAAAGGCATTCAAATCAAGGTTTATCTCAATAGGACATCGACCCCCAAGACCTATTTCAATAAATCAAAATGGACAGAGATCGACTAACTCTATTAACGGTCAAGGAGGAAGACCAAAGCCGAAGCAAATGGATACACCTAAGAAGCAAGAAGTTATGCACTGGCAACGTGATTCTGATTTCTTGGAGCGGGTTAAGAGGCTGGGACTTTGTTTTTGATGTGGAGAACAAGGACATCACACTTTTAAATGTCCAAACAAGGCCATCAACCGTTCTATGCAAGCGAAGATAGCTCATCTACAAGAAGAAAACATGACAATTGAGGAAGCGGATGATCAAGGTAAGTGTTCTAACCCTAGACTTCAATGCATGAAAACTTCTTCTCATTCAAGGGCATCGGTGATTAGGATAATGGGGGACATATCCTCACGTAAGGTTAGTTTCTTGATTGATTCGGGTAGTACAAATTGTTTCCTTTCACTTAAGATGGCAGAAGCTTTAGGGTTGCATATTGAGATGGAGACTAAAAGACCTGTACAAATGGCTAATGGTAGGATACACTATACTCGAGGCTGTATTGAGAATCTTGATTTTATGTTAGGAGAACATAAGTTTTTGGGTACCTTCCATGTAATTGAAATGAGAGAATGTGATGTAATCATCGGACGGACTGGTTAGTTCATAACAGTTTCGTGATTGATTGTGAAAGCGGGATCCTTACTTTGAAAATAGAAGGGAAGGAACATCATCTTGCAGGCAAGTGTAATTCAAGTTTTTCTCCTATTTCTGCAATAAATTTGATTAGGGGTATTTGACAGGGTTGTGAGACATATTTGGTTTATGTGCATGACCTTCCGGAGAAGAAGAAAGAAGAGGAAATACCGGAATATGTTAAAAAACTTTTAGATGAGTACGCAGATGTATTTCATGATGATCTACCGGGCATGCCTCCTCCTAGGAAAATCGACCATGCTATAGACCTTTATCCAGGAAGTGAGCCTTATTGTAGAGCACCTTATAGGTTCAATATTGATGAATTGAAAGAGTTGAAGCTCCAATTGGATGATCTATTGAAGAAGGAGTTGATAAGACCTAGTGTTTCACCTTGGGGAGCACCTGTTTTGTTTCAGAAAAAGAAAGATGGTTCATACAGACTTTGTATTGACTATAGGGGATTGAACAAGAAAACCATTAAGAACAAGTATCCACTGCCACACATAGATGAACTGCTGAGTCAATTGAGTGGTGCCACAATATTCACTAAAATTGACTTAAGATCGGGATATCATCAAATTAGAGTAAAGTGTGAGGACATACCCAAAACCGCTTTTAGAACACGATATGGTCATTACGAGTTCACAGTTTTGCCTTTTGGATTAACAAATGCTCCTGCAACATTTATGTGTTTGATGAATAATGTGTTTCAAGAATATCTCGATGAATTTATATTAGTTTTTCTTGACAATATTTTTGTGTATTCTAAGGATGATGATGAACATGCATTGCATCTCAGAAAGACTTTACAAAAACTAAGAGAGCATAAACTATATGGTAAGATGAGTAAATGTTTTTTTGCAAAAGGGGAAGTGACTTATTTGGTGAGAGTTGTTTCTAAGGAAGGGATTCATATAGATCCTGAGAAAGTTAAAAGCATAGTTGACTGGCCTACACCCAAATGTGTGAGGGATGTGAGAAGCTTCCTTGGTTTGGCACAATATGAGAGGGCACACATTAGGGAGTTTTCTCGAATTGCAAATCCTCTTATAGAATTGACAAAGAAAAATAGAGAGTTCACATGGAACGATGAGTGTCAAAAGGCGTTTGATGAATTAAAACAGAAAGTTATCGAAAATTGTGTGCTAAAGACACCTGAGTTAGTGTTGGAATCCAAGTCATATAAAGAGTATACAGGCACAACGGAGTAGTCATGCACAATACGGCAACAAGGCCCAATCAAATTTTCTCTTAAAGTATTTCCAATTCAAGTGATTTTTATCACTACACACACATTGTAAATCCCGTTTTTGGTAGAATAGACTCCATTTTGTTCAAGCCGAGGAGTCCTTGAGCTTGAGGAGTATTAGAATTAGCTAC
Organism: Ceratopteris richardii; assembly: GCA_020310875.1. Classification (NCBI taxonomy): domain Eukaryota; kingdom Viridiplantae; phylum Streptophyta; class Polypodiopsida; order Polypodiales; family Pteridaceae; genus Ceratopteris; species Ceratopteris richardii. Next base: position 158,217,254 of record CM035424.1, read on the forward strand.
ATACCAATTTTCGTAGTTTTTAGACTTTGTTTGAGCCCTCAAATAGGCTCTAGAACCTAATTTTTAACTAGGCCGGTCACTAGGTCTGGACAAGGCCAAAGCTAGTGAGAAAACTATAAAAAGAGCTAGAGAGCTCATTTCTGGGTTAGATTGTTTGTGAATAGAGCTTTTGTAAGAGACTTTTTGACTAATGCAAAGAACTCCATTGTTCCTCTCCTTGTTCTTGCCTTGTGTGCGCGTGTGTGTGTATGTGTGTGCATGCTTGTGTGCTTCTCACTCACACACTTGTGCCTTCACTTGCTCATAGTCTTCATACTAGTCCTCACGTCTCCACGGATTGACAATTATGAGGTGAATCTTCTCACGTTGGTACTCACCATTGTGCTATAGTGACACCAAATTTGGCGCCATTGCCGGGGAGAGAGCTTCGAGGACGAGCGTGTGATGGTAAGACGTCGAGTTGAGACATTGGAGTTATAGGTAATATCCTTTCTTTTCTTTATTTTTCTTAATTTTTTCTTACTTTTGCATCACCATCATCACCATCATCACCATCATCATCCCCACCATCTCTCACCTCCATCTCCATCTCCATCTCCACAAAAATTTCAGTTTTTTGGTCATATTCCACTCCCCACCTCATTTCCTTCATTTCATTGTGAGAGAGAGCGAGAGAGAGCTTGCATGTGATCTATTTTTGTGTGTTTTTTGAGCTTTTGTTGCAGGAACTAGCTGTACCACCATCTCCAGCAGCTTGCGCAGATACGACAGACTCTGCACACGTCCCGAGACGACGACCTCTATCTGTCGCGACAAACAGAAAAACTTGATATTTTCTGAATGCATGTTTGGCACGGTAACCTACATCATTAGAGCACTCCAAATCGCTAGAAGTTTCTAAAAAATTTGCGTTTTTTCAGTCTATCGCAACAAACACAGTTTATCGCGATAGACACGGTCTATCACGACAGACACCCGTCTATCGCGATAGACCAAACCACCACAGACGATAGACCCCGTCTATCGCGACAGACACCCGTCTATCGCGACAGACATAGACCCCGTCTATCGCGACAGACACCCGTCTATCGCGATAGACCAAATCCACGACAGACGATAGACACCGTCTATCGAGACAGACACCGTCTATCGCGACAGACCCATCTATCGCGACACACACCGTCTATCGCGACAGACCCATCTATCGCGACAGACACCGTCTATTGCGACAGACCCGTCTATCGCGACAGACACTGTCTATCGCGACAGACACCATCTATCACGACAGACCCATCTATCGCGACAGATATCGTCTATCGTGATAGATAGACATTTTCGGCAAAAATTAAGGGGTAATTTTTTTTTTGAAATTTAGGCTAGATTTTGGGCATATTTGCATACTCAAATACTCATACACTTACAAAGGCCTTAGAAAAATGCATTAAAACTCCTGAAAGGTTATGTTTGTCTGTTTAACCCCCTAAACCCTGAACGGTCATAACTTTTTCATACGAAATCCATTTTTTGAGCTCTAGAGGAATTTTTTTTTTAGCAATACAAAAGGGGGAACAAGGGTCATTAAAAAGTGTCTGAAATAAATTGTCTGTCAATTGAAGGATCAAATTGAAGCTAAACTTGGGGTTCTTACAGGATCATCGAGAGCTTTTGGAGAAAGCAAAGTAAGTGCCAGGGCGAACAAGCTTGGGAACGTGCTTCCTGGGTAGACAAGCATCGCCAGGAGGAGCGACTTGAGGTTGGAACATCTCTTAACCCCCTCAGTCCATTCTTAGCATAGGCTAAGTGCGAGTAGTTGTCCTGATTGACTAGGGGTACGATAGGAACACTCAAGTTTGAAGAGCCTTTAATTTCTCAAGTGCAAGGATAGGCTAAATTGTAGTCAAGGGATAACTTAAAGGAAAAGAACTTAAACTAAGCGGACGCAGAACATCAAGTACGACACACTAAAGTGCTCTTGACGACGCTTAATTAAAAACAAGAAAACACACCCAAAGGAACTTAAAAGGAACAAGTGATTGGTACCAAAGAATCAGCAACGTACAAAGGGCATATGAACCTGAGATCGGGTAGACACCTAGGGAGAGATCGTCAAAGTGTTAGATCATCCGAGGCTAGCGTCAACCATACAGCCAGATCTTGGGCCCAACAATTGAGTGATTACCCCTATGCTCTAGACTCAGAAACCAGTGACTCTGACATGTCGTATAGCATGGAAAGACCTGTAGGTAGCTCAGGAATGGCATACCTAGAAAGACCTGAAGGTCCCTACAAGACTCAATTGGAATACATCCAGACCAACCGCCTAGGTGCACGCATCTATGAGGATGGTCTGCGAAGATCTGTTGTCCTAATTAAAAATCCAAATCAGCCCATTGGACTAGAACACCCTGTAGTCAAGTTTGAAAATGGTTCATACATAGATAAAGAAGGAACAATGTATGTGGTCACCAGCCAACCTGAAAGGACAGATGAGTTTGGCAACATAATCTCTGAACCTGAATTAGGTGACGTAGAGCAAGGGAACTTAGGAAAGGAGCCGAAAACCCCTCGAGGCAAATCGGTCCTAACAAGAATAATCACTCCAGAGTTAGTTCCCCAGGATAATAGGAGCATAGAATTGCTCTGGAACCAAGAAACGGATGAGGCTTTTTGGAGGTACAAGCTTGAAAAGCCTAATGAAGTGGGAGCCCTTACCATCTATGAATTCAAAGATCCTGATAGCCCAGGCAAGGTGACCTACTTAGATGAGGCTTCTGAGAGAATCTTTGTGGTCTCTGAGCATGGAAGACACGCATACACTTGGAAGGGAGAATTTGTTTTTCCCCAACCTCGATCCAATGTGTCTTATGGTCACCAAGGAGCTGGAACATCTCAAGCTTATGGGACTCAAAGAGAAAGGAATAGAGAGAGACCTGAGGTAAGCTTTGCCAACTCTTGGGGAAGGGAAAGATCGAGAACAAAAACAAATAGAGTGGAACCTGAGAGACATAGAGCCCCAGGGAACCGAAGAAATGCCGATGATTTCCCTTTGCCAAGACCAAAAGAGCACACGAGGACCTTGAGACCGACCCAGCTAGTTAAGTCCATGAAAAACTACTTCGATGGCACTGGAGACCCCTACGATCATGTAGCTAAGTTTAGGCAAGTCTTGAGAGCTGAACAAGTTGAAGATCTGTTCACGCAGTACAATGCCTTTGGTCTAACCCTTAGGAACACCGCCCTGACATGGTTTCAACCACTACACGAGAGGCAGTTTAGGAGCATAGATCAACTTCTAGAGGCATTCATTATCGAATTCTCTAAAAGTGGTATAAGACATAACACATCTTCCCTGATATACAGCTTCAAACAAACATCTCAAGAGACAGTGAGGCTTGCAGGCAGAAGATTTAGGCAATATCTAGAGAGATGCCCGGCCCCAGAGTTACCCACTCCAGCCAGGCAAGTGGCCTTATTTTTAGATGGATTGTTAAGCACCAAACTGAGATCATATGTGTACTTGAAGGACCCTAGATCCATAGAAGAATGTGTACGCATGTGCATAGACATTGAGGATAATCTAGGGGAGGAATTAGAGCTCTCAAAAATCTATAAAGATTCAGATAGTTCTAGTACCCTCATTTCCTCACAATCCACATCAATTGAGGATCTAGCAGAAAAGGTAGCTCTGAAATTAGGTGTCTCTAGCAAGCAAATTCCTAGGTTTGCCCCAGGAAAACGATGCTATACCTGTGGAGGAGACCATATGGCTAATGTGTGTCCTATCATGGCCCAATCCCAGGTGAACCCTAACAGCCAATACTGCACCATAGAAAGGCGATACACCAATCACACTGCACAAGACTGCCCATACAACAAACAAGCCGTTAGACAGAATTATCCTCAGCCATATCCACAACCAGGAAAGTACTCTAATCAGTACCCACAACAACAGTATGCTAGACCTCAGCAAACGTATCAACCACCCTACCAAGGGCAACAAAGACCGCAACCAGTCCTAGCGCAGCAACCTCCTGCCCCCACCAATGTGATTCCAGTAAAGTATGCAGCGGCAGAAGAAAATCTAAATAGAGCTTTAGTGCCAGTGACATCCTCGCTTTCAGAAAGTGATCCAAGTGATCGTAGTTTTGACTCCACCCATGTTGAGAGCCCCCAGGCCTACTACATGCAATCACCGGAGCATAGTGAGTCATATTATTATGAAGGACCTAATGAATCTAGTGGGGAGCCAGAATACGCAAACGTCATGTATGCCAACCCCAACTCGAGATCCCAACCTAGGCCGATGAGACCTCCATTTCCTAGAGGGCCATGCTATCGTTGTCAGGGAGATCATCTCATTCGTGATTGCCCTCTACCTGCACCAGCACAAACCCAATCTGTGACAATTCAAGGCTTTTGTCCCGATTGTGGAAAGGAGCATTTGTTACGAGAGTGTCCCAAGAACCCCGCCAATATACCAAAAATTGCTCCTATCAATGTTATTGGCTTAGTGGTAGACTCCATAGGAAGTGTGACTTCCACAGCCCCAGTACAAGTCATCACGAGAGCCCAGGCACTTAAGCAAAACCAAGACTTAGGCCAGGAAAAGAATGCAGAGGTTAGCGAGACTGAGAGCCAGAATAAGAAGAGGACAAGAGCTTGGAGAGATAGCTGTGAATGTATGAAAAGGCAATGGGCAAGAAAGATGAGCGAACTTGAGGAAAGTCTACGAGAAACCAAAGCCAAAATCATAGAAATCACATCTCAAACGCACTCTCACACATCCCCGCCACCACCATCCCCTTCACCCTTCATTCCTCCACCCACCAATCCACCACACGTAACCCAACCACCACCCCGAGTAGGATCAGTCTTAGCCGATCCCACTCCTGAAGATCTAGACATGATGCTTAAAGCATATCAGGCCAGAATCCAAGAAGGGCCCAATGTAACAGATCATGAGAAATGTTACCCTAGAGCTGACCTAGAGCTTGAACGAACTAAGTTGTGTGCCAAGATGGTGGAATTGGCTCAAGCCATGTTTGAGACCAGTCGCCTTTTCACTTGCTCTAGCCCCACTAGAACACCATTGCATTTTGATGGTCTGTTAGACAGATTGGAGATGTTAATTGCAAAGTCTGGGAAAGGAGCCAACTCCCAGGCTAAGGAGAAGGCAAGTGATAGAATAAGCATTCCTCCCAAGGAAGCTTATGTGCCTAACTCCACTGAACTAGGCACCTCTTCTTCTATGAATCGATACACACCCGAATTCTTGCGAGAGATTCAAGAAGAGAAATGGGCTAAAGAGAGTGAAGTTCCTCCTCCCATTGAACTTGTGGATGACACACACGATCAATTCCCACAAGACCTTCCGTCCATTTATGTAGAGCAGGAGAGCATCCAATCTCAAGAGAGATTGGACTTCGAGACTAATTCTTTACAGGAGCTGCCCCATTTCACAGGCCCATGGGAAGCAAAGTCCACTTGTATGAGAGCACCCACAGTCATGGTAAGAAACGAAGATTCAGCCATACCTAGGAACACGGAGGTAGTGAAGAACACTAAGGTGCAGTGCAATCTCACTTTAGAAGAACTACTCAAGGTTAGGCTAGAGCTATGGAAACATGTAGCCAAACAAGTACCAGAGATAGAAAAACCTTGTTCCCAGGTAGGATCCTAGAGAACAGTGCCAGAAATACCCTTGGACAAGATAGGAGACATGAGTGAGGGTGAAGAGGGAAACACATATCTTCCTATCACCCATCAAAGATACACCACCAAGGCCATTCTAGACTCAAGTGCAGGAGTTGCAATTGCTACCACTTCCCTATGGAAGCGTTGGGGCAAGCCAGCACTCAGGCCAATGAGAATGAAATTGCAGATGGCCGATGGTCATATTGAGAGGCCCTTAGGATTGCTAGAAGGAATAACTCTCACTACATGTGGTGTTGAGTTCGAGCATACTTTTGCTATATGTGACTTTAGCAAAAACCAAGCCTACGAGATGATTTTGGGGAGACCATTTATGCGGCAGTTGCAAGTGGTACAGGATTGGGGAACCAATTCCTTGTACTTGCAACACTTAGGTGTTACAACCAAAGTCAATCTCAAGGATTACTCTCATAGAGATGTCCCTCCTATCCAATGGAACCCCATCCATAGAGCCAAAGATGATACGGAATTGGTGCATTCCATAGGATCAGGATCCTCATGGATGCATGAAGACACTCACTTATGGATGTGTAAAGTGGCAGTGGAAGAGGAGAAAAGAGAAAAATCCAGAGAGGTAGGTGCGAAGGAAACACATAGATCAATTCAAGACCCAGCCTATGCACCTGTAGTATTTCCGGACGAAGAATTTGAACCTCACGGCTGGGCAGAAATTCTAGCAACTATGGATGTAGCCATCAATGAAGAGCAATGGACACCCCATTGTGATGAGGATGGCTATGACATTTCTGTCTTCTCCATAGATCCAATCATGGGAGATGCAGTTTTAGAAGAATGCGAACCTGGCCCTGATGCATTTGAAGATGCAAGTGACTCCGATCTTGAGTCAATCATCATGGATCCACCCTTTGCATCAGATGAAGAATATTTCTATGAAGTAGAAGTTTACCCTCAGAAACATGAAGAGCTCACTAATGATGTGAGATTAACCACACGAGTGACCACTAAGAGTGAAGGAAAGAAAAGGAAGAAGAGAGAAGCCGCACCAGAGGAGGAAGAATCCCTGTTTGAGGTCCCTGAAAATTTTAAGAAGTATGCAATAGAAGATAGGAGAGTCATGATAAGAATGCCAAAACGCGATGCCCAAGCAGGAGAGGCCTATGATAACAAAGAAACCACCAAGAAGGTAGTGGTAGCCATAGAAGAAGGAGAAGAGAGGTGTACTTACATAAGACATGACCTCACTGAGGAAGAGGAGCATGAGCTGATAGCTTTGCTAAGAGAGTACAGAGATGTATTCGCTTGGAGCTACAAAGATTTGAAAGGTGTAGACCCTGACATATGCGCCCATACGATTCCCATGACCACAGAGGCCAGACCTTCTAAACAAAAGCCATACACATACAATGACAACTATGCTGCCAAGATCAAAGAAGAGATAGACCGCTTGGTTGAAGCTGGATTTATCTATGAAATTGAGCACACTGAATGGGCGTCCCCCATTGTAGTGGTGCCCAAAAAGAATGGTAAATTACATGTATGCATTAACTTGAAGAAGGTTAACGCAGCCACTATCAGAGATAGTTATCCGCTTCCTATCACCGAGCATTTATTAGAAAGGGTAGCCGGCAAGGAAGTGTACAGCTTCCTTGATGGGTTCTCTGGCTACAATCAAGTAGCCATTGCACCAAAAGATCAGCATAAGACGGCTTTTGCCATAGAGTGGGGCATATTCGCTTTTAGGGTAATGCCATTCGGGCTTACCAATGCTCCCGCAAACTTCCAGAGATTGATGTGCCATGTGTTTAAAGAGTTCCTGAGAAAGAATTTGGAAGTCTATGTTGATGATCTCTGTGCTCATTCCAACATTAGACAAACACATATACCTGAACTCAAGCAAATCTTTGACAAATGTAGAGAATATCAAGTCTGCCTGAACCTAGAAAAGTGCGTTTTCATGGTCAGGCAAGGCAAGATTTTAGGACACATAGTGTCAAAGAACGGCATCTCCACTGACGAAGAGAAGGTGAGGGCTATTGCAGAACTACCTAGGCCAAAGAATGTCAAGGAAGTGCAAGCTTTCATGGGGCATTGTGGTTATTACCGACATTTCATTCACATGTATGCCATCATTGCAAAACCTCTGTATGGACTTCTGACAAACTTTGAGTGGACTGAGGAATGTGAGAACTCTTTCAATGAGCTCAAATGGCGATTATGCTTAGCACCAATCTTGACTACACCAGATTGGAATAAGCCCTTCCATGTGCATGTGGATGCATCCAATTATGCCATTGGATGTGTGCTTGCAGAACCTACTGGTGAAGGTAATATGGATCTTCCAATTGCCTATGCAAGTAGACAGTTGAACGCAGCTGAGCGAAACTATACCACTACCGAACGAGAGGGATTGGGCATGGTGTATGTGGTTAAAAAGTTTAGACATTATTTGCTTGCAAATAAGTTTAAATTTTTTACTGATCATCAAGCTCTACTTTACTTGGTGAACAAGCCATGGAGCACAGGTAGATTGGTGAGATGGTTCCTCTTACTAATGGAATATGACTTTGAGGTAGTGGTGAGAAAAGGCAAGACTCATTTGAGAGCAGATCATCTCTCTAGGCTCACATCGGGAGAAGCCCCACAAGGAGTATCGGATGACCTTCCTGACGCTTACTTGTTTAATTTGGAAGTTGTACCTTAGTGGGCTAAGCCATTAGTGCCAGACATACAGGCCTAATCACCCAGTCATAAACACTCAAGATAGAGAGGTAGTAAAAGCCCAGAAGTACCATATCATGGCAGGAAGTATGTACAACCAGACATATCAAGGGATATTGGCTTGTTGTGTGGAAGAGGATGAGTATGCTAAATGGTTGCAGTTGGCACACGTAGGTGCATTAGAGCAACACTACTCAAAACAACGAACCCTACAGACACTAAGGAGACTCGGAGTGCATTGGCCTACTATGGAAGCTGATGTACATAAGATGTGTAAAGAATGCCCAATCTGTTGCACTAAACCACCTGTGGAACATGCCACTCTTTATCAAGTGTCCATAGTGCCAGATTGGAGTGAACCATTAGTAGCCTTCTTGAGGACGAAAACATTCCCTCCAGATATGACCCTGACGAGACAAAGAAGTCTAGAACAAGAAGCCCTAGATTACTCACTCATTGGTGATAATCTATACAAGCGTGGTAAAGATGGTTACCTGAGACTATGTGTCCATGAGAGTGAATATCTCAAGATCTTGGAAACTGCTCACCAAGGTGTAGCAGGAGGACACTTTGGACCAGATCGGGTGATCAAGGCAATACTATTTGCGGGCTTCTAGTGGCCGACCCTTCACATGGATGCACATACCTATGTGAAACGGTGTGATGTTTGTCAGAGAACTCAGTATCCTATACACAAGGATGAGATGCCACTGAAACCTATGATGGGTGGACGTGCATTTTCTAAGTGGGGAATAGACTTTGTTGGTCCTATTAATCCCCCAGCTAAGGGTTCACATGCTGAGTATATCATTGTGGCCACGGATTATCTAACCAAGTGGGTAGAAGTGAAAGCCACATCGAAGAATGATGCCCAAACGATCGCTAAATTCTTATTTGAGAATGTGTTCACTCGATACGGGCTACCCATAGAGCTAGTAAGTGATAGAGGGACTCACTTCTTGAATGAAGTCATTGAAAATCTTCTTCAAGAGTTCTTGGTGATACACAAGAAGTCTGCCCCCTATCACCCACAAGCTAATGGCCAGGCCGAAAGCACAAACAAAATTCTATGCAATGTGCTTACCAAATTGGTGAATAATAAACGCTCTGATTGGGACAAACAGCTACACCATGTTGTTTGGGCATACCGAGTGGCCTATAAAACGGTACTCCAAGCCACGCCCTTTCAGATGGTTTTCGGCCAGAATGCAGTGCTACCATTGGATTTTTTGATACCAATCTTGAAAGTAGCACAAGAGCATGATTGGACAGGCCATGAGTTGTCCTCTAGAATCTTCGATCTTGAACGATTAGGTGAAACACGATTGAGGGCTGCCGCAGGAATTTATGCAACCAAGAAGAGGCAAAAGGCATATTTCGATGCACATGTCAAGGATAAGGGCTTGAAGGCAGGAGACCTAGTCCTAGTCTACACCTTGAAGCAACATGCACGGAAGTTAGAGAAGAGAGGTTACGGGCCAATGATTATCAATAGAATCTCCACAAGTGGAGCAGTTCAACTAGCCACTCTAGAGGGTGATATTCTACCAAGTTACATAAGTGGATGCAGAGTCAAGTTATATCAAGAAATTGAGGAGACAAGGCAGAGACCCGCCTATGCCTGACACTCAAGAATCTGTAGGCTATCCTATGGCCATGTGCGAGGCTTCAGGTGGACGTTCCCATAGAATAATCGACCGACGACCTTTTGTAAACCTAGAAGTAGGACAAGGAGAGAGTGTAAGGACAGTGAGAGCTTTAATTGACTCAGGGGCAGCCACTAGTGCAGTTCGACTTTCTTACTGCCAAGAGCTGCAATTACAAATCAATCCTATAGAGGCATATCTCATAGGATTGGGGGGTGTGGAAACCCCTTGCATTGGTGAGGTGGAACTTCCCCTCTACATTCAAGAGGTGCTAATGGCAGTCAAAGTGCTAGTGTGTGAAGACGAGGATCTTACCGAACCTCTTGTCCTGGGCCAAGACTGGATCTATGATCATGCAGTCAGCCTCAACCTAAGAAGTGGACTTCTTCAGGCATGGGTCGGCCAAAACCACATCACGATTGAATTAGAAAATCCAGCACATAGGCCGCTAGAAGAGGCACCGAATCCTAGTCCTTCCAGGAGTCCACCTGAAATGAACCATGCTACTCTTGACCAAAGTTCTATGGTGCAAAGGATTGCCACTCAGGACGAAGGTACAGAAGTCAACAAGGAGTTCCCTTCTTTTCCAAAGAGAATTCGAGGAAAGCAAGCCGGAAAATTCAAGATACAGAGGAGCCCGAGGACCAAGAAGAATGAACACCAACCAGTACAATACAGAATACCCCATGGCATGAAGCAGATCTGGATACGCAAAGGTGAACAACCCTCGACTTTGGAGACAGGATTCCAAAGAGGCATAAAGCAAGCTACAGTGTCGAGGACTACAGCGAAGGAGTACCCTAGACATCAATCTAGACAAACCATTTCTATTTGGGTTCCAAAGTAGTCAATGAAGGCGATCCCAAAAGCTAGACAAATATGGGTGCCCAAGACCTGCTTACTAGCTCAAATAACTTCACCTCCAATCACAAGATCAAACCAACACTCACGAGTCGTATTGGCTCCCATCCAAAGGCAACCATCTACACTCCACACCACCACATTCTCGATCACGCCTCAGAATGTTTGGAAGTGGGTACCCAAAAAGTCCCAAACCCAACACACTCCAGTCCGCAAACCCTCACACATCATCGCCAATAAAAGCAATGATTCCAACATCAAAGTTTGGAGACCTAAACCCCATGTCAAACCCCCTGACCCACCTCTATAAATCCTTCCCCTCTGATGTAGGTGCATTCTGAGAACATTGCACAACCAAAGTATGCATCTAGAGTGAACCCTAACCTACTAACCCACATGTACGCACATCACGAACACTTCACCCACTAACCTCTAACCACTCGGAATTTCATGTTGGTATTGTGGAGGGAACACCATAACATCCTGTTTCCAATGCAATGCTAATGTGCCTCTCTCTTCTTCTAGCAGCATCAGCAACTACATGCACTCTCATGGCAGAAGCAACAAGTCCGAGCTCACAGGCAGGAATAACTACTGCAGGAATTGATGTGGATAGTCTACTTGTTGATGTGCCACCAACTGAACGACCTGTGGAGCTGCAACACCTTCAGCAGATCCCGGTACCGGATCCACCCACAGGGATCACAGAAAGAGTCCATGCCAATTCTCATTGGTTCAATGGCATGCCAGGCCCATTAGGAGAGGCCAAGTATATATGGGAGTCTAAGTGCGAGTATGACAGATCTTGGGTCAGATTCCAATTCTTCTCCAAGGAGTTTGAGACTCTATAGAACACACAGGATCTTCAGACCATATGGAAACGCGCAGGGCTAGCTGAGTACTTCGAGGCACCATTACCCAAACCAGACCTCCTCCGATGCTACTATCTGGTCTCAACATTACAGGCTAATGCAGAAAAGGACAAACTAGGATCGTTTGTTCTTCCTTCCTTGATGGGCAACAACGAGTTAAAGAGGTTTGAACTTACCTTGGAGTTGGTGAGCTCTGCTTTGAATATGCACGACACACATGTACCTTCTGAGAAGGATGCTCTCGTTCCTACTAACATGAAGGATAGGAAACTACTGAAGCTTAAAGACATGGCAACACTCACACCAAACGTGTCCATCCCTCTCCGTATGTGCATGCAACATTTTGCTTTCCTCGGCCAAGACCGCTTCACACAACCGCACAAAAGAATTTGGTTCGCTCTCTACTTAGCGGAGACAAGTACGTTACCAATTAAGCTTCCTGTATGGATTATAGAGCAATTGTATGAAGCAAATAAAAGGTCTTCTAGGAAATTAGTGGTGAACGGTTGCTGTGCAATCACACGCATTATCTACCGGTGCTTAGCATACGATGTACCCATTGAATGTGCCTTAGATTGGGCACAATTACAAATGTTTAAGAAGCTCAAGACGTCCACACATCAATCCAAGCGCATGAGGGGTTCAATCCCTTGTGTCCAGACACGTGAAGTTCTGACTACTCCTGAAGTATCGCCACGAAGGGAGGCCACGGTACCTCCCTTTACCATTAGAATACCCAGGTCTGGATCTGAAACTACGACACAAGCTGCCCCTTCGGCTCCTCCTGCTCCATCTGAATTTGAAATTGCTACAACTGGAGATGCTGAAGGGATGGATCCCCATGACTTCGAAGCATTCTTACAAAGTACACAACTCTCTGATGTAGAGTTTTATTCAGATACAGAAGAACAAGGCACATCTTCACAAAGAAGGAGAAAATCCACAGAAGGTCGCCATGTACATTGGGGTGACGATCAGCAAGGTCAACAACAAGGACACCTAGAAGAAGAAGGAGCAGACGAAGAGGAGACCACTGAAGCCCCAGCTTATACAACAGAACTCCGAAGGCTGTATCAAATCATGGAACGAGTGCGATCGCAACAACTGCTCACCGAACAGAGCAGTAGGGTACTCATGACTCAGCTGTTGGAAGAAGCAAGAGTTGACTCAGAATATAGTGAAGGTCTCTTATTGATGGCAGAAACCTATGGGGTAGTAGAAGCAGTTCGAACCGCGATTAGGAGGTCTCCAGTTCAATATGATCCACGAAGATTCCAAACACGACCACCGTCAGGTAAAAACATCCAGATCCCCATTACAACGGTTGAAGCACCAATTATTACATCCAAACCCATTGAGACAACCTCCCAAGGAGCAGTAACCGCTAGCCAAGAGCATACAATCATCCATGAAGGGTCAACTGGACCACTACCACCCACACCCCCACCATCGCCCCCTAGAACAGAAGCTCTGGAGATCACCTCGACCACCCAACCCACCGAACCACCCTTCATCTTCTGTACTCCCACCTCTAGTTCAACCCTATTCTCCACCCATGAAAACCCAATCTACGAAGCTACCACCATCACTACACAATCCACCGAATCACTCATAGAGCCTGCCCTAGGACAACCATCCCCCATACCCTCAGCCATAGGTTATCCTGACTCTAGATCTATATTCTTGGGTTTCCCTACCACCACACCACCATTGATGACCTCCCTGCCTCTACGACCTCAACCCCCAACCCCCATCCCCCCACTTCTCCAATCCCTCCATGCCTTTCTTGCTAGAACTTTTCAACCCAGGTCTCAACCATTCCCTTTATTTTTAGCTCCCAACCTCACTTCTCATCTATTCACCACTTTCACACACACACCACCTACCATTCCAACGTATATGGTAGACACCACACTTGCTTCCACTCCTGAAAGCATGGACATTTCACCACCCATGGCACCTCCCCCTCCCCCCACACTTCCACCTTCTCCCATTCCCCCTCCACCAATTTCACCCACACACACACCTCCATTAGACACATCATTCACGCGTCCCATTCCCCAATCCCCTCCCCATGCATCCTCCATTGTACAAACAACACCATCATCCATAGGCAATGCATTGGACACCATGCTAGCATGTATTTCATAGTTAAGGACAGAGTACAATCAACTCCAGCAACATAACGCACGACTGCAAGAGCACTCGGAGGTGTTACAAAATTGTCTTGCTGCAGTAGAAGAGGAGAATGCTCGCCTCCATACACAATTCCAAACTTTACAAGAGGCTACATAGTGTATTGGAAGTACAATTACAGAATACAGACCAAGAAGCAATACAAGTGGTAGAAGGCCATCTAAAAACACAACTAGAATGCAATTCAAGACTTCAACGAAATATGGCACTTCTTAGAAGACACCTTGCAGCTGCTCATGAGGAGAATCGACGCCTACAACAACAGAACCAAGAGAACTTAGAAGCAGCCATCGAAAGCACACCAGGGGCACCCATCAGCCCATCAAAGTTTCAAGCCATGACCCCCGACAATATCAAGATCATATTGGAAGACTATGCCATGCTGCTTGAAGCACATGACCAGCTATCAGAGGAACTGAGTCAACTGAAGTAGAAACAACAAAAAGACACAATGACTGCCCCTCAAACCACCTCATCAGCGGCTTCACTTCTCACAGACTCAGAGGCCCTACAAGATCTCCAGACACAGGTCACAGAGTTGCAAGCACGCTTACTACAATATGAAAGACCACCTTCCCCTCCAGAGGCTCCCACCAACGAAGAAATAGTACAAATTCCTGTGGAACAAACATTTGAAGAAGAATACGACCCACAACCCTTCCCAGGAGGTCAACAAACGGAAGAAGGTCAGGACACATTTGAAGCACCACGACCCCCATGGCTACGACAAGTGGAGGATATCGGGAGTTCACATGAAGAGCGAACCGTCGTGCAAAATCAGGCTATGAGAGTCATAGAAGAGACTGTATTACAATCCAATTACTTCAAAAACTTGTCATCGAGATGCCTTATCCTCTCATCCAAACTCCAATACAGGCCTTACTATATCATTTTGGCAGATTATAACGCAGAAATACAGAGAGTCACAGGGAAGATACCGTCCTTTGCAACCCAATTTCAACCCGAAGACCTTCCTTTAAAGGTGCAAAAAGGCAAGATCCGTCAACCAACATGGCGGCAAAAACTTCTTGAAACCTATCCTGAAATGCTCCGCACCTGGAACAATGCGCCATTACATCTCCTCTATAATCCATGCTATGGCTTTGTTCCACGACGCCGCTCATGGAAAGTATTCAACATAAAGGTCCAGAATAACGCACAATGCAAGGAATGGCTCAATTATCCATACATTGCGCCACCACAAGGACCACCGTCAGTAGCGTACATGATGGGAACAATTCGACATTGGATGCCGCGATTGAAGCCCATGCCAGATGTGGCGGCCCAAATGATGCTTAAGATTCTAGATATGATGCAGGTAGTACTGAAAACCTTTAGAAATGCAGCAGCACCACAGGTACGTCTACCGGGGTTTACGAATGGAAATTACGATTTGGTGTATGACATGAGCACCACACCCAGTATTCGTGTGGCTTACGCCTGGCATGCATGCATCAAATACCTCCCTGCATGTTACAAACAGACATTCGAAGAAATGTTCAGATCCGGTTTCTGGGAGTATCACTCGGAGGTCTTCGCACCGAAGCCAACACACCTGCTCCATCTCTTTGCTTGTGAACAAGCCATGTACCCGAGTACTACACCACACCGCAACCAGAGGTCCCCGATGCAATAAATTGGGATGCATTGGAAGCTGACCTAGCAAGAGGCTTAAGGATAGGAGAACATGAATTAGCCACCAATGTCATCCAATACTACATCGACCACCCTATAGACTAGAGGTCTGTCAGGGGCGACAGACGCTAGGAAGGGGGGAGGGTTGGAATCCAAGTCATATAAAGAGTATACAGGCACAACGGAGCAGTCATGCACAATACGGCAACAAGGCCCAATCAATTTTTCTCTTAAAGTATTTCCAATTCAAGTGATTTTTATCACTACACACACATTGTAAATCCCGTTTTTGGTAGAATAGACTCCATTTTGTTCAAGCCGAGGAGTCCTCGAGCTTGAGGAGTATTAGAATTAGCTACATACCAATTTTCATAATTTTTAGACTTCGTTTGAGCCCTCAAATAGGCTCTAGAACCTAATTTTTAACTAGGCCAGACACTAGGTCTGGACAAGGCCAAAGCTAGTGAGAAAACTATAAAAAGAGCTAGAGAGCTCATTTTTGGGTTAGATTGTTTGTGAATAGAGCTTTTATAAGAGACTTTTTGACTAATGCAAAGAACTCCATTGTTCCTCTCCTTGTTCTTGCCTTGTGTGCGCGTGTGTGTATATATGTGTGCATGCTTGTGTGCTTCTCACTCACACACTTGTGCCTTCACTTGCTCATAGTCTTCATACTAGTCCTCACGTCTCCACGGATTGACAATTATGAGGTGAATCTTCTCACGTTGGTACTCACCATTGTGCTAGAGTGACAGTTAGGGAAGCCTTTTATTGTTGCATGTGATGCTAGTGGAAGCCAAATCGGATGCATTCTTTCACAAGAAGGGAGGGTAGTGGCTTATGAATCAAGGAAATTAAGGAAACATGAACGAAATTATACAACACATGACTTAGAAATGCTTGCAGTTGTTCATGCACTTAAACATTGGAGACACTTGTTGCTAGGAGTAAAGTTTGAATTAAGAACAGATCATCAGAGCCTTAAATACATATTTACTCAACCTTTACTTAACAATAGACAAAAACGATGGATCCAATTGCTAAGTGAATATGATTTTGCTATTAAATACTTAGCAGGAAAAGAAAACAAGGTGGCCGATGCTTTGAGTCGTAAACCCCTATGCAGTTCAATTTCTATTTTATCCTCTGATTTTGATATTGGAAAAGAATTAAAAGAAGATTTATTTTATGCAGCAATCTTGGAATTTTTGGGTATGAATCCAGGTTCTATGTTTCAGGGAAAATTTCATTTGAGAAATAATGATTTGTATTGTAATTCTCGTTTATGTATTCCTTCAGAATCTGTTTTGAAAGAAAAGATCTTGCATGACTGTCATGATGCACCTTTCTCTGCACACCCTGGTTTTTCTAGAACTTATGCAAAAGTGAAAGCTTCATATTACTGGCCACATATGAAATATGATATTAAGAGGTATGTCGAAGAATGTTTGAAATGTCAACAGGTTAAGGCCGAATTTAAAAGGAGTCCTGGCATGTTACAACCATTAGATGTGCCTGATAAAAAATGGGAATCCATCTCTATGGATTTCAGAACAAAGTTGCCTGTGACCAGAAGTGGGCATGATACCATCTTTGTTGTCGTGGACCGTCTTACAAAGATGGCACATTTTCTTCCCATGAGGAAAACTGATACAACTTTGCATGTTGCTAAACTTTTCATAAAAGAAATTTTTAGGTTACATGGTATACCCAAAAGTATAATTTCTTATAGGGATGCAAGGTTCACATCTAATTTTTGGAAAGCAACATTTCAATTCATAGGAACAGAATTACGCATGAGTACTGCATTTCATCCTCAAACCGATGGTGAGACCGAGAGGGTTAATAGGGTGCTTGAGAAAATGTTACACATGTATGTGAATGATAAGCAAAACAATTGGACTGAATATTTGCCCTTGGTTGAGTATGCATATAATAGTGCATGTCATTCCTCTATTAAGATGACACCTTTTGAAGCAATGTATGGTTATAATTGCTTGCTGCCGCGTTCACTTTTTGATTCACAGAATCAGGTTGAAATATCCAAACAAATGTTTGAAAACATGGATTTGGAGCTAAATAAGGTAAGGAAAAACATGAAAGATGCACAGAAACGTCAGAAATTATATCATGATCTCAAAAAGAGGCCCTTGGAATTTAGAACAAATGATCTGGTTTTTTTGAAAGAGAGTCCTTCTAAATCAAATCTGGTATTAGGCAAAGATCGTCGATTGTCTCCTCGTTATGCTGGTCCTTTCAAAATCTTAAAGAAAATTGGTTCTGTTGCATATTTACTTGACCTACCTAATACTTTGAAAATTCATCCAGTCTTCCATGTTGGATTACTTAAAAAGTATGTTCCTAATGCTGATCATGTTTTGCAGGACAAATCTAAGTTGAAGGAAGATGCCACTTTTGAACTTGAACCAGAAGTTATATTGGATAGGAGAGTTAGACATCTTAGGAATCGTGAAATAGTGGAAATTTTAGTAAAGTGGTTTGCATATCCTATTGAAGATTCAACATGGGTTGGTTTACATGAGTTTATGGAACATTATCCTTCTTTCCAACTCTGAGGACAGAGTTCTTTAAAGAGGGGGAGAATTGTAAGATGCCACGTTGATTTTCCACCTGGAAAAAGAAAAAAGATGTGTAGGTAATAATGAAATTTTATGTTTAGGATATTTTGATCATGTGTGCAAAATTTTGTAGCAATAAGTTTTTACATTCTCTCTCTAGAAAGTTTTCGCATGAAATTTATATGTTAATTTCGAGCATGAAGATGAAGGAATCTGAAAAAGTGTTGTATGAGATAAAGGTAGAGTATTCTTAGTAGAAAAACTTTACCTGATCGAATTTTTTCTAGTTCCTATGTTTATGTCTCATTTGGTTCCACGAAGATAGGTTAATGAAGAGATTTTTCATGTTTTTTCATCTCTCTCTAGAATTTTCGATTTTGCAGGGCCCAAAAGTGATATCTGGAAGCAGATTTGGACCTGAGGCGTCTCTAACATTATTGTACAGATTTAAGAACTGAATATTTTTGTCTCTCACAAGCTCAAGCTGATTCCTCACTGTTTTTGAGTTACAGGGTTTTGAAAAGTGCCGTTTTCTAACACTTAAAAAAAAAAAAAAAAGAGAAGCCTTCATTCATTCATCTTATTCATGTTCGCGGATTTAGAAAACGCACATGGGTATATGGGTTATTTTTGGGTGATTGACGTGTGTGTGAGTGCGTTGCAGGAATTACCTCTATTTTTGCAGGTACGATTCTTGATGGTGGACATGAAAAGTAGATGCATGGGTGGTCCGGAAGTCTTGCATGAGACATGCGAAAAGACGCTATCTTGGAGCATGCAGATTCTAAAAGTGCGGGTCTAGGAAGGCATGATTGGTCGTGCGCTGGCGAAAGGCGGAGATCCCAAAAAGACGAAGACTGAGAGATAGAAAAGGATGATGGTCGTACTATCATTACGATCGTTTTTCGGCTTCTGGAATTGAGATTGAGATTGAGATTGAGATTGTGATTGTGATTGAAATTGGGATTGAGATTGTGATTGTGATTGAGATTGGGATTGAGATCAGCTCGGGGGTGGTCGGGTGGATGAGGCTTCACATTGAAGCAATCTGATAGATTTTGTAACGCAGATCAGAACTACTTGTAAATCTGCACAGATAATAAAATTCTCTCTCTTCTTGTTCTGCATATACTCTGTTTGCCTTCTTTATATCTTGTGGTGTCGAAACCCAATATTCTGTGTTAGATTGTGACTCAAGTTTAGGAGACTTGTTACAAGTGGTATCAGAGCAGAGTTGGATTCCGGGACAAGATGCAGGCTTTGAAGAAGAAGATAGAAGAACAAGAGGAGCTTATCCGTAGATTGAATGCAGAATTACATAAAGAAAGATCCAACAAACAAAAAGAGGCTACTACAAATGCTTTCATGGACCTCAATGCTGAAGGTGGTAATGGTGCGGGCACATCAAACGCACGTAGAGCTAGACCGCAATGTGAACCTGAAGAGGACGATGATGCAGGTGAATCTGCACTCAAGCAAGTGTTCAAAAGAGAAAAATTAAATGAATTTGATGGTGAGAAGAAAACTGGAGAGGATCTTGAAGCATGGATTGAGGAACTTGAAGATTTCTTTGACCTGCATGTATTTAGTGAGGAATCAAAAGCAAAGGTGGCGATTCTGCATCTACGAGGAGTCGCAAAACTGTGGTGGAAATCATATATACAGACAAGAACACGTGAAGGTCCGATCCTCTGGAAAGAATTTCGAGAGCAAGCAGAGAATCGTTATTGTTCTCCACATTATCGGATGGAAAAGAAAATGGAATTCTACTCTTTCAAGCAGCATGCGGATGATAGATATAACTTGTCTGTTGAAGAATATAAGGAGAAATTTTTGCGTTTACATAAGTATGCACTAGAAGTTTCTGGAGATGCGCTGAAAAGCAAGTTTATTGAGGGTTTGCGGGAAGAGCTTCGCTATCAAGTAAAGGGGTCCGGATGTGTAGATTTTCTTGATGCGGTTGCAAAAGCAAAAAACTTTGAGAAGATGGAGAAGTTTACCACGAAAAAGGCATTCAAATCAAGGTTTATCTCAACATGACATCGACCCCCAAGACCTATTTCAATAAATCAAAATGGACAGAGATCGACTAACTCTATTAACGGTCAAGGAGGAAGACCAAAGCCGAAGCAAATGGATACACCTAAGAAGCAAGAAGTTATGCACTGGCAACGTGATTCTGATTTCCTGGAGCGGGTTAAGAGGCTGGGACTTTGTTTTCGATGTGGAGAACAAGGACATCGCACTTTTGAATGTCCAAACAAGGCCATCAACCGTTCTATGCAAGCGAAGATAGCTCATCTACAAGAAGAAAACATGACAATTGAGGAAGCGGATGATCAAGGTAAGTGTTCTAACCCTAGACTTCAATGCATGAAAACTTCTTCTCATTCAAGGGCATCGGTGATTAGGATTATGGGGGACATATCCTCACGTAAGGTTAGTTTCTTGATTGATTCGGGTAGTACAAATTGTTTCCTTTCACTTAAGATGGCAGAAGCTTTAGGGTTGCATATTGAGATGCAGACTAAAAGACCCGTACAGATGGCTAATGGTAGGATACACTATACTCGAGGCTGTATTGAGAATCTTGATTTTATGTTAGGAGAACATAAGTTTTTGGGTACCTTCCATGTAATTGAAATGAGAGAATGTGATGTAATCATCGGAATGGACTGGTTAGTTCATAACAGTGTCGTGATTGATTGTGAAAGCGGGATCCTTACTTTGAAAATAGAAGGGAAGGAACATCGTCTTGCAGGCAAGTGTAATTCAAGTTTTTCTCCTATTTCTGCAATAAAGTTGATTAGGGGTATTTGATAGGGTTGTGAGACATATTTGGTTTATGTGCATGACCTTCCGGAGAAGAAGAAAGAAGAGGAAATACCAGAATATGTTAAAAAACTTTTAGATGAGTACG
>CM035424.1:158248353-158250853 GCA_020310875.1 Ceratopteris richardii
TGGTGAATGTATTCTTGATATTTTAAGTCCGAAACCACATTATTATGTGTAGGATAGTATGTATGTTTGAAGTCATCTTAAGAGCATGATTCATCCCAAATTGAACGTAAGATTTTTTAGTGATCTGTCTTTCTCTTATGAAGATAATTGATAGGTGTTCACCCTTTTACCAAATGCCTAAACGGATTCTTATGGTTTAATAGTATTAATTCATACACATTCACATCAATACAAGGAGTATTTGTCCACTATATTATGTTCGTTAATTAGGGAAGCGTTTGGAAGAATTTAAGCACACAATAACAATTCTATAGTTACTTAGGGTTGAACAAGAATAGAAGTAACTTTTCAAAATGTCACCAAAGCTTGATCATAGTACCTATCAATGGCTTTGAATCCATACTACTTTACAAAGATTAGGTGAATTGGGTACCTTATTGATGGATCTGATATGCATTCCAATTGAGTGTGAGTTCTTCCAATTTAATGTTTGTAATTTGGTTCCCTTTGCTAACTTAGTTCCAAATATTTGGGCATTAATTTTGCTAAGATGTGCAATATAGTGTTGAATAAAGGATAATCATTGAAAGCACCAGCTTAATAATGTGTATAGATCCTTCTAATTGCGTTTTAGCAAATTAATAAACGTCTACCCTTTGGGCTAATTCGTTTGAACTTATTTTCAGGTAGTATTATTTCTCTTTGAAAGAGATGCAAAACTATACACTTCTATAGTGTGGGAAGATGGATAAAGTCAACAACTCTTTGATTCCTCCTTTGGGATGTATTTTTTTGAAGAATAAGTTAAGTATATACTACTGACTAAGTAGAAACTTGGTAGATTAAAGGGTAGAAAGTCACTAATGGAAATCAAGAAAAAGACTCATTATCGACATAATAAGAATATCAATCAATGGTCTTGTCTTACTCTTAATAGAGGCAGATTGGATACATACTAGGATTTTGAATACATCCATAGTCATGCTATTTCCCTGGTATAAGTATAAATAAAGATAATGCTTCTTTTCACCATGTTTTTTTAAGATAATTATCTAGCAAAATATTATCTTTACCATTAGGTGGAATTTATAGCATGATAGGAAAAACAAAAATCCAATATTTTAATCTATGGAAAATTAAGCCTATAGAGACTACAATTCCTTTTTTTTGTAAAAATGGTTACAATATAGTGAAAAATTTCATAAGAATGGTGATGGTTTTGAATACGTAAACTAGGAATATAGAGTATCACTTTTATTATAAAGTATTAAATGGAAACTTTTTTACTTCGAGTCTCAATAAAGTAGTAGAAAATCCTTCTATATGGATGGTTTGAGTCTTAATTACTTATTTTAGGTTTATGATATGTCTATGATTTAGAGCTTATAGATGTGTCAAGTGTGACCGACACAACCATTGAGCATGGTTTTTGTATCTATCATCCCTCTCAATATGTTTGTTCTTATTAACATTATTTGGTAGGTATGTTAAGATGGTGCTCTTCATCTTGAAAATTTTAAGAGCTCAAATAAAATCTTCAACATTTTACTTATGGACAAACCTTCCTTCAATGATGTCCTTGATACCATTGTTATTTTGACGGATTTGAACCATTAGATTATATTGTTCAAATATGTCCATGAATAAAGAAGTTCTTTTTGTTGAATAGCTTGAATATGAATTGCTAGTGGTTACATTTGTTTTTTTACTAGTATCCAAATATATTCATACATACATACATACATACATACATACATACATACATACATACATACATACGTGCATACATACATACATACATACATACATACATACATACATACATACATACATACATACATACATACATACATGCATGCATGCATGCATGCATACATACATACATACATACATACATACATACATACATACATACATACATACATACATACTTACATACATACATACATATATACATATACATACATACATACATACATATACATACATACATACATACATACATACATACATACATACATACATATATACATATACATACATACATACATACATATACATACATACATACATACATACATACATACATACATACATACATACATACATGCATGCATGCATGCATACATACATACATGCACACATCATACATTCATAGATATGCACATATATACACACATATACATACATACATATCATTTGTGGTTTATTGACCAACAATATGAGGAGATTGTAGTAGTTTAATCCAGAGGCTAAATGATCGATGCCACCAAAGATACCCCTAATTTGATTTTTGATTGTGCTCGACCCTTCCTGAATTGCAGTTCAAGAGGTCGACCACTTCTTAAGGAAAGGAGTGTTCCAATTGGGGAATGAACTAATTGCCTATTTGATCCTACTTTGACGAGAAATATGCTTTCCAAACTATCAATAGCACTTATTTGGGATATTATACAACTATTTCCAAGCCCACTTAGCAAAATTCAAATACATTATCCTA
>CM035424.1:158268353-158283353 GCA_020310875.1 Ceratopteris richardii
ACCATACACACATACTATGGTGCTACACTAGGTTCTCGACATAATCTCGTTATTTATAATCGGATGGGTCTACCTCAAGAGGATTTAAATGCATGCCACGCTCAATCACAAATGGTGGGGGAAGTATTGTACGTTACATCATGGGATCTAGGGTGGCCATCCACCTACTCACCACATTCACCATCCCACCCATTGGGGCCGACCACATATACATCGCACTCTCCCTCAAGGGAGACCCCCACACACACCCGCAACACACCCCATGCACCACCATCCACTTCACACATGAAGTAGTCAACATGTATGTAGCTCGAGTGGAGAAGGATCTTCTCTTGCTTAATCATGACATTCCTCTACCCTTACCTTACACGTAGCATCAATCCTTCAGACATCAGGCATCAGCTCCTTAATAGACACCACCCACTCTGGTCACACACCTTGCGAGACTATGCCACAAGATCGCTCGCATTGATGAGGAATGTAGAGATCTCTATCGTCAAATAGGAGCTCAATGAGAATTGGGAGAGATCACAGAGAGACGCCAAGAGATAGATGAAGACCCGCATGTGTGGGATGAGGCGAGCCTTTAAGGAGGCACAAGAGCTTGAGCTATATCGCCTCTTAATGAGTATGGATAGTGTTGTAGCATGGCGTACCCTACGAGAGCCACACCCAACCACGCCTATTGGAGACCCACAAACATGGCTTGACTATGCTGAGAGATCATGTGAGGTACCTGGCAACCTCCCATTACCTAGCCACTTGAGCCCCTCCCCGCTAGATCATGCATGAATTTCAAGGTTAGCTGCTGTGAGACTGGAAGCCCAGCCTACTTAACTCAGGGGTTAGAGTATCGCTTTCATATGAAGAGTCATTGGTTTGAATCCAATAGTAGGTAACAATTTTCAGATACCTAAAGTACTCTCATCACAACCAGGATGGTTCTTAAGGGCGAAAGGATGACTACAGCATGGCCATTTGGCTTACCACACTATAGCTCCGTTGATTGCACATCTTCAACCACACTATAGGAGAGGGCTTCACAAAGGAGTGGACTAGGCACACCGTTGTGCCTAATCACAAATCTGGTTACACCTTGCACCCAAGGAACCATAGGACCATCATGATTGACCACATCATGGCCAAACTATATGGGGGCATACTTGAGGCAAAGCTCAACTCGTATGTAAATAAACAACAATGAGCTAAAGAAAATAAGTTGGAAGTCCACCTTTTTTATGTATCGAAAGAGCTCTCCCAAGACTTTCCCTACACTCCGCAAATCCATCAACAGTTGTCCAATTACTTAAACATAGCCAATTTGTCAAAGAGTTATCTTCTTCAATTATGCTAAAAGTTGAATTTTAAAAATTCTCTCTTTTTCATTTAATACTCAACACGAAGTTGTAAATAGATAAAGCTTATATTATTAGCAAAAACATGCAAGCTATCAAATCCACGTGAGAATTACATCAATGCGTTATGTGATCAAGAAAAACTATGCAATTTGGAGTAGAGCAAGACACTTAGGTGTCCCAAGACACTCAAACGTCCTATAACAAAACTAAATTTGAGAAGTCGTAACTCTGGTTTCCTTCGACAACAAAAACAACAATGGTGGTCCTATCACTTTGGTTAAAAACATCCAAGAAGCGCCATGAGCTTACCACAAAGATGTTGCACATGCAAAATCTGCTGCTGTGACATCTATGGAGAAAACTACCCTAAGAATTTATTGCATATCAATGATGTCTAGTACACGATGATTTGTAGTGTTGCCTATAACAAAGAGCCCTAGAAGTACAGCATGAAGCTCCAATGTATTGACTATTAAAGCTTAAGATTTTTAAGCAACCTTGTACTAAAAGTCAATGTGACAGGGGATGGATTTTCTCGTTTATGCGAGGGCCTCCTATATGAATGCAACCCTTTCATTTCTGATAATTTCTTGAAACTTCTGCTTCCCTTTTCCTTTCAACCTTTCTTTTACCTTCACATTTTGTTTTGCTCTTTTCTGCTTTGTTTTTCTTTCTATTCCAGACTTTAAAAGCCAATTAAATTGGACCCTAACATGATGAATTGCTGGTACATGATGACAATGTCTTATTCCAAAAAGCAAAGACTACTTCCATTTGCTGCATCAACAGACAATTACAGGACACCAAAGTAAAAGGAACTTGGTCATTCAGCAGGAGGGTGAAAGTCACTGTACATAGTAAAGCTCAATATATTGACAGATTCAGAATCATTAAGTTCGCTAGTAACTCATCATCATGTGTCATCTTCTCAAAGAATGAGATAGTTAATGGCTTAATTTCATAATATGTAAAAAGAATGCAAACATCCTTCATGCAGGGAACCTTGGTCTTGCCTCCACATGCATTTTACATGGATGGGACTCTATTTCCTCCCGAATTCTCAATGCCATTAAAATTATTATCTGCCTTATTGAACACAGATCTCAATGTGCTTGATGTTAACAAAACCTCAAGCCGTTTCCCTGATAGTCAAGAGCACCTTCCACGAATGCAACCTTGGTTCTGCATGGCTCCCTTAAAATGTTACCTTATGTAGGGCATCTTCACCTTCACTGCATCTCTTATGGACAATTTTTAATCTTTCAACCGAGTTGCAGATGCCGCTACATGTCCTATCAAATGAAGCAACACAAGCAGACCCTCCTTGCAGCTTAGCTTCACATTCTACACAGTAAGAGAGAGAGAGAGAGAGGTCACATGAAAGCTGGAAAATAAATACATAATATTAAAGAAAATCAAAATGCATCATAATGAACACACACATCCACATTCAATATTAGAAGTTCCTACTCGTCATCTATCACAAAATCCTTTTTTACTCGTAAAATCGGGAATGTGTAAGAGTCTAAAAAAAGACTGACTTCGGAAAATAACTCTTTATAAAAATGAGGTGATTCAATTTTAGCTCTAATAATAATAAATGATTTCAATCTTCTTGGTACAGGTTAATTTCTCGGGATTTACTCACTTTATATATATCATTAATGCATTCAAAAGAACATTTCAAAATTCCACCTGTGTTGCTCAGCAAGGCAATTCTTTCATCAAATCTAATGTCTCCATATCTTGACTTTACATGAACCTTGGCCTAGAATTAGAGTGTGAATCTTCATTACTGGTGCAAAATAGGTCACCTCACAAAGCATGTCCTACTTGAATGCCCAGCTTACCCCACCCCACCACCCCACCCCCCACCCCATGGCAAAAAAAGGTTGTTTCTTCTTTGAACAAATCACACCCTGCACAAAACGAGCAACCCAAAGGCACATTTACCTAACTCAAAAGCTTGATAAATCAGTATCCATGGGCACTCTGGGCAAGCAGTTTTCATTAATTGAAACTCATGCAAGCAGCCATTTCACCCATAGAAAAAGATTACATCCAATAATCAGCACTTTCGACAAAGAGTGGCTTTTACTGGAATGAACACAAAGCTTTTAATGCTTTTCTATGTCCTGCCTTCATGTTTCTACATGTGTGTTTACAAATGATGTGAGAAATTGATAGGTGTTATATCCCTCCAAGATCCGTCCTGCAAAAGAAGATAAGGCACAAAACATACTCAAAACTAAAGGGTCAGACATCAGACTCACTCCCAGTCGTAGGGTCCACAGCTACTGGCTCCCCAGCCTGGGAGCTTGCAGCCACACCTGACAGCCACCACATCAAGAGCTGCTCTCCCATACCACTGCACCCACAACATTAAAGTATATGGGCGGTTGTGTCCATAAGCTACGAGTTTAATTGTGCTATACACATGAATGATGCAAATGAGCCCCAAGAGTTCTATGTGTAGGACTCTTGCTCAATTGTCCCATTCACACTTGTAGACACATAACTCATTAATGCTACCAGCACCCATCTAGATGTCCAATGAGGTTGCAGATGTAACACTTACCCCTTATTCTTGATTGCTGCCATCAGCAATCTCGTCAGTTATAAAGCAACGGAACCAATTCGTCAATGATCTCTGGTTCCCATGTCGCAGCAAACTCAAGCTTATGCCCCCACCTGATCAGATACTCTGAATAAGGAGCCTTGCAGGACTTCCTAACTCTTTGATCAAGATCCATCTCAGGCTCCAATGGACTATACTGCGTAGAATCCTCCAAGCTCCAGACCTCCGAAGGTGTCAAACAGATCATCCTGTCCAGCGGCTCTTTCAAACAACTCAAGTGAAAAATGGGGTAAACTACAATCCCTAGAGGTAAATCCTACTCCTAGGACACCACCATTACCTTCCCTGTGATCTGAAAGGGACCACAAGACCTGGAAGATAACTTCCCTTACCTGCAAGTCTGAATTATCTCAAAATCATAAGGCACACGCTAAACTGCACCTACATACGCTCTTGAAAGTCACAATATCTCCCATGCCTATCAGTATAAATTATAGCACAATCTCACACTGTCTTTATGCTCTCCCTTGTATTCTACAACATTTCCCACCATGGTGGACTCCATTCACGAACCAACCTGTAAGGTTCATTTTTTAGGTTCGGGTGGTTTGGTTAGAACTAGAACATAAGCTTCGCTGGTCGATTTTTTTAAAGATCTGTTCGTCTCTTTTTTTTTTTGGACCCAAGCCCTATGTCTATCATTTCTCCGTGCGTGTGTAGGCATTTGTTTCCAAGACCTGCTGTTCCATAGCTTGCTGCTGTTGAGTCCACAGCTTACTGCTGTGCTGATCTTCATTGCTTCCTTGCTTGCCCTCATGAGTGTCAAGGTGCTTGGAGAGTTCAAGTGACAATCTCTACCTTCAAGCTCTTTGTTCAATCCTTGAAACTTGAACTTAGCAAGCTAGCTCTACCTAATGGTTGTTAGCTACGTTTTAGTAAACGAGCATAATATATACATGAATCCACAACTCATATAAAAACCATATCAAGAGTCAAGGGTCAAAACGAGTCAATGATACATGAACCATAAAATTATAATAGATCATATTGTAAACATCCAACATAAATCACGAATATGTGTCACACAATACATCAAGAAAGAAAGATCCTCGAAAAGAGGTGTATATACCAAGATGAATCCAGGTGAACCCCACATTCACCCTCAAATAGAGGTGCCACTATAAGGTCATGGTAGTCAATCACAAGAGTATATAGTAGTCAACTTCATTATGCATAGTATCGACTAATATGATATCCCCACTAGCACCATTAATGCCCAATAGTGGATGTAGAACTAAGAAAGATACAAGATGATAGCCACACCCCCAACAACACACCATGAGCATGAACTCATAGGAAGCTCTATGAACTGAGTTTCTATCACTTCCAAAAGTGATGAGCAAACTCAAGCAAATGTGAAGCCTAACACAAGATGCAAGACAAAGAATGGAAAATTAAAGAAAATGCATAGTTGATAAGGTATACACATGGAACTCATATGAAGAATCCACAAGAGAAAATTCCATTAGCTAATACCACAAGCATATATACGAAGATGAATCCGTGAATCCACCATCATGGGAGTGCAACTATAAGCTCATGGTAGTCAACCAAAAGCCATCAAGTCCATTATGCATCACATCAACTAAATATGAAAACATCCCCACTATCGTCATCAATGCCCAATAATGGGTATAGAATGAGAATGAATACATGCTCACACACATCACGATCATGAACTCACAAAAAGCTCTACAAACTAGGTTTCTATCACTTCCAAAAGTGATGAAACTCAACCACAATGAAGCCTAGCACAAAATGCAAGCTAAAGATATGAATAATTACCAAAAAAAAAAAAAATCATACTTAATAGGGTATAAACACCTATCAGCAGGCTGCAACTCGGATGAACAATTCACAAGTGAAACTTGCATCTCTACTAATACGAAACACATACATACTAGGATGAATCCAAGCGAAACCAAATCCACCCTCAAATGAAAGTGCAACTATGAGCTCATGGCAAACAACAACAAGACTACATATACATCAGCTCCATTATATATATTACTAATTTAATTCTATGTATATGTTGAATCATCCCAAAAAAAAAAAAAAACATTTTTTAACTAAAATTTGGTCTATATGTTCTTTTAATAAAATATTTTTTATTTCCAAAAAAAATTGTGTGAATTTTTTAACTATGTTTGTGGTCTAATGCCGCCCCATGAGATGCGGTAACCCTCTACTAAATTTGGTGGAAATACATCAACGAACTCACTTAGTAGCAAATCTAAACACTTTTTTTATCTCCATATCATCCGCAGTCATACCAAGCATATCAAAACCATGCCTCTCAAATACACCAACATCATGAGCAAACATAGAATGACAATGAAAAGAAAACTAAATTAAGAGATACTCCACATAATAACAGCGCTCGCATACATTTGGAGTATAAGAGAGTGCCATGAATTCATTATATGATAACAATTTTATGACAAAATGATCTATAATTCTCGAGGGAAACCCCTCAATTATGTGTTGAATACTAGCATGCGAAAATGCAAATGTATGCAAAACATAATCCACATACAGCTAATCTATCTTGTGGTAAAACTACGGCATCCCTAGACTCACATCCATAAGACCTCACAATAGCATTGGATCTTGAGACGAACGGTAAAGAGATTTTGTTTCACCTCTCACTCTCTCAACACTCTACGCGAAAAACCACTATAGGGATGCTCTATGGCCACAATGTCGAGCCTACATGCCTACATCACAAGAGACAAGATGAAGTTATGTGTAAAGTAGTTGTCGAAAATGCCTGAAATCATCTGACTCTTAATATCTCCCTAATCAAGGAGAGGATCATGCAAACCAAACACAAACTTACCAACTTGACAGTCTAGACCACTACACACATGATATAAATTATGTCTTAGTTGTCAAAACACATACTTGTACCATCAATGGTGTTAGCTGTAGCATCAATGTTATACAATATGGTATTCAGCCTTTGAGCTCAAGTGAGCGGCAAGGAGGTCTTTTAATATAGGTCGGTCTTCAGTAAGAGTGGTAAACGGGAAAGGTACAGAGAACAAAGTTCCTCGACCAAGTCTAAGTGGTTACATATTCATGGTTGTGTGGCTCGACCGAAGGATCCATGTTGTCTTGCTTTCATGTAGTTTCTCTCATAGGAGTTAGCAATGTTTTAGCAACGCCCAAGGAAACATGTTGCTAACGCATTAGCAACATAGCAACATGTGGGCCTACACATTGCTAAAATGATGTGAACACATTTTATTTTTTTTATTTTTTATTTTTTTTATTTTTTGTGTGTGTGGGGGGGGGGGGGGGGGGGGGGGGGGGTGGTTTGTTAATATTTTGGTACTCTAGGCATCCTATAGCTAATATACGATGAAATACATCCTTTTACACATATAAATAAATATACACACAGTGTTCAAATCAAGCAAGGAGGCATTTTCTTGCCCTCGCTTAAGGTATCAAATAGTGTTCAAATTCTTTGTTTTTAGGAAGAAGTCTTCATAGCCCTTCAATCTCTTAAAAATGGAAAAGCGCCAAGGCTGGATGGTATTACAAAGGAGTTTGTGGTTGCTTTTTGGTCTTCTCTTAAAACGTTGGTTGTGGATGTTTGTAATGAAATATGGAGAGATCAAAAGATGCCTTACTCGTTCAAGCTGGGTAAGATTAAGCTGATTCCAAAAGTGGAGGTGCCGAAACGGTTGGGTGATTGGAGGCCAATCACTATGATGAGCATTATTTATAAAATCTTTGCTAAGATTTTTGCTTTAAGACTTAAACCCATTATTCATAAGGTGGTTCATCCTTTGAAGACTGGCTTCATCAATGGTAGATCAATTTATGATAACATTTTCTTTACTCAAATATTAATGGAACATGTTGTTTCATCTAATCAACAAATAGTGGGTATGCAAATTGATTTTGACAAAGCGTTTGATCGCGTTCGATGGGATTTCATTGCCATTGTGCTTAAAAAACTTGGCTTTGGAACTAAATTCAATCAACTGATTTATATCTTAGCGCAAGACAGTGCGTCCCATGTAGAGATAAATGGAAGGCTCTCTGATTCTTTTCCTATTGAAAGATCTGTGCGCCAAGGATGCCCCGTAAGCCCACTTTTTTATGCGTTGGCTTCATCACCAATGTTCTATCTACTGGAGGCTAAAATGAATTCGCATTGTATTCACGGTATTTCAGTTTTTGGAACTCAGCAAATAGTCGTGGGATTCGCGGATGATACGTTTAT
Organism: Ceratopteris richardii; assembly: GCA_020310875.1. Lineage (NCBI taxonomy): Eukaryota > Viridiplantae > Streptophyta > Polypodiopsida > Polypodiales > Pteridaceae > Ceratopteris > Ceratopteris richardii. The sequence goes on from CM035424.1 coordinate 158,276,587, forward strand.
CTTTGCTAAAGCAAAGCATGAAAATGTTCAGAATATTACTCTTACATTAAAGCCTTTTTCTAATGCGTCGGGTTTACTTATTAATATGAAAAAATCAGCGCTTATTGATATTTCTGAGCGGCACTTTCATTCCTTCATTTGGGAAGGGCCTAAAATTGAAGAGGGCACCATATTTCGTTATCTTGGCTACCCTTTTGGTTCAAATGTATCTACCAAAGACAAAATTGAATGGGTTCTAAATAGAGTCAGAAGTAAAATGAGTTTATGGCATGCAATGCAATGGCCAATACATACAAGGATCAGAATTGTTCAAGTTTTTATGGAGCCATATGTTATGTATTATCTATTGTTGCTTGATTGGAAGAAGTGTCATCTTCATATTTTTGAAGGCTTGTTGAAGAATTTCTTGTGGAATAAAAGGCATAATAGGGCATTGGTGCTTTCCGCATGGGAATATATTTGTCAGCCCAAACTACGAGGTGGTCTTGGAATTCTTCATTTACATACGCATTTGCAAGCTAGGCGAGTAGCCTTTATTATGCGTATTTCAGTCTCTCAAAGACCTCTATGGACTGAGGTTTTCTGGAAGCTTATAGAAAATGCACAGTTGCGCTATAAGGGAAGTTGGAATTTAGACCCTTGGAATAAGTTTTTCTTGCATGCCCCATTACATACTCCATTCCTTACCCTCAATTTTTTAATGAAAAGCTTTAAAAAGGCTGCTGTTCGCCTGACATGGAATGGGAGACAGCGGTATGTGGGAAATTCGTTTGCCTCTTTATCTCCCTACTGGTCTTTCCTTTCGAACCCCCCGCTTGCTTTCTCTTTAGGTTCATAGGCCAGATATTTCAACAATAAAGGTATTGATTCCGTTGCAAAGTGTTATGATTCCAAGTGGGAAATCAAATCTTTTCCTGTCATTAGGAAAACTTTTGCAGTAGGATCTGCTTATCGGTCCAAATGGATTCAGCTTGTGCTTTTTCTATAGCAATTCCAAGTACCCCTTTCCATCAATATATCGAACCCTTGGAGGGATTGGTTATTTGCAAGGCACACTAAATGGTGGGATGGGAATGCAAGTACTTTTTATTCTTCTCTTCTTCCTTCTCAGACTATTGTTGGGCAATGTAACGCTAGATGGAGCCTCAAAAAACTATCATCTTGGTAGCATACAAGATTTCATGTATTATGGGGTTTTCCTTGCTCTTTCAAGATGCGAGTTTTCATGTGGAGAAATTTTACAAGCCATTTCACTTTAGGAGCATTTCTGTCTAAACATGGCACGCAAGGCATTCATTGCCCACACTGTGCCTCTTATGCAGAGGATATGCGTCATGCATTTTGGACATGCACAAAGATTCAAAGATGGTGGACTAATCTTTTCCTATTTCCCATATGGGATGTGAAGCCCACTAAATTCAACTCTACTTTCTTTCTGTTTGCATCGGGGGATGGTGTTTTGGACTGGATCAGAATGACTTGTGCCTACTTGCTCTTTCAGGATATTTGGATGCTTAGAAATGGAATGGTTTTTCGCAATAAAAATCCAACCCCTTCCTTTACCTAGAACTTTTGTAAAGCCAAGATTAGACTTCAGATCGATGTTATGCCCTCCCATGACAGACAAGCGTTTATCTCCTTCTTGGATGCAGTTTGACTTGTAGCTTTGATATGTAGTGCTTAGTGTGGACATTTAGGTCTCGTTACTTTGTGGTTTGCTAGAGCATAGTGCTCTTTCAAGGAATAGGAAGAACACTCTCCCAAGTGAGTATTCCCACAAATATATATATATATATATATATATATATATATATATATATATATATATATATATATATATATATATATATATATATATATATATATATACATACATACATATATGCACATACATACATGTGTGTGTGTATATATATATATACACACACACACGTGTGTTTATGTATGTATGTATGTATGTATATATGTGTTGGGGATAAAGGCCCCAAGGACTCTCCTTTTGTATATTTTGACCCTTCCATGTGAAAGCTCTCTTCGAGAGCTTTCCAAACATATTTTTTTTTTGTTATAATTTTTGGACCCCAAATTGGGGAGTTATAGGCATTTACATTATTTTTATGACTTTTGGTCATTGGCCATGTGTGAACATGCCCAAATGACCTAAAAGTCACTCATCAATAAGACTTGGTCCCAAATCTCTCATAACTTGATTGGGACTTCTTCAACTTCAGCTTCTCCATCTTCTTCTCCAAATTTCCGCGCAGGTTTCTCTCTCTACTTTCTCACTCCTCACGCAGCAGCCCACTCCCTTGGCATTTGGAGTAACCGACCACACCACGACGTAGTTATCCGCGGCCTCTTTCAACTGGTATCAGAGCTTTGAGCTGTTCCATTGCGATAAAGTTGCTCAAAGTGCTTTTCTACTTCAGCCTATGTTAAGCTGAAGGTGTTTTCTTGCATTTGGGAGAATTTCATTGCGAAAAACCTTCTTTTTTCGCGATTAAATTGCTGTTTTTGGAGGATTATTTCAGCCCGGAGCAAAGCTGAAGCAAATTTTGTGCTTTTTAGAGAGTTTAATCGCGAAGAATCTCTTCTATTCTTCCTCTTGTATCCCCACAGGTCTTTTTCAGCATCCACATTACTGATTTTTTCATCTAGAGGTCTTTTGTAGGAGAAATTCTCGCTCATTTCAAGTGGGAGGACATGTACAAAGATTGAGGAAGTGCATACTTGCTGGAAACTTATTACAACATGTCATTTCTCTGATCTTATAGGTCATATTGCTACAGAAAATTGGGGCTTTTGTGAAAACAAGCACCCATTGACTTGGTTTTGCATCTATGTATGCCTTTTGTGGTTGAAAAACAACAAATTTGTTGTTGATGCAATTACAGCTTGCTGGAATTTTCTGAAATTTTTTGCAAAAATTTTCAAAAATTGATTTTTGCAAGTTTTGAACAGTTTTTGAGCTTAATTTCTAAGCTATAGTCTCGTAAAGTAATTGCGCACAGGACAATTTTACCTTTTTGGGTGAAATTTTGAAGCTCTTAGTGCGCAAACATGGCCTCTACCTCCTCTGATGTCAAAAGCTTGTTTGCGATCAAGAGATTTGAAGGTAATGGTTTCGATTTGTGGAAAGAGAGAATGTTGGGCATCCTCTTTCTTAAAGATTGTGAAGGGGCTCTTGAGGAAGTCAAGCCTGAAGATATGAAAGATGCAACATGGATGAACCTAAATAAGAAGGCCATCACTTACATCAAGATGGTTGTATTGGATGAAATCTTAGTGGATTTGAAAGGCCTTAAAAATACTTTTGAGATATGGGAGAAGTTGAAAGCCACTTATGAAAATACCATGCCTGTAAATCAAGTGCATCTTATGCGTGAGCTAGTGTGTATGCGGCTTGATGAGTCAAAAAGTGCGGTTGAGCACTTATCTTCTTTTACAGGTACTCTTTCACAATTGGAGGACTCTGGATTACCTCCATTTGATGATAAGCTTAAGGCCATCTTCTTGTTGATGACCTTACCTGATTCATGGGAAACATTGGTTGTTTCAAGTTTGAATAGTCACAATCTTACCTTTGATGGTGTAAGGGGTTCTATTTTGAATGAGGAAATCAGGAGGAAAGCTAGTAGAAAGGGCAGTGGTTCAGCGAATGTGGCTAGAGGAAGAACAGAAAAGAAAAGTGGAAATGTACAGAGGAACAGGATCAAAAGCAAAGGCAAGGCTGAAGTGACTTGTTATCAATGTGGCAAGAAAGGTCACAAGAAGCCTGATTGCAGGTACTACAAAGCTGAACTAGAAAGAAAGAAGAGCACAGGTGACAAGAAGAAAAAGGACACCAAGAATGAAGCACATGATACCTCAAAGGACAAAGACAAAGAGAAGGCCAATGTGGCCTCTAGTGTCATCATTGAGGAGCTATCAGATGCAGAAGATATACTTTATGCTACTATGGAAGCAGAGCATGCCGAAGCTATTGATGATTCTATTAATATTCATGCACAAGATATGCAGATCACAAAGAGGGATTTGATTGATGCTTTGCTTACTGTGAATGATGCTTTGTCACAAACATGGATTGTAGATTCAAGTGCATCGTTTCATGTAACTCCTATTAAGGAGTGTTTTACTACCTTTCATGCAGGCAACCATGGACATATATATCTTGGAAATAACCATGCTTGTTCTATTGAAGGTATTGGCACAGTGCATCTCACAATGGATGGTACTAATGAGCTGGTTTTGCATGATGTAAGGTATGTACCAAGCATCAAGAAAAGCTTATTGTCTGTTGGGCAAATGGATATGCATGGATATAGTACCCTCTCTGAGAAGGGGTCGTGGAAGCTTATCAAAGGCTCTAGGCTGATTGTTAAAGGTACAAAGAAAGGGACTCTTTATTGCTTGCATGGTAAAGCCTTGCTGGGCAAGTTTATTGCTTTGGCTGAAATCCATTCACATATGGAATTATGGCATAAAAGGCTTGGTTACATGAGCCAAAAAGGCCCTGATAAACTATGTAATTTGGACAAGTTTGATGCTTAAGGCTCAAAAGTTGATTTTTGTAATGAATGCGAATATGGTAAGCAAGTAAAGAATTCCTACTACTCTGGTGTCTCTCGTAAGTCTAATGTGCTTGATCTTGTTCATTCTGATGTTTGTAGCATGCCCACAAAATCTATGGGGGTGCTCTTTACTTTGTTTCTTTTGTTGATGACTACTCTAGGAAGCTTTGGGTATATTTGTTAAAATCTAAAGATGAATCCTTTGCTGCATTTAAGAAATTTCATGCATTTGTGACCACTCAAACAGGTAGAAAGCTGAAATGCTTACATACAGATAATGGGGGTGAGTTTACAAGTGCTGAATTCAATAGATTTTGTGAAAATCTTGGTATTAAGAGGGAGCTAACAGTCCCATTCAGCCCCTCTTCCAATGGTGTGGCTGAAATAGGACTTTATGTGAGAGGGTGAGATGCATGCTGTCCGCAGCTAATCTCCCTCATGAATTTTGGGGAGACGCTTTTAAAACTGCAGTTCGTGTTTGCAATCGATCCCCTCATATGTCCTTAAAAGGTGGCATTCCAGAAGAGGTTTGGTTTGGAAGACCAGCTTCATATGACCACCTACGCATCTTTGGTTGTGATGCTTTTGTGCATATAAGGCCTGAGTTGAGAAGCAAGTTAGATGCAAAGTCCATGAAAGGAATCTTCACGGGTTATGGAGATGAAGGGTATATGGGCTACAGGATTTGGCTACCTCAACTCAAGAAGGTAATACGCAGCCGAGATGTTGTATTTAATGAGGCAAGGCTGCTCAAAAACAATTGTGCCTCTAAAGATGACCATAAAAGAGTCAAATTTCGGCATGTACAGCCACCAGTTAAATCTGTTAAATCTGATATGAACCCTTGGGATGCACCACATATGGCTGGAAATGACAATGAGCCCGTGGTTATTGAGCCAGATGATGCTGGACAGCAAAATGATGCTCCTGATGGGCATATGCAGCCACCTACTCATGCTGAAAACAGGGCTGGAAATGATGTACAGCAGCCCGTTAACAATGAAGAAGTTAATGTACCTCCTGATGTAGATCCATTGCCTGGTAATGTGGATCATTGGGTAAGAAGATCTATACGTCCTAGGAGGCCAATGAATAGATATGATCCCTCTATACATTATATTATGTTATCAGATGAGGGTGAGCCTCTTACTTATAAAGAGGCAAAGCTATGTGAGCACAAGAAGAAGTGGGAGTTAGCCATGCAGAAAGAGATAAAGGCCTTGCATGCAAATGATACTTGGGATTTGGTTGAGTTACCCAAAGGAAGGAAGGCCATTCCAAAATCAAAATCAAAACTGTTGATGGCAAACCCAAGTATAAGGCAAGGCTGGTTGCTAAGGGATATGCCCAAAAAGAGGGCATTGATTTCCAAGAAGTGTTCTCTCCAGTGGAGAAAATGACCACTTTACATGTGTTGTTTGCTCTCACAGTTGCCTTGGATTTGGAATTATTCCAAATGGATGTTAAAACAGCCTTTTTGCATGGTGATTTAGATGAAGAGCTGTACATGAAACAGCCAGAAGAATATGCCATTCCTGGAAAAGAGCATCTGGTATGCAAACTGAAAAGGAGCTTATATGGGCTGAAACAAGCCCCCAGACAATGGTATAAGAAGTTTGATGCATTTGTGCTCAGACATGGGTTTAAAAGAAGCCATGCAGATCACTGTTTGTACACCAAAAAGGATGAAGATGGCAGCCCAATTATTCTTGTACTGTATGTAGATGACATGCTGCTGGCTGGGAAGAAAAAGAGCACTCTGAATGCTCTAAAACAGCAGCTGAACTCTGCATTCTCGATGAAAGTCCTTGGGGAAGCTGAGCATATTCTTGGTATGCGTATAAAAAGGGATAGGCAGCAGCATACTTTGCAGGTATCCCAAGAAAAGTACATTGAAAAAGTGCTGGACAGATTTAATGTCGCTGATGCTAAGCCTCTTGGAGTGCCATTGCAGCCACATGTTAAGCTTTCCAAAGATGACTGTCCCAAAAATGATGATGAAGCCAATTACATGAAGAGTGTTCCATATGCATCAGCTTGTGGTTCACTTATGTATGCTATGGTTGCCACTCGGCCAGACATTGCTCATGCAGTGGGAGTTGTTAGCAGGTTCATGGCTAATCCTGGTACAGCTCATTGGGAGGCAGTCAAATCTATCTTGAGATATTTGAAAGGGACCAAAAGTAAATGCTTATG
>CM035424.1:158290853-158298353 GCA_020310875.1 Ceratopteris richardii
CAACTGCCACCTGTAAACCCATATATATAGAATATGATTCAGAAACATGTAATAGCTATGCAGATGGTTACATGACCTTGAGAAGCACTATGATACAGAATCTATGCTACCAAGAACCCCAAGAGCATCTTTGGTGCAAAGCCAATTTTCATTTACGTATTTATGTACCATCATAAATTCTTTACACAAAGTATAAGCCAGCATAAAATTTAATACAGATTTTGATGTGCATATTGCATCCGATATTCAACCAGTCCAACCAGGTAATAGAAGAGCATACCCACTGTGCTGCAGCACATTCGCCGATCATCAATTTGCTCAATACTGAGACCAATCAACCATGATCCCAAGGAGACATCTTCATTTGCATATTTGTGCAATATGTCACTGCTCCATTCATTAAAAACAAATTGAGATTAAATCATGCACTATGCTCCTCTTGTGAAAAGCAATAAACACATGCTTACAGGTTCTTCAAGATATATATTGCAAGTTCCCTGGAAATGGCATACAGTTGGCCAGTTGCATGCTTGAAATACCTATTATTCTGTCCTCCAAATTTCCAGTGTTCTGGTTCATAGTACTTCACATCCCTGAAAATAAACCTCTCAAAGTTTGTGACTTGAAATCAAAGGGAAGTGGTGAAAAAAGGGGCACAATCAAGTGGAAACTTACTTTTGTGCAAGCACAGGTCCAGACTTCATGCATCCTATATATACCCGTGGCTTCTTCCTATGTTTTGACAGTGTGCTACCGAGGGCAGCTGACATAAAAAGTTTGTTAGGCGTATATATTTGATTTTGGTTTAATAAAATTTACTACTCAGCACAAAGGATTACTCACCTATGGAGGCATCTGTAGGACTCTCCATACATGGGCAAACATTACAAATGGGTAGATCTATGTAAGCATGCATACATGGACAGCACAAGACATGCATGCATCCATGGATGCATTAATAGATGTATGCAAAGATAGATGCAGTCTTATTCACAATGTAGTCACACAGGGTAGGGAGTAGATTGGCAGCTTGTTTGTCATAGCAGCATCATGAAAACATGATTCATTTTTTTTAAGTACAAGGATTTCTTGATCTATGTACAAGCCCTAAATCCTACAGCATGCTCCATATCCTTAAATAAAACTCTGATCCTGAAACTGCATAAAAATGCATCTGGATTATGTGTAATGACTAATCTCACATCGTGCATATCATATCTGGACTCATGAGTATGGAGACATTATAATTTATAATTAATCTCACAAAATACATTATACAAAACAATTATCTGATTAAATATTGTTCACATACATGCTACACGTACACATCTCCCATATAAATATATGATACTCGAGTATACACACATACAGTACAAAATGTGTGGATCTCCATACACAATGCATGTATCTCTTATCCACATATAGATAGACACATACATACATACATAAATACATACATACATGTACACACATACACAACCACACACATGCACGAGCATACACATCCATGCGCACTAATATGAGGAAGTTTATGATTTGTACCTATATATTCTTAAGACCTTTTTTCTTTTTTGAAAAATGCTTCATCACTAAACATCATTAGTGTTTAGTAAACATCAGAAATGTTAAGTATACATCAGAAATGTTTTAGTAGACACATTAGACATATGCTGTCAGAAGTGTAACATCAATTTCACACTGGTAATTGGTCATGACATCGATAATGGTTCATGGATTATAAGTTACAAGGAATTTTATGATGATTCAAGTTATTATTTTAAACTCAAAAGGACTACTTTTTAATCATTTATATGATATTATAATTTTGTTGATGTCATTAAAATTTTATTCGAGTCATAAATCATGAAGCATGATGTTCGAATATTGGTCATGCATGTTATTGATTAGTTATGCTAGATTTGAATTTTGAATTCCGGATAATAATAGTTATATGAGATTTACATTTGAAGAATAGTTATAATTGATTAAGAAATGTATTATGATAATCATGACTCATGAGTGTGTCTGCATGTGTGTATGACCACATAAATTTTTATGTGACATGCATGTGTGTGTGACACACGCCGTGTATATGTATATGAGATATGGGCAGTGTGTATGTATCTGTAATATCATTTTTGTGTATGTGACATGTGTTTGTGCATGTAACATGTGTGTTGCATATGCGTAAGAGATAAATCCATTGTGTATGTATATGCACATACATGTATGTGCAGGTAATAAGCCTCTTGATAGTGAAATTTTTCATTACGAACTTTTTGTCATATAATGTGTAGATATTAGATAATGTTTACAATGAATTTTTTGGTTGTTTTATGCATGTAGACAAAATTTTGTTATTCCAGATTTTCACATTCTCTCTCTAAATCTTTTGAGGACCAGGCTTCTAGATGAATTTTGGGCATGACAATGAATAATTAGTATCATATGGGAGAAAGGTAGGCTATAAAAAGTAGAACAAATTTGTCTCTTTGAAATTTCTTTGAATCATGCGTTACGGACTTCATTTGAGGCCCTTAAATCAGTTTAAGGCAAAATAATGGCTTGTTTTCCTTCTCTCTAAAATCTTTGAACTTGCATAGCTAAAATCTGAAATTTGAGGCCAATCTTGACTTGAAACATCTCTACCATGATTGTGCATATTGAAAAGCTGAACATTTTTGTCTCCTAAAAGCATTTCCAAATTCCGCATGGTTTTTGATTTGCAAGACGCAACAGAGTGCTAGATTTTCCAGCACTTCATAACTTTCATTTCTTTCATAGTGGGCTTCTCTAATCTTATTCATATTCATGAGTTTAGTATATCCGAATTTTAATGCATGTTTCTAGGTGCCGACATACACGTGTCTTGGAGTTGTTTTTTCTTCTAATTTTTGCAAGTACCACTCGAGTGACAAACATCTAAAATGTGCACATTATTCAGAAGTTCTACATGCATCGTGTGACACTCAAAGACGATGTCGTGAAGATTTTGACCCCATTCAAAAGAAATTTGAAAATTTCCGAATTGTAGATTTGTAGGTTACATATATTCAATCAATCAAGTTTTGAAGAATTCTCTCTTGGAGAAGTGAAGGATTTCACATATGAAAGCATTCAAGGAGGAGTTGAAGGAGGTGTACACATACTTGGAGGTTCATGGAGTGCTTGGAGTAGTGTATGTTCATTCACTTTTGGAGAAATCTCTACTCTTCGTGTAGGTTAATTTTATAATTCTACCTAAGCCTCTTCATACCTTATTACCCTTACCCTTCATATGCTCTCTTTGGTATTCATGGATTGAGAGTATAATCTTAATTTGCAATCAGATTACATCATGATTCTATATTTAGGCATTGCAATTATTTTCATGAAACATGTTCCTAATCAATTAATCAATTTCTTTTCATTTCATAGATTTCTTTTTTTATTTCAAGTCAAGGAACATGTACCTTGAACTTACAATTACAGACTTTCATTGCACTTGAGTTTGTGAATCAAGTTTGTTGAGAGTGAGATTGAGAATGAGAATGAGAAATCAATAGCCCGAAGGTGGTGGGATGGATGAAACTTCACACAAAGCTATATCTTGTATTCTCTGTTGTAATCTTGGAATTGGATGATACAAGCTTTACTATTCCGTCGAAAAATGTTATCTTTTAATGTATCCACGTTTCCTACAAGCTTTGCTATTCTGTCATCAAATATTATCTTTTATTGTATCTGTGTTTTCTACCTTAAAAAGATTTGCAAATTCTGATTGGACAAGAAGATCTACAAGTGACTATTGTTTCTTTACTGGATAATGATTGATTTTTTGGCATTCTAAGAAAGACTCTATAGTAGCTACATCTTCACGTGAATCACAATATAGGACTTGCCTATACAGCAATATAAGAGGCTATGTGGTAGAAAATTTCAAGTTATCTTGATATTTATGTTCATTTACCAATGCAGACATTTCAAGATAGTCAGAATGCTATTGTTATAGCAAAGAATCATGTTTATCATGCAAAGACAAAACATAATGACGTTCATTATCATTACATTCATGAATAAGTAAGTAACAAGCACATTGAGCTTATCTATGTTCCTACAAATGAGAATGTGACAGATAATTTTACTAAGACATTATCAAGGGAAAGACATCAGAAGTTTTGTAGATTATTGAATCTTAACCCAATATGACAATAAGGACAGAGATATCTATTGATATATAACACTATACCATCTAATTAAATTATGACCCTCAAAAGTCAAACCCTAATTTTCACATGCTTTTAATTATAATAAAATCGTGGTGGAGATGTAATCCCAAAAAAGCAATTGTGTCCAACCATTGTTTCATATATTGGTGGCAATGGCATAGGGGCATGTATTGGTTATTCCTAGTGACATTCAAATGTTATTATTGTTGGGTAGGAGCACATGTTGAAAGGTAAGGTTCTTCCTCATAGAGAAAAAAGAGAAGAAGAGGATGATGCACTTCTTCATCTTCAGGTGACATATAAAACGCATGCTTCTAAAAGCATGAATGTTCATCATCATAGTGATGTCAACAGAACTCAATCAAGAAAACGGCCTCATATGGAAGATGCTTTGCAATCTCCTTCTTGTGCATCAAATCCACATCATGATACTACTTCCATTATGCATCTCGCTCCTCCACACATACTCAGACTCATTCCACTTTACATGGACATGTTTTTCAGAGAGTTCGGTACAGAAGAGAAAAAGAATTACAAAGGTGGAGATTGCATGCACTCTTGTCGAGTGCAATCTTTCCTTTACGTTTTACATACAACAGAGTGAAAGAGAATGGCTTGAGCATGTATAAGTGTAGGTCCTCTTCAAGATATAGATACATGGACAAGGCTTGAATATCATCACATACGCAAGGGTGTGCTAGATGAGGAGAAAGATCACCCTAATGCTGATTAGAGAGAGTTGGGTGCAATATGGATACACCATCATGACTTGGAGAGACTTTCATGTCCACACATAATAAATATTTTGGTGTGATCGTGCTTAGATATGGATTCAGTGTTCATTGTTTTCAAGTGCTCTATTTATTTCTTGATGTGAAGCAAGTCTTATATTACATTATTTTCTTGAAATTTGATTGTCTAAGCACCAATTTTTTATGAGCAATTGATGTTTGTAATAGTAGTAAGAGAATAATCAGAGAGTTTATTTGAATGGAGAAGATGATTGAGGAGGAGTTCACACACATAATTATTAATGTGGACCCACGATTTGCACGTTGCCTTGATCTAATGATAGAGAACATCTCTACAATATCATGGGCACAGCCAATCGTTCAGAAAGAAGCTCAAATCGTCACATTCTTGTGAAGAAGCACCAAGCATTGGCTATCTTCCATAAGCATTCATCGGATTTGGACATCATATGACCTCCAAAGACTAAGTTTGCACATACTTACTTGGTCTTTGATAGGTTGAGTGGACTTAGGGATCCATTGTGGATGATAATACTGGATCCTTAGTGGGAGCACATGAGAATAGTGCAAACAAAGTCCGCACAAAATTTGTGGCTCACTTTATTGAATGATCGATTCTACAAGTCGATGGATCATCTCACCTTGAGACCTTAATGAAAGTTACTACACCTCACGGATATGGAAGGTTCTAAATTTAGGCCTTCTGAATCTGATGTTCTAGGAGATGTGCACATCCATAGAGGTATATACATACATATCAAGAGAGAGGTATCCATACTATATTTGTGTTTTTTGTTAAATATATGAATGTTCAATATTTGGATTTGAAATTTTATATTTATTTTTCAAAGAAGAGGAGATAGATAGATAGATAGCTAGATAGATGAGACTTTATGTGGCCTCCCATACATGATATTGCAGCTAGCTATATTATTCCATTCTTTTTACAAGGAGCAAGAGTGGATGCATAATCTCGATTTGTTTGCAACACGTGATCAGTATCTTGACCGCGTCTATGCAAGTCCAATTCGGTAAACGTTTTTTAAATTTGTCACATGATCTGTGTGGATCAAGCTTTTATTCGATCAACTATATTCAGCAAGTGTATTTGCAAGAGCCTTGTGGATTGGTAGGAGACCTATGGATTCAACGCTCCATTTGTCAAGAAGTTTTCTCTCAAAATGCTTTCACACACAAGTTATAATGAAAGTTTTTTAATTTAAATTTATGTAAAAAGAATATTTTAAGAAAGTGAAAAATGATACAAGATTGTTCCGCTAGTGCATGTAAGAAAAATTGAAGTGCATATTCTTTGACTCATACAAAGATATGCAATAGACTCAACACTCAAAAGCTTCAAACATTGTGTACTATCTAGTCAATCTTAAAATTGCTCATAATTTGAAAATCATGCAAAGACTTATTCGAGTAATATTTTTATTTCATTTTTATTTTATTAATTAGTACTAGCAAATATGTATCTACTAGAGCATAATTTAGAAAGAGAGGCAAAGGTGGAGATTTACCGTATGCTACACAAAGAGCTTGACGTTGTCAACAGAAGGGTGAGACGATTGAGGGCAAGTACTTGTCCTCTTGCAATTGAGATTCATCCTTCCACATCTTCTTTGTCGATTCAAAGACCATAACCATTTGACCAAGAGGTGGTTGATCAATAGTTGTAAGACGGGGATCAAGCATATTAGAGGATACATGGATCCCTTCACATGATATTAGTAGTGTAGTGGATACGACTATATCCGAGTCCGATGATGAGGAAATCATATTAGAAGCTTATTCCTCAGTCTCTGAGAGCTTGGATGATTGATCATTGATATATATTGTAATATTGATCATTCATTTGTATTTCATTTTTAGACGCTTATGTAATGGAGACTCTATCTTGAGTATTTTATGATATCTACGTTTTATTAAGTGTCCACTGTTCAATATTTAGTATTTATACATTTGGGACTCTTAACGTATTGATCATGATTCCTTATCGCTTCATTTGTTGTAGCTTGGGAGTTGTACTTGTAACTTATAACTTGAAAGTTTTTATGATTATGTAAAATATTTTAGTAACTTAAACTTTTATACATATATGTATGTATATGTACATGTATATATATACATTTAGAATATATATAAACATATCGTACCCTACCAAACCCTCCTATCACATATCATACCAAACATACAGCCCATCTTGGCCACCACACACCTTACCTTTGGATATGATTCGATCCTCACACCTTATGCACATCAAATTGTATGCACCAAACACAACGGACTTCCTTGGCGCGTACATGAACATACATGCATACGTATGTGTTTACATAGATGTGTATGTATGTGTGACATATATATATGCACGTATATGTGTACGTATGTGTGTACGTATGTGTGTACGTATGCGTGTACGTATGTGTGTACGTATGCGTGTACGTATGCGTGTACGTATGTGTGTACGTATGCGTGTACGTATGTGTGTATGTATGTGTATATGTATGTGTGTGTGCATGTATATGCATGTGCAT
>CM035424.1:158303353-158355853 GCA_020310875.1 Ceratopteris richardii
GGAGATTGAAACCAGCCCATGACAGATATTATACATCTGTACAGGTATAAGTCTCAGTCATTATCAAGACTGATAATTCCAACAAAAATTAAAGGCAGTCCACAGATTATGTAATGTGGGATACTGAAACTAGCTCATTAGAGAGGTCATATATTTGTGCAGGTATGTCTCAGTCATTATTAAAACTGATATTGCCAATAAGAAATGAAAGGTGGTATGCACATTAGTTGCTGTGAATAAAGATGATACAAGAAAGATCGATGATATTCCATGAGAAATATTCAAAACCTGGCTAACAAGTGAGCTACATGATATCGAAAATACAGCCACAAGAATCAATTTGTGCAATGGTTCGAATAGTAAATACCAACCATACCTCAAAGGCAAGGTGCATAAGATGCCTTTCATTAAAAATTTCTCTGTATGCATGTATGCATGTATGCATATACTATGTATGCATGTATGTACATACGTTTTAACATGGTATATATGTGGATGTAGTACTTATGGAGCCATGGAACTGGAACTGAATCCCATCGGAGAGTGGGTAGTCTGAGAAAAGAGGCCCTGCTCCCTCATCACCCAACCTCTTGGATGCTACATCAACCAGCCTGCGTGTACTGCTGCACATCTTTGTCACTTGTTATATCCACAGCTGCTCTGGGCCACGTTTTCCAGTCTAGTGATTAGGTTTTGGCGGCACTGGACAGCTAGGTCGACACCTTTTAATCATCTTCCAGTTTATATTCTCTGCTGCAATCACATCCAGGTACATTTTCTTCTCTCTAATCTTGCACTTTCTTATGTGTTCATATCCACCATATGATTCTTTTTTCTATTGCAATCAGAGATTTTATATGTATAGGTAAGCATATGCCGTCATTTTCTTGACACTTATGTTTTGCTGCCTGTTCATATCCTTCACAAGTTGAATCTTTCATATATTTGCATCATAACTGTTGATATATTTCAGTAGTGATGTGTGTGAACTCACTTAGGACTGCCAGGGGACTTTTTTCCCTCTTTAGGAGGTTTTCTTCCCAAGCTTGTATATATGCCTATAACCCTAACAGGTTGGTTACTTATCCGCGTACATTCACTTGGTAATTCATTCAATGTTGTGTTGTGTTCCAAGCTTCTTCTTCTTCCTTGTGCTATTCGTGTGCTTTTTTTTGCAGGCCTCTAACTTCAACAATTGGTATCAGTGCACATTGCCGCTTCATCTAGGGCATTGTCAACATCCTTCTGATCACACTCTCACAATCACACAAAAATTGGTGGGCATAATCAGGGTTATTAGGAGTTCAAAACTGCTTCACTATGTGGCCTCGAAATTTTGATCTTAGCTCGTTTCTGCCTCCAAACACACTATCGCAGTGCAGGCAAATACATCCTTTTGTGCCAAACATATGTAAAGGTTTCGGTTCGCCAGTACAAGGGCCTCAAAGTCTGCTACAAGTTCAGCACAGCTCGACAGGGTGGTTCTGATCAACTTTTCGAGATACAGTCATTTTTCTACATCAAGATATTTAGTCAATGGCCATGGCTGAAACCAATGATGTATTCCGTATGTTGGCTATTGAGGATAGGTTGGATGGTACTAATTACTCATCGTGGGCACATATAATGTATCATGTATTCGGACTGTGGAATATTGTGGAGGGTGTTGAAAAACATCCTACTACCCCTACAAATATAGTTATTGAAGGTGATGCAGATGGCCTTGAAGATTATGATCTTCAAATTCTTGTTCGTGCTGCAGTTCTTGTTGAAGCTACTGCATAGAAACTTTGTTGGGATGGAAAAGATGCTCAGACACATGCATTGATAGCTTTGTCTATCAAATGTGCCATACATTCGCTCCTACAAAACAACAAAGGATGTCTGGGATACACTTACCACTTTATAATAGGCAAGAAATGACGCTTGTGTTGCTTATCTCTGGAAACAACACGAGTGAGCATATGAATGAGGGAGAGTCTATGGCCAGTTTTTTGACAAAGATCAAAGATTTGAAGGAGTTGATTTTTGCTCATGAAGTCTTGCCAGATAGTTCACTTGTGCCATGAATCCATGTATGTATGTATGTAAGTGCGGGTAAAGGCTCTGATGACTTTTGTGCCACGAATCCATGTATGTATGTATGTAAGTGAGGGTAAAGGCTCCGAGGACTTTTGTGCGCTTTGAAACTTGCAAGTGATAGCTCGCAATTTTTTAATGTGGTTGACATGCATAGGGTATGGAGCTTGTGCTTGATATTTTCAATGGCACAAAAGTCTCGGAGTAAAAGTTGGAGTATGATCCATTGTTGAGGAAGAAGGTGCTTTTGAAGTGGATTCCATATAAGACCTCATGAAAAATGTCAAATTGATAAGAGCTTGTGAAGCACGATGAGCATGAACTTGGGCATCCATGATGACAAGTTTCTTTAAGAAGCTCTTACTTTTCCTTAAAAGTGACAATGGTACAAAATCTTACTTCATGATTCGGTTAGTTGAGAAAGTTTGCACGCACTTTCTTTGCTCCATCATATCTCTTGTAACCAACATAACTTGCATGTCCATGGCCTTAAGCCACCTCCTTCTCTAACAAATACGTGAGAATCCACCTCTTCTCACCATGTCCATTTGCCTCTAGAGACTTCCTTCTCCTTGAGTTGACTTCACTTGGTTGCAACTTGGAATGAAGAAGCCATTGAGAGGAGGATGATATGAGAAGAGGAGAAGGGTGAAGAGAGACTTGAGGGGGTGAAGAGAAGATTCTTGAATATGCAAGGCTGAAATATAAAACTCAAGCCTCAACTCCTAAAGAGCAAAAGGCTGAAGCTGAAAACTTGTGTGTTTGAAGTGACCATATTTCCCTCTTTTATGCCTTTGACAAGGGTGGGAAGAAACTAGAAACCTCATAAAGGGCATCAAAGTTCAATCGAAACATAAAAAAAGGCCCCGATGTCTCCAATGGCAACAACTATTATATGGTCATGACAAGGACGTTCTTTTATGTAACATCCTAGACTCAAGGGATGCCAAATTCCAAGATGTTGTCCCTAGGATCTTGGGACTCATCCCCATGTTCCTTCGTCAAGTACCATGCCATTTTAGCCCAACATTTGTTATCATGCCATGATCCTCTCATCCAAACTAAAGGACACATGAATCAGCCCATCATCTATGGCATGTTGTCAAGGAACAAATTCTTCTTGCATCAGCTTTACGAGCTAACCATGTGAATGAAAAAAAAAATACAAGTGAGCAAGCTTACTTATGCACCAACAATTGCAAGATAAGATGGTGCAAGTCATTATACTATGTAGATAGTGTAGATAGTGCTTCTTCTCACCCCACTTCTTATTTCAAACATCTCTCTTCAAAAATGTATAAAATTTGAATAGATCCAAGTACAATTATAAACCACAAAAGGTTTTATCGAGAGTATGATAATTACACAAAATATCAACTTCTTGCTTGGATAATGCAAAGTTGTATGAGCAGTAAATTCTTTAGATTCATGAAGTGCAAAGTCAATCATTTCATGCAGATTTTTCAATTTACAACAGATCTCAAACTCAAATGTTTTAGCCCTTGAGAACTAATATGTTTATCGAATCACATATAATCCTCAAACAAATCGACAAACAAAAAAGCGAATCAAATTCTAAAATAGATATTGCGATATTACATTCAAGGATGACATGCATCGAGGTTACTTCTTCCAAAACTTTCATATAACACTTCTTATCACTTAGAAATAGGAATGGCTAGCTTCTAAACAAGATTTGGCAAATTCCTTTAGTGCCTATGGACATTTCTCTACAACACAAAGTTGACTTGATGTATCAAATTCTACAACGGCAAATGTGCCAATAGACATCTCTTATAATCTCTCTCTAAGATAACAATCATAAAACAAATAATTACAAGGATATCATGGGAAAACTATGAACAAAAGAAAACATGTGTTACCATAAATGGCACCACATTATTCTAAAATGGTGAAATTGATATACTCAAAGGCTAAAGGTGTACCCAAAAACTTGTGAGACTTCCAAAACTGCAAATATCACACTCAGTTAGAGATCCAACTTACATTCTCAATGTGGAAAACATGTTTTAAGATTTTACATTTCATGCATCTTCATAAGAAAAATATCTTGAAGAAGAATCAATTCATGCAAATATCTCCGTTAACGTTCAAAACATGGAAGATGAGTATGTTAACTTATTCTACAAGTCATATTAGATGTTAAGCAAAGACAGATCTCTTTGTTATATCTTCACAAGGCTCTTTGTAAAATGGATCAGTCATGACAAATAAGGCAAATGAAACTTGGTGAAAAGAACCTTATAACCCATCTACTCCTAGGATTTTGACTTTTCATTCAAAAAAAATCGCACTTCACTAAATGGACATTATTATTCACATAAGGCAGATAACCCTTTTATATCATGATACCAAAAGATCTATTTCTTAAGTTAGAACAAAAGTTCTTCATTAATAACTCATATCTACTAAAGTCGATCGCCAAAATTCTCCATCGAAGGCCATATAGTTCCATGAAGAGCGACGATCCTTCCCCCAAATATTGGAGCTTCACATAAAGCATTTGACTTAGCCATCCAAAGGATGAGTCTACTGCCCCAAGAGACACTATTACTCATTAAAGGACATAATCAGTTACTATTGTGCATCTTCATTACATGAGAGATGTCTCTCCACAAAGAATATAAGTTAATTGATGATCCCTCATCTATTATAAGGGAAGCTTGCAGTAATCACATGGACTACAAAATGGTTGGTCCATAAGGTATTTCGGAAAGAGATTTACATATCAATAAATGCATGGTGTGATTATATGCATATTCATGAAGGTAAATGCCATCCTTAATCTAGTTGTCTACTTACATGTATGATTTTAGCATACCTAAGATCGTAGAGATTAAAATCTTATCTCTTTTCTTTTCTATTTTAGGAGAGGAATCCTTTCATGTGTTAGGAAGTAATTTGAACTTCTTTATCAAATTTGAGAATGAAATCTAATTTCATTCATGAAGCTAAATGCTATCCTTAATCTATTTGTCTACTTAGATGTATGGTTTTAGCATACCTAAGATCGTAGAGATTAAAATCTTATCTCTTTTCTTTTCTATTTTAGGAGGGGAATCCTTTCATGTGTTAGGAAGTAATTTGAACTTCTTTATCAAATTTGAGAATGAACTCTAATTTCATCAAATAAAGCTTCCAAATTGGAGCATATACCACCATCATTAATTCTTCCTCATTTATTAGGGTATATGATTCTTTTCAATTTTGGTGTTACCATTTGTGAGGTCCCAATGAGCTACTTGCTAATCACCTCCCAACCTGTTAGACTCAAGAAATGATAGGCAAGAGATGGTTGAAGCACACCCTAAGAGAGAGGATAGGGAAGTAATCCTCAACCATGGCTTCGGGCAAGTGGTTAGCCCATAGTACTCCTAGCCGGTAGGTCATGAGTTCAAATCCCACAATTGGTATGAGAGCCTAGGAAGTAGGCTTGGGCAAGTGGATGGAAGGCGCGCGTGTCGCTTTCATAAATGAGCCCAACAAAGATTAGAATGTATCTCCCAATCCATAGGTCGGATTTAGACATGTAAGATACCATTGGAAAGCTCTCAAAAAGAACTTTCCAATCGAAGCATTAGACTCAAGATCCAAGATACCTAGCATGGGTGAGAACTAGGTTCAAGATATTGAGGTTGAGAACAAGGGGCTCAAGAGACCAAGGTTGCGAACAAGGCAAGTCGTAGGCAAGTGGCCAAGAAGCAGAAAGGCAAGGTTCAAGAGACGAAGGTTGAGGGCAAGGGTTCAAGAGACCAAGGTTGAGAACAAGAAGGTTCAAGAGACTATGCAAGGGTGAGGACATCAATTCAAGGGGAGACCAAGGATTGATCATTGAGGACAATGATCTCTAGAAGGGGAAGAGAGTGTTAGACTCAAGAAAGGATAGGCGTAGGGCAAGTGGTTAGCCCATCATACTCCTGGCCGGTAGGTCATGCGTTCAAATCCCACACAACCATAAAACGCCCTTTCTCTCATGCACAATCTAGAATCCCCTATACGATCTAAACACCCCACATTTTGCCAGTTCGAGAAAATGGAATACAGTTATTTGATCCTATATCAAACAATATTTTAATGGGATGTCCTTGCACTTCCCCTTTCATGAAATCAACTTGATGTCAAGGAATTGATAGCCTTGCTCAACGACTCGAAACAATATCCATCCAGAACTATGGTTACCTTATTGGTAACCATCGTATTCAAAATATAAGATTTGGATTGCATATGCACCTAGTATCTTTCTCCAACACATCAAAATCGGACATAGATTATCGAGGTGATGGTTGCTTCTCCACCACTACTAAAATCTTCTTTTTCTTTGTTTAAAGCTCATATGAATGCGAACCTAAGCATCCATAACAAAGACCCTCTCGTCGAGCCTTTTCTTTTTGTTGAGGTATTGAGATGAGCATTGGAATGATCTCTCTTCCATAGAAGAAATCTTTCAACTTCCCATGAGAAGAAGTTTGTAAGACATTAACTTGCTTGTTAGGAGCCAGATTTGCAAATGAAGATTTCCTAAATCTCGTCCAAGATACCTTCTACCTACTAATATGAGGTCATGATCGACCTCCATCTTCTCAAACTAAAGCTAACTCTATAGCTTCATTCAAAGAGTGACAACATTCCTTGCGCACCAAAAGACATGAAGTCTCATGCAATCCAAGCACAAACTTGTCAACTCCTAAGAAATCTGATACTTGGTATGGAACCTTTAACAATATCTCTCTACATTTATTAACATATTCATGTGCAGT
The DNA here is from genome assembly GCA_020310875.1 of Ceratopteris richardii. Taxonomy (NCBI): domain Eukaryota; kingdom Viridiplantae; phylum Streptophyta; class Polypodiopsida; order Polypodiales; family Pteridaceae; genus Ceratopteris; species Ceratopteris richardii. The sequence goes on from CM035424.1 coordinate 158,310,211, forward strand.
CAATAGTTGTTGCTTCAAAAAAGAACAAGCATTGAGTGGCGAAGCACACTCATATGATGGAATTAAGTTAATGAAAAACATTACTTTAAACTCGAGCCATGTGGCTGATTGGGACTCGTCTTGCTCCATCTTTCTCCACCACCGATGTGCTACATCCATCAAGTTGCACGTGACATGTATTTTCTTCTTCTCATCAACAATATTATATAAACAGACGCATTGATCTTATTTACTACTCTATTGCTCTACTCCATAAGCAACCTTGGCACTTTACTTGGACATGGTACTTAAGAAGATTCAAATATTTTACCTTCCACTTGTTTTCTCCAAGAAAAGAAGCTCCAAAATCTAGGATTGGTAGCTGAATATTATGTGGCTTAATGGATGGAACTTCCATGTGTTAAACACCAACTCAAGGTACTTTCGGTTTGCGAATGATATCGAGGATCATTTTTAAAGTGTCCTCCATGCCAAAAACTTTCGCATTACGGGCTGAAATCTCCGTTGTATAAGGCCGCCCAAGCTCAGCCTTCATAATCGAAGGTCCAAATTCCTCCATAATTGTGAATCAAAGTACTCTATAAAAGAAGAAAAAAATAGATAATTTACTAGGACTTGTGTAGAATATCCACCTAGATAGTCAAAGACTACCAACCATAAATTGAGACTACTCTAAATTACTAATATACATGAACAACCATAAATTGAGACTACTCTAAATTACTAATATAAATGAAAATGAGTGATCGAAAATCCTCTCTCCAACCCATGATCGAAAATCCTCTCTCAAAATCGGATCCTATACATGGGTTATGAATTTGTTATACAAGCTATGTGACATGTCTAATCTTGAATTTACATTGGGCGATAAAATCCATAAAGATAACTCTATCCACCATAATAAAATCATGGAAGCAAATCTAATAAGCTTTTACATTCTTTTACAAACTAATCACTCTAGGCTCCTCTAAACCATCCTAAGAACCCAAAATATTATTATCAAAAGCAAAAAATAAACTTCAAGATTGATTTACATCTTCTTTGGAACCTGCATAAAGGCAAAAAAAACAAACATGCTTTGAGTGATCGAAATATAATGATTTCTGGTGTGAATGTAGCATGATATGATAGCTAATGAGTTCCTTTAAGTCAAATCATTTGAAATTTAGACCTGCAAACTATAAAAAAACCAAGGAGGGTCTACACCTACGTGCAGACACATACACATCTCAAGTTGCAAAGAAATGAAGACAGAAGCTCATTCTAATTGTTAAACCTATGAAATGAGTTTATTTTGACATAAATTTTTGCGCACTAGTAATTTCTAAGTCTACTTTCATGCAAAAAAGGAATCATCTTAATTTGATGATTCATTAAAAAGAAATAACTCAATTGCCATATCTCTACACATTTCTTTGGCGACTTCTTGCCAAAGACACCAAAGTACTACTAAATGCATGTAAGCCACTTTTACCCAAATATAATGAAAATTGAATATATGAGTGAAAACTTTAAGTATCTGACATAAAACCAAATTTTATGTCGTTTGAAGTTGTGAATTAAAATCTATGAAGAATTCTACGCAAGCTTGCAAGTTGGATAGAGAGTTTGTACTCTACAAATAGGACAAAGTAAAATCAACATTTCTCAAAGAATACAAATCCATTTGCAATGAAATTTTAATTATACAAAAGTATAGACTAACTACGAGCACAAAACTTTTATCAATTTGACATAACAATTGAGAGATATGGACCTATCAAGTAGATATTGTAGTCACTCCATAAACTAAAATCCAACTCCAAGGTTTTCCTTTTAAAAGCCATTTGCCTATCTAAGAATCACCAAAATTTATAACTTTTGGTGAGGAAAATGAGATATTTCTCATCTATATTATCTCGAAAATTCAAACAAAAATACATTTTCCATAATGAAATATGATCATTTCAATGTTAAGTAATCAACTAGCATTATTTAATGCACTATTTTTTTGTTCACAACCCATTCTAATTATTTTTACTCAATTACAATGCAATTTGCTCTCTTATTTCTTGATGCAATCATATGTTTATATGTATGAATATATGCATCTTTGCATTTTGCATCCATTCTAATTGAAATTCATGTTGTTAGGAAAGATCAAATTGCACTCTAATGCATTCATATAAAGCTCTTTCTTCATCAAACATAGGTAAATTCAACAAAATGCATTCATTTCTATTTGTGTATATGCTCTTCCTGTTGCATATAATATATATATATATATATATATATATATATATATATATATATATATATATATATATATATATATTCATTCAATTAGCTACTTGCTAGTCACCTCCCAACCATAAGTAGCCTTTGCTCCTCCAAACCATAAATAACCCTTGCTCTCATGCACATCTAGAACCCTTTAAAAGGTCTAAACACCCCTCATATGGCCACTTTGAAAATATGGAGTACCCGAATCAACTATAAGGTTCATGCTAGAGACTTTGCTCCCCCGAACTATGGTCCTTGACCCGTCTAGGATCCTTGACCAATGCAAGTAGTCCAATGGTAGGCCATGTAGGCCTAAATAGAAATATAATACCATTAAAGGTTTGAAGGGTCAACATTAGTAAAACAAAAAGGGGGCAATTCAAAGGTCCAATTTTTTCTAGGAAGATTAACCTTCTTTGTGCAAGCTTGTGTTTGTCTCCATCACATTGTGCAAGATGCACACAATGTGTCCACTACCAAAATAGAAAAGAATGGAAAGTAAGAAGTGTGTTAATTATCATCAATGGAAAGAATGGGAAGGAATATAGTAGGATGGAAAACCAATGAAGAAAAATATTAGTCTCAAGTGTTCCTATTTGATTATTGGTTCTCCACAAGGAACTTACATGTTCAAAAGGAAAAAAGTACATATATTTTTTTTATTCTTTCTCATTCGGAAAATTCATTGTGCACAAGCTTTTTGAATTGATTAAACTTCTATGATTTGTTTGTCTCAAGGTGGTACACAACATTTGGTGCAGCACATACAATACGCGTACGAAACGTGGTGTCGTACCAAGTGCCAAGATATGGAACGTTAAGGAACATTACCAATAAATATATATATATATATATATATATATATATATATATATATATATATATATATATATATATATATATATATATATATATATATATATATATATATATATATAGTTATTTATTTATTCATTTAGTATTTGTTTAGGATATAAGAAAGAATCAAGATTCAAAGATACATGTGTCATATTATATATGCATGTGTGTCATATAATACCATTGCAATGTAGCATATTATATATATGCTATTGTGTGTCATATTATATATCTCACGGATGCAATGTGTCATATGTATGCTTGTATGTCTCGTAGCACATATGATGGAAACTAAGTATATATGCATATGTGTGTCATATTATACACACACAAACACACACACATATATACACACACACATATATATATACATATATATATATATATATGTATATATATATATATATATATATATATATATATATATATATATACACACACACACACATATATATATGTGTGTGTGTGTGTGTGTGTGTGTGTGTGTGTGTGTGTGTGTGTGTGTGTGTATATATATATATATATATATATATATATATATATATATATATATATATGTATATATATATGTATATATATATATATGTGTGTGTGTGTGTGTTTATGCACATGTGTGTGTCATATTATTTTTATGTATTATATATATGTATTATATGTATGTGTTATATGTGATAAAGAGCTGAACTTTTAAATAAGACCCAATTCTTTTTTTAAGAAAGGGAACACGTTCCGAATGCTGATTGGAAGGCATGTTCGGTACAAAACGTTCCAATCGTGTTTGGAAAGCATTTCGATCCAACTATGGTTTGTCTAGATGTACTACCCTTGAAAAGTGAGGGAGAAGTATGATATGCCTTAAAACTAGCTAAATCACTCAAATCGATCAATTGTGTTGCACACTTTTAATCTTGGACAATATTCTAGAATCACTTGAATTATAGTGTTGACCTCCTCAACTTGAGCAATCAGCAAGACGCTAGCTTGTACATGGCTAACTAGTTCAAGGTAAAAAAAGAATATTATGGACTACATAATGTTGCAAACGAATTCAAAAAACTGATTCACTGCTCATTCCCAACAGATTAAGATCAACTGACCGAAATGTAATTCAGTTTTGCATTGTCCTACAACTAGTCCCATTTCAAGGAAACCGTTGCATTCAAAAAATAGTAACATAAGTGCAGATATTAGCTGCAGTTTGCAGTTGTATCCAAAGGATGTGATCCCTTCAGTTCAGACCGGGATAAAGAAAAAGTGCCATAACCAAAGAAGTCAAAAATATGTTGAGTGTACTAGATGTTGTAAAATCAAAATATACACTGGTTCGTTGGATTCTAGGATTGTTTCCCCTGACAAACAAAGCCAATCAACTGCTGCTACTACATCTGCAAGATTAACCATTTTGTTGTTCATTGAATTACAGGGTCATTTCCCCTGACAAATAAAATCAGTCAAGTCCTGCTATGAACATATGCAGCCACATGAAAGAGAAACATTAACAAACAGGGCATCACCCTCTCCCATGATGCCATCTACGCCCATTCTGAATTCCATGCTACGTATTCCAAGAGATTACTATGAGTCGCATAAAACAGATAAGGATGAAGTCATGGAGAGTATATCAAGATTACTGGAAAAGTTATTCAATGCCAATTTCACAAATGCACATGAGTACTTTGCACCAAAGTCATAGCAGAATTCGATCTTTACCCTTGGCCAATCACAAATCTGATGACAATCCCCTTCTCCATCTCCAACTGTTTGAGTTTCTCACCTACATTTAAAAGCAAGTCAATTATGTTAGATTTTTTGAGATAATATGTCGCTCAACAGTTCAAATTCAGTCCTTGTACCTGTAGGCATCCATGTCTGTCTAACTGAATCTCTGCGCTTTCGACTACTAAAAGCTGTGTTGATTCCAATCACCATAAAAATTTTCTTATTTTCTCCTGATGCAACATGCTGCTGAAGTGAGATTGTCCTGCTTGATACATTTCCTTTTAGTCGGACACTCAAAGAATCCCAGTCTGGTTCCGTATGAAACACAGAGCTGCAATAACACAAATTGTTGATGCTGAGCCTTATGATAAAGAAACCATAGACATTACCTTCCATAACAAAAACCTACTTACCTCAGAGCTTGGTGTTTTTTTAGCAGGTCATGTGTTAGCATGCCACTATCACCGAAAAGCCCATGAGCCTGAAATAAATGAACAGCCAAAAACAGATCCAACTGATTTCAAACTTGCAGGGCAACGTAAATGCTTTAATGGGAGCACGACCTCATTATCACATCTATCGTAGGAGGCAAGCAATGTTCAAGAAAGCCTACAAATTCATAAATTTACTCATGCACATCAACAAATAAGGGATCACCTGTTGAGCATAGAACCCACCTTGCATCAACCATAGTGAAAAGTTAGCACCAAGAACTCAATCCACAGTAATGAGAAGGTAGATATAACAAGTTTCTATCAGTGAAATGAGAACGGAGACTGTCTCTGTGCCTCTGAGCACGACTTCCTTTCTCAGAAATAATAAATGCCCAGATAAAAACTTTCTTCCAACATAATTTTCATTTATTCAGTTCAATAACAGAAATTCTGGCCCAAAAGTTCGCCAGAAAGTAAGACTTCGACCTTATAACCACTAGGTTATGCTTCCAAGTCCCATTCTTGTGGTCACATGAAAAAGAGACACCTATGTGCAGTTGACAGTTGATATTGGTAGGGCTGTTGCCCCTCACCCACTTGATCAACCACTAGTTGAGATGGATCATGTGACCCACTTGATCAACCACTAGTTGAGATGGATCATAGTAATCATGAGGGATGCTTGCATCTTAACCCAAGCCAGATTAATTTTTTGGCCAATGTCTGGAAAGGGGGGTTGTTGAGTTTGCAGAGGGTCATTGAGTCTGCTCGTGATAAAATTGATAAAATAGTTGATAAGATGCTTCCAACGATGCAAGCAAGAGCCCCAACTTATATCCAGTATGACGAAAAGTGACAGTCTTGAACTCTCTCACATAAAGCAGGGATCTCTGACAGATAGGATAATGAAATGTGTGAATAATGACACGCTGTCGTTGAGCACAAATTGGCACTTAGTACTGAAATAAATTACAGTCGAGGTTTGCATTAAATGGAATTTATACAAATCAGATATTTTGTAAAGACATCCTAGGTTCAATAAGGAAGGTTCCAAGTAGATATTTTCCTCCCATTCCTAGAAGAGGAATATGGGTACCGGTAAAAATTATTTCCCATTCCAAAACACCAGCGATAAACAGGTGACTAGACATTTCCTCAGTCTTAATGAGTTCACTTGTATCAACCTGCAAAGGTGACTAGACACTCCCCCATCTAAACATACTCGTTTGCATCAATCTGCAAAGAACATGTACCATCGGGATAATAAGTCATGATACGTTTCTCGAAAAAACATGTAAATGTTTTTAGACATGTCTACCAGAAACTCCATAGAGTCAAATGATTCTAAACACGATCATCGTCTCGTCATGATCTCTGGAGAAACATTCGCTCAATGAAGAAACAAAACTGTATATGCATCCAAAACGCATTGCTCAAACGCTATAGCTTATATCCTGAGAAGTGATCAATATGTTCTTTTGAACCATAAGTCACTTCATGCTCAGAAGCAAACGTTTGAACGAGGCAGGTACAGGGCTCTCTGCCCGAGTTCGAGTACCATGATGTACGTCTTTCAACAGAAGTTCCATACCAAATTGTTACTTCAGCATCTAGAGTTATGTCAAATCTGTCATAAGATAGGCAAAACAAATGGCTTTGGAATATTTCTCTTACCATAATTTTATCGTCTTCAGATTCCACACTCTGACGCGCATATCGGTTCGCCTCCAGCAGCACCCAGAGTCTGCTACACAGAAAGAGAATAAGGCAATGATAAACAAAAGCAAATGTACGTAAATAACACAGTTACCTGCTGGTGAAAAGCATTCCAGAGCAAAAACAAATTATACAAAGGAGGATAATCGGTCTATAAGACAAGCTTCCACCAGCTCTTGCACCCATCGCCGCTGATCCGTGCATAAAGTTATAACAAGACAGATGTATCAGATAACTATCATCTGCTTATCCGCTGAATGCCAACTACGACATTGAAGAGGAAGAACAAGGAAGAGAGCGATACTTAGGAATGACCTGACGTCAGCATAAAATGTTCAGTCCTTTTTGCTGATGGATTTCTACTCGGATGGGTTGCTTTCCAAGCTACCTCTGAATGTGAAAGATCAATGGTTTCCCGGAGGGAGACGCCCGACTTCTCTAACGTGAACCTTAAGAACCTTTACCCTCGCATTGGTGGGCTATACAGGATAAAACGTAAAAGTGAAGTCTCTAGCACTGTATCTGTCTAAAAGCTAGAACAACGGACAGCTCAACGCGGGGAAAGGCAAACAAAGTGTGAGAAGTCTCGTAACATATGGCAACTTCTTCTTCGAAGTAATCTCAGACGGAAGGACAAGTAGCACAAGTAGGACAAGCAGAACCCACAACCATGCGTATAACGCCCCGGCCCCGACTCTCCGAGCTTGTAAATCACTAGTTGCACTACCCCCCTTATGGCAAACGAAATGCCGGTTGACCCAATACCATCAGAGGTAGTAGAGTCCCTGCAATTGATAGGCACGGTCAGCAGCCTTCGTCTGTGATAAGCAGACGGAGCTGTCCACGAGAATTAGGTGAGCTGTCTTACTACACTCAAAGGGGAGGAGTAACAACACGTCCCCTCTCACCTCTCTTTATACAAATAAAAATAATTAATATAGTTCATGTTGTTCTGTAACAAAGGAATTTTATTATTTATGTTCAAATTATCACACAAGTACCTATGTAATGTGGGGGTGAAGGAGGTCAATCAAGCTCGCATAGCCAAGTGGTTTGACGTCTTGAGTCTTGAGAGGAAGTCTTGAATTCAAGTCTTGGTTGAACATATATCTATGAGTTCCTCACAAATGGGTGCCTCTATCTTAAGAGGTTGGGTGTGTGAGTGTGTTTTCGATTCATTGTACTCTCAAAAAATATATATATGGGGGTGAAGGGGAGAGTGGAAGAAGGGGTTGAACCAAATCAACTTTTTTTTTGGGGATCTTGATCCTATTATTTACTCTTTTTATGGATTGTATATTGTACATATTGAAAGAATAAATGCACATACTTAAGGAATTTGTTTCATCTTAACATTCGGGGGTCCATATCAAGTCATTCTATGGATCTTGAACTATGGAACTTCAATCCAAAGGTTTATAGTGTTATCGTTAGGATATGCGACCTTGAAGAAAAAATCATCTTGGTATGTGGCATACATTGACAATCTTAAACTGCATATGTCAATGTTCTATGTGAAAAGGTGACACATATGTATGATGATAATTCTGTGGCAAACAATGCTCAAAGTAGTTGTTCTTGTTGTTGTTGTTGTTGTTGTTGTTGTTGTTGTTGTTGTTGTTGTTGTTGTTGTTGTTGTTGTTGTTGTTGTTGTTGCCACCCTTTTTGAAACCACCCATGTATTCATATTTCATATCTTCTTGTTTTTATGTACAATGAATTGGAAAGAAAAACACACTTGATCACGTCGTAAGATAGAGGCACCCATCTTGGGGATCTCATGGGTATGTCTAACCGAGAATCGAACTTGGGACTTCCTCCCAAAAAGTTCATATCATGTCATTCTATGGATCTTGAACTATGGACCTTCAATCCAAAGGCTTAAGGTGTTATCATTAGGGTATGCGCCCTTGAAGAAAAAATCATCTTGATATGTGTCATACATTGACAATCTTAAACTACATATGTCAATGTTCTATGTGGCAAGGTGGAAACATATGTACGATGATGATATAGTGGCAAGCAATGCTCGAGTTGTTGATGTTGTCGCCACCTTTTTTGAAACCACACATGTATTCATATTTTGTTTTTTTCTTTTGAGCATATAATGAATTGGCAAGAGACACACACCCGATCACTTAGTAAGGTAGAGGCACCCAACTTGGGGATCTCATGGATATGTCTAGCCAAGAATCGAACTTGGGACCTCCTCCCAGAAAGCTCACAACCTCAACCACTAGGCTACTCCTGTTAGACATGCTTCATATCCTTTTGTCTACCTTTTTGAAGACAAAACATCTTCATATGTGGGATGAGGGCACACATCATATGTCGTTCACCTTCCAAAGTTCGTTTCTCTCAAGTTCAAGGTAATAAGACCCAAGCTCCAAGTCTTTAAAGAAGTGAAGAGTGTGCATCCATGAGAGAGGGTCATGGTCTTAAGATCTTTATGGGATGAAGAGTATAGCTTTCAAGTTGTATATTTCGTTGTATATATTTCAAGTTGTTGAGTTTCATGTGATACTTTGTGAATTACTCTGTACTCTATGTATTCACCATCTACTCGAATGCCATTTCGTACTTTACAAGATAAGGAGTTGTGAAAGGTATTATGATCATGGTATCTTATACTTAACTCGTACTTTTTGAGATAAGGAGTGCCACTACGTAGGTATTTTGCCCATTCATCATGAAATGATTAACTTTATATCAAAAAAAGGTCCGATACACAAGAATCCCAATTGTAAGTTTTCGTGAGATGCTCTCTATCATCTTATACTTTGTGGAGAATAGGTTATGTCCATTCATCATGTAATGAGAATAGGTTACTTACATCACACCACAAGACATGAAGTTCATAATGGAATCTTGTTGAATCATAATGTTGAGACGTGTGGAAGCCCATGTGAACACCTACTTCTATCATGTAACAAAGATGAAGATGACAAGCACACTTAAGCGACCTACAAGCACACAAAGGTGATGTTTTGATGACCTACCTATCAAGAGAAAGGAAAAATAATAGAAAGTCCTTCCACACACACAAACTCATGAAAGATGGTAGAAAGCTCTTCCACACTTAGAGAGTGAAGCAAACAAGAACAAATGTGATGTTTTGAATGCCTAGATGAACACCTAGTTTTATCAAGTAACAAAGATGAAGATGACAAACACACTTGAGCGACCTACAAGCACACAAAGGTGATGTTTTGATGTCCTACCTATAAAGAGAAAGGAAAAATCGTAGAAAGTCCTTCCACACACACAAACTCATGAAAGATTGTAGAAAGCTCTTCCACACTTACAGAGTGAAGCAAACAAGAACAAATGTGATGTTTTGAATGCATAGATGAACACCTAGTTTTATCAAGTAACAAAGATGAAGATGACAAACACACTTGAGCGACCTACAAGCACACAAAGGTGATGTTTTGATGTCCTACCTATAAAGAGAAAGGAAAAATCATAGAAAGTCCTTCCACACACACAAACTCATGAAAGATTGTAGAAAGCTCTTCCACACTTACAGAGTGAAGCAAACAAGAACAAATGTGATGTTTTGAATGCATAGATGAACACCTAGTTTAGTAATGTTGGTGCATGTCAATCATCAATTGAAGGTTTATGAAGAAATGAAGTCAAGAAATCAAGAAGAGAACAAATTCAGAAGTTTGAAGGAAGGACATACTCAGAAATCCAAAGCTATGTACACATATGTACATTAGTTCAGATATAGGTGACTCACACTTTTGATTAGTCATAAGTTTGTACATATTTGCCTATAAATGTTTTGAAAAAGTCGGGGCAAGAAGAAGAGAGAATAGGAAGAGAGAAATTAGATGTAGAAAATGTCATTTGGACACATGAAAGTTAGTTGAAGTTATATCTTCAATGTAGTTGTAACTTTTCAGAGAAATCAAGAAAATCTTGCGCCCGATGTTTTGCTGTCTGCTACTTCTGTAGTTAATCTTTTGAGAAATCCTTCTGAACATATCTAAGTCCATAGGTAATCTATCTATGGCTAGAATTTGAGAGTCTAATTGTAATCAGGTTAAGAGAATTTTGCATAGGAACATTCATACGTGAAGATGTTCTGAGAGTCGACAAAACTGGCGCAGATTTCATGTTCAGAAAAATGAACATTGCTCAGTGCATGGTGTGAAGTTTTACACAAGTGAGGGCTCAAAATCTAAGTTGAAAGGTAAGCCATCTATGGCTAAAAGATCTTGATCAAACGGGTTCGACATTGGGAGAACTATAGCTAAGAAGTTGCAGGTGTCAAAGTCGCTACTGCAGAGAAGGTGTTTCAGACATAGGTAAAGTGTTTCACACATCTCTCACAGTATACTCAATCATTTTGAGAAATTTAACTTGGATAAGTTGCGCAACCTTAAGGCGAAGCATTGTGCAAAGTTTTATTAAAAACTTTACAGGATTGATTAGTCAATGAGTGATTAATCTGCAGCAGACTTTTCTGAGAAGTTAAAGTTTTCAGAATAATCAATTTTTTGATAAGATTGAAGATTGTTCTCTAAATTTGGTGGAGTCTAAAGTTATTCTTGGTCTAGAGGTGGTCTAATACCAAGGATAGCTTGTTCTTTTGGAGATTAACACTCTCCATCAGTGGTATCAGAGCAGGTTGTGTCAAAATTAAGGAAAGGAAGACTCCAACTGCTGCAGACATACAAGTTCTACATTTCGAAGGTTCAGAAGGATAAAGTGTTGAAGAAAGATTGAAGGGAGACACGCAAAGATTATCAAAAGGATCAGAAGAAGCAACACTCGAAGTTAAGGTACATTTATTTCTTGTAAAGTCTAAAGCTTTGAGACTACAGGTGAAGCAAGGATGGGAGATAGTCTCCAAATTGAAAAGTTGGATAGAGAGAACTATCCAGCTTGGTCTATGAGAATGGAAGCTCATCTGATGAGCAAAGATTTGATAGCATACATTACAGGTGAAGAAGAGAAGTCTCAGTTCAGAGATCCTAGTGTTCCAACTAGGGAAGAATTGTCAGATCTAAAGAATTGGATGAAGAAGGATGCTCAAGCAAGGAACATAATCTACATGGCAGTCAATGACTATTTGCTTCCTCACATTAGAGGACTTGAAAGTGCAAGTGACATTTGGAATGCTTTGGAAGAGCATTTCCAAAACACAACCAAATCAAGGAAGGCTTCAATATGGGCAGAATTTACTACTTTCAAGAAGAAGGCCTCACAATCAATCTCTGATTATGTGACAAAGATGAAGGACATTGCAGATTCTTTAGGTGCAGTGGATGAGGATATTGAAGAAGATAAATTGGTAAGACAAATTCTCACAGGGCTTAGAGGAGATGAGAAGTGGAAGCCTTTTATTTTATCTACAGAACTTTCATTAGATCACTTTACTCCTGATTTGAATCAATTGTTAGGTCATATGCTAACTTTTGAGAATGATATCAAAGAAGATGTTGATAAGAGTGCAGGTCATGCAATGTACTCTAAAGACAAGAAGAAAGCTAACAAAGGAAAGCAACAATCAGGTGAAGAAGAAGGTACTTCAAACCAAGCAAATTTCATAAGAGGAAAAGGAAATGGCAGAAGTAGAGGAAGAGGCAGAAACAACAAAGATAATGCAAGAGCTTGTTGGATATGTGGTAAGACCAATCATCTATCTCATGATTGTTGGCATAATAATCAAAACAATGGTAATTATCATAACTTTAGTCAAAGAGCAAGAAGTGGTAGATTTCAGAGAGGAAACTTCAGAGGTAGAGGTGGTAGGAATTCTTTTGGAAGAGGTGGAGGAAGAAGCTTCCAAAATCAATCCTATAACAACACCTACTACAACTATGCATCAGATCAGAAGGAGGATTCGACTCTCATTATGAATGCAACATATGAAACCTCACATGAGGACATGAGAGTGTTCTATATTGATTCAGGATGTAGTTATCATTTAAGTGGAAATATTGCTTTGATGACTGATCTAGATCATAATGCAATTAACCATACAGTTCAGACAGGTGATAATACAAAACATAAGGTAAAGTCAATTGGTTCAGTCAAGGCTAAAGATGAGAGCACTCTTCTGAGTAAGGTTCTTTATGTTCCCATAATTCTAAAGAATTTGATCAGTGTAGGTCAAATTGTGGAAAAAGGATATGAGGTAAGATTCACCAATGATGGAGTCTATGTTGAAGACCCTAGTCAAGGGTATAAACAGGTTGTTATAGGAAATAAAGAAGGAAGGCTCTTCACATTGAAGGTACAAGGAAATGTTGGACATGCTATGTTCACATATGGAGAGCAGAAGGTGTCAGAATTGGATCTTTGGCACAAAAGACTTGGACACTTCAATGAAAGAGGTATCAAAGACATGATTAATAATGATTCAATGCTTGGGTTGCCTAACATTGCAGGTCAACACATGACATACAGATGTGAGGCATGTCAATTAGGTAAGGCTCATAAGCAATCCTATTCCAAGCATGGGTTTATGTATTCAGAAAGACTTGAGTTGGTGCATACAGATGTGTGGGGTCCTTCAAAGGACTTTAGTATAAATGGTTCAAGATATTATGTCACATATGTTGATGATGCTACTAGATGGATCACAATTTATGTGATTAAAGAAAAATCAGAAGTGTTTAATACATTTAAACACTATCATGCATATGCAGAAAGGATTACAGGTCAAAAATTGATGAGACTAAGGTCAGATGGAGGGGGAGAGTATTTTTCAAATGAATTCAATGATTACTTGGTATGCAGGTAAATATAATGTACATGCAGATGTTGAAGAAGTAGTGGATCAAAGGAAAGGTAAAGCAAAGATTCAATTACTTGATGAAAATGAGAATAATGAAGTACAGGTTGAAGTTGAAGAGAGGCCAAGGTTTGATCCAGAATGTGATGAACCAGAGACTTCAAAAAGTGCAGAAGTTAGGAGGTCATCTAGGCACAAATGGCAACCTACAAGGTATAGCTATGACACCTCATTCTTGACTACTAAAGATTATGCTTATTTGGTAAAAGAAGATGAAGATCCATCTACATATGATGAAGCCAAAGGCAAGAGAAATTGGGAAGAAGCCATGCAAGAGGAGTATGATGCATTGGTAGAGAATCAGACTTGGGATCTGGTTCCTAAACCTAATAGCCAGAAAATTATTGGATGTAAGTGGGTTTACAAAACAAAAAGATTTGCAGATGGAAGTGTGTCTAGGTACAAAGCCAGACTTGTTGTGAAAGGGTATGCACAGACATATGGAGTGGACTATGATGAGACCTATAGTCCTGTGGCAAAGATGACAACCATCAGAACTCTCATAGCAATTGCTGCTTGTAAAGGTTGGAAGCTATCTCAATTAGATGTTAAAAATGCTTTTTTGAATGGTTACATTTCAGATGAAGTTTACATGGAGCAACCAGATGGGTTCAAAGATCAAGTGAGTCCAAATTATGTGTGTAAGCTCAAGAGAGCTTTGTATGGATTAAAGCAGGCCCCAAGGGCATGGAATTATAGGCTTGTAAAATTCTTGAATGATCTTGGATTTCAAGCATCAAAGGCAGATAGTAGCTTGCTAGTCAAAGCAAGTGAAGATGGATTCATTTATGTTTGTATTTATGTTGATGACATAATACTTACAGGAACAGATGATAAAGGAATACAAATGATCAAGAAGTAGATGGAGAAAGAGTTCAAAATCAGTGATTTGGGGAACTTGTCATTCTTCTTGGGAATGGAGATTTCTTATACTCAACATGGAGTATATGTGACCCAAGAAAGGTATCTTAAAAATTTGCTAACCAAATTTAAAATGGAAGATTGCAGGGTTGCACCTACACCATTGGAAGTGAACCATAAATTGTCTAGATTTGGAGGAGAAGAATTCAGAGACATGAAGCTCTATCAAAGTTTGGTTGGTAGCTTGATTTATGCTACATTGACAAGGCCTGATTTGTCATATGCAGTTGGTGTGCTTTCACAATTTATGCATTGTCCTAGAAAGGAACATTGGATTGCAAGACAAAGAGTACTTAGGTACATCAAGGGTACACTCAAAGAAGGGTTGTACTATGGATTTACTTCTGATACAAGAGTGAAGATATATAGTGATGCAGATTGAGCAGGTAATGTGGATGATAGAAGATCAACACATGGATATTTGTGCTATGTAGGAGACAAATTGATTTCATGGTGTTCTAAGAAGCAACATACAGTTGCTTTGTCATCTACAGAAGCAGAATATAAAGGTATGGTGGAAGCTGCAAAGGAGGTAATTTGGCTAAAGACACTTATGAAGGTTTTTGATGTGATTCAAAGTATTCCTATTATTTGTGGAGACAATATGAGTTCTCTATACTTGGCAGCTAATCCTGTATTTCATGCTAGAACTAAGCATATTGAAATACAGTATCATTTTCTAAGAGAGAAGGTCATTGATAAGGAAATTGAAGTTATGCATACTCCTACAAAAAATCAACTTGCAGATATGATGACAAAAAGTCTAGATGGACCAAAGCTACAGAGATTCAAGGATATGGCAGGAATTAAGAAGATAGAGAAGAACCTCAATTAATGATTGAGGGGGAGCTGTTGGTGCATGTCAATCATCAATTGAAGGTTTATGAAGAAATGAAGTCAAGAAATCAAGAAGAGAACAAATTCAGAAGTTTGAAGGAAGGACATACTCAGAAATCCAAAGCTATGTACACATATGTACATTAGTTCAGATATAGGTGACTCACACTTTTGATTAGTCATAAGTTTGTACATATTTGCCTATAAATGTTTTGAAAAAGTCGGGGCAAGAAGAAGAGAGAATAGGAAGAGAGAAATTAGATGTAGAAAATGTCATTTGGACACATGAAAGTTAGTTGAAGTTATATCTTCAATGTAGTTGTAACTTTTCAGAGAAATCAAGAAAATCTTGCACCCGATGTTTTGCTGTCTGCTACTTCTGTAGTTAATCTTTTGAGAAATCCTTCTGAACATATCTAAGTCCATAGTTAATCTATCTATGGCTAGAATTTGAGAGTCTAATTGTAATCAGGTTAAGAGAATTTTGCATAGGAACATTCATATGTGAAGATGTTCTGAGAGTCGACAAAACTGGCGCAGATTTCATGTTCAGAAAAATGAACATTGCTGAGTGCATGGTGTAAAGTTTTACACAAGTGAGGGCTCAAAATCTAAGTTGAAAGGTAAGCCATCTATGGCTAAAAGATCTTGATCAAACGGGTTCGACATTGGGAGAACTATAGCTAAGAAGTTGCAGGTGTCAAAGTCGCTACTGCAGAGAAGGTGTTTCAGACATAGGTAAAGTGTTTCACACATCTCTCACAGTATACTCAATGATTTTGAGAAATTTAACTTGGAGAAGTTGCACAACCTTAAGGCGAAGCATTGTGCAAAGTTTTATTAAAAACTTTACAGGATTGATTAGTCAATGAGTGATTAATCTGCAGCAGACTTTTTTGAGAAGTTAAAGTTTTCATAATAATCAATTTTCTGATAAGATTGAAGATTGTTCTCTAAATTTGGTGGAGTCTAAAGTTATTCTTGGTCTAGAGGTGGTCTAATACCAAGGATAGCTTGTTCTTTTGGAGATTAACACTCTCCATCAAGTAACAAAGATGAAGATGATTGTTGATGTGACACTAGAACACCTCTATGGTCACCATTAACTCATTGCCACTCCAAACTTTGAGAAATGATAGCCTAAAGTGAGAACTTTGCTTCTACAGAAATTCCTAGTCACCGAAATGACATACCTTCAGTATTTTGCTAATTTCTCCTAAGCTCACATATTATTTCTCCATGAAACTTTATAGGCTGAAACTAGAAGAGTAGAGCTTTCCAACAAGCTATAATACGCATGAAACGAATCTCTAGAACTCAAGTTATGACCCTCACAAGATGACCCTGTATGACCTTCCAAAACTAGAAATCTTGCCTTCTTTAGTAATTTCGGTGTCCAAAAATAAAAAATTTGATGCCTAGCATCGAATTTCAGTCAAGGTCGATGCCGGGCATTGACTTTGAGCTTTTTTAACCTCTTTTTCTGCACCAGAAATAGTCTCTTTTACACACACATGAAGAAGACCACTTGTATGCTAGAACTCGATGCCAGGCATCGACTTTATGCTCAAACTCAATGCCAGGCATCGAGTTGCTCCACAAACCTCATGTTTTTAAAAGATTCAACAACAGGTAACACACAGAGAATGAAAATAATGACTTATCAGCCAAGATTCGATGCCAGGCATCGAATTGCTTAGAAAACTTGAACTTTTGAATTCATCACACAGTAGGCAAGCATGGAGATGATGGAGAGAGACTCATACACAGAACTTTACTCAGTTCTTTCTCATAGCTATGAAAACTCAGAAGTTTTACAGATGCTTTCTCACTCAGAGAAGCGCGACTATTCTCAGTCATACAAAATGAGTACTAACTCACTTTCTCATTGTCTTTCTTCTTCTTCTCTCTCTCTCTCTCGCCGCGTCAGTTGATACAAACTAACTTATATAGATTTTCGTATTCTCGTGATTTTAAAAAACTTATAGAACTAAAGTGAACTAACTTTACAAATATGATACATTTGTGAATTTGTCCCTTCACATAGGCATGGGGTTTTCTTCCTAAGATTTGACCTTCAAATATATGTCCAATTAGTGATTGTTTCTCCAACAGCTCACCCTCAATCACTAATTGGCATTCCCTATTTCTTCATATCATCTTCTTTTCTTTTACTCCTGCCATGCTTTTGAATCTGTAGGTCTTCACACCATCCAAGCTCTTTGTCATTATGTTTGCTATCTGATCTTTAGTAGAAATGTACTCCACTTCAATCTCCTTCTCCATTACCTTTTCTCTGAGAAAATGATAATGTATCTCTATGTGCTTTGTTCTTGCATGAAAAAACTCGATTTGCTGCAAGATAAAGTGAACTCATATTGTCTCCATGTATTGTAGGTGTACCTTGATCAATGCCCAAGCTTTTGAACAATGTTTGCATCCATATGACCTCCTTAGCTGCTTCCACAAGTCCTTTGTACTCAGCTTCAGTTGATGATAATGCTACTGTATGTTGTTTCTTTAAACACCAACTTACAAGCTTATCACCAATGTATATCATGTAGCCATGAGTTGATCTTCTGTCATCCTGGTTACCTGCCCAGTCTGAGTCACTGTAGGCTCTCAACTTCAAATCTGATGTAAAAGGATAATATAATCCTTCCTTTATAGTTCCTTTGATATATCTGAGAACTCTTTGACCTGCAATCCAATGTGGGTCCTTTGGACAATGCATGAATTGTGACAAGACTCCCAGTGCATAACTAAGATTAGATCTTGTTAGTGTAGCATAAATCAAACTACCCACAAGAGATTGATACTTCCTCATATCTTTGTATTCGGCACCATCATATTTATTGAGTTTGTGATTAACTTCAAGTGGAGTTGAAGCTTCTCTGCAATTTTCCATATCAAACTTCTTCAATAGATTCAGAAGATACCTTTCTTGTGACACAAATATGCCATGATCTGTATAAGTGACTTCCATTCCAAGAAAGTATGACAACTTTCCTAGATCACTGATCTCAAACTCTTTCTCAAGTAATCTCTTTACCTCCTTGATTCCTTCATCTGAAGTACCTGTGATTATAATGTCATCTACATAAATACAAATGTAGATTGTACCTACCTCTGTTCTTTTGATAAGTAGACTTGAATTTGCTTTTGAACTTTGATATCCAAGATCATTGAGATACTTCACCAGTCTATAGTTCCAAGCTCTTGGAGCTTGCTTCAATCCATACAATGCTCTTCTCAACTTGCAAACAAAATTTGGATACCTGGAATCTATAAACCCTTGAGGTTGTTCCATGTATACCTCATCTGATATGTATCCATTCAAGAATGCATTCTTTATATCCAATTGACTTAGAGTCCATCATTTTGAAGCTGCAATAGCAATGATTGTCTTTATAGTTGACATCTTAGCTACAGGACTGAATGTCTCATCATAATCTATGCCATAGGTTTGGGCATAGCCTTTCACCACCAATCTAGCTTTGTATCTGGCTATACTTCCATCTACAAGCTTCTTCACTTTATAAACCCATTTATTTCCAATTACTTTCTTACCATTTGGTTTAGGGACAAGTTCCCATGTCTTGTTCTCCTCCAGTGCATTGAAATCTTCCTTCATTGCTTCTTCCCATTGCTTCTTACCTTTAACTTCATCATAGTTCTGAGGTTCATCATCATCTTTGACCATATATGCATAGTTCTTCTGAGTTATGTAAGAAGTATCATAAGAATACCTTTCTGGTTGTCTTCTAGTCCTGCTTGACCTTCTTGGTTCACATTCTTCATAAGTGTCTGGATACACCTCTTCATCAAATATAGGAGCTTCTTCATTTCTTCTTGTTGATCCACTTCTAGATGTACTTGCTTGCATATAGTCTTCATCCCTATTCACCTGCACAATTGATTTTCCTTTCTCACATCTTCTTACCTCTTCTTCAAATTCTTCAGCTGTATGACTTTGATCTGCATACCAACTTTTTTGTTCATCAAATGTAACATCTCTAGAAACAATAAATTGTTTGGTTAGAGGATTCCACAATCTGTAACCCATCTGCTTTTCATCATAACCAATGAACACATATTTTTCTGCCTTTGGTTCAAGTTTATGCCTAAGCTGTGATGGCACATAAGCATATGCAATTGATCCAAACACTCTACAATGATCTAGTGTTGGTTTCTTAACCCACCAAGATTCATATGGAGTCATTCCATTAAGAGCTTCACATGGTAATCTATTCACAAGATATGTGGCTGTATTTACAGCCTCAGCCCAAAGATAATTTGGACAGTTCTTCTCCTTTAGCATAGCTCTAGCAAACTCAACCAAAGTCCTGTTCCTTCTTTCTGCTACACCATTTTGTTGTGGTGTATACCTGCAGGTTATTTCTCTCTTAATACCTGCATTCCAAATATAATCATTGAACTCTTGGGAGAAGTATTCTCCCCCTCCATCAGACCTCAGTCTCTTAAGCTTTTGACCTGTGACTCTCTCTGCATATGCATGAAAATGCTTGAAGGCTCCAAACACTTCTGATCTTTCCTTCAAAACATATAATGTTATCCATCTTGTAGCATCATCAATGAAAAGAACATAATACCTTGAGCCACTGATAGATCCTTCTTTTGTTGGTCCCCATACATCTGTATGAATGAGCTCTAATAATCCATCATGTTTGAATCCTTTCTTCTGAAATGGTAACCTGTGTGCTTTACCCATTTGACATGCTTCACATTTATAAACCATATGTTGACTTTGCACATTTGGTAATCCTAGTACAGACTGATTAGCAACCATAGCTTTAATTCCTCTTTCATTGAAATGACCTAATCCCTTATGCCAGAGATCAAGTTCTGTAATCACTGCTTCACCATGTGTGAGCAAATCTTGACCAATGTTCCCTTGCACTCTTAAAGTAAAGAGTCTACCTTCTTTCTTACCAGAGACAATCTGATTATATCCATTCTCTGGATCTTCAACAAATACTCCTTCATTTGTAAACCTGACTTGAAAACTTTTTTCAACTATCTGTCCCACACTAATCAAGTTTTTAGGTATTGTGGGAACATACAAAACATTGGTTAGCAAATCTGCTCCACTCTTGCATTTCACTTTTCCAATTGAATGTACACTATGTCTTGTATTATCACCTGTTTGAACTGTATGACTAGAAATACCTTTTTCCAATTCTGACATCAATTCTATGTTTCCTGACAAATGATTAGAACATCCAGAGTCAATGTAAAATACCTTTAGATCTTCTTTATCTGATGTGCTGATTGAGTTCATCATCAATGATGTATGACTTTCATTCTGTGTGTCATTTGCATAGTTGTAGTAGGTGGTGTTGTAGGATTGATTCTGTCCCCAACTTCTTCCTACACCTCTACCATAGCCTCCTCTTTGACTTTGTCTACCTCTTTGAAAATTACTTTGATATCTTCCACCTCGGCCTCTGCTATTATTGTTTTGATTCTGGTTTGATCCTTGTTGGTTGTGCCAACAGTCATGAGCCAAATGATTACTCAATCCATAGATCCAGCAAGCCTTCTTATTGTTATTTTGATTACCTCTACCTCTTCCAAAACCTCTTGCTCTTCCTCTACCAGTGCCTTTACCTCTTGCATAATAAACTTGAGAAGTTGAATCTTCTTCATCCTTTGCTTTACCTTTATCTCCTTTCTTCTTGTTCTTCATGTACATTGCAGAACTTTGTCCTTTATCTCCATCTCCCTTCAAGTTTTGCTCATATGTGAGCATCAAACCAAGCAACTGGTTCAAATCTGGAACATAATGATTTAATGAAAGTTCTGTTGATAAGACAAAAGGTTTCCACCTTTCATCCCCTCTCAAACCTGCAAGTAGCTGAGCAATCAATCTGTGATCTTCAACATCTTCATCTATGGATCCAAGACTATCTGCTAGATCCTTCATCTTAGTGACATAATCACTAATACTTTGACTTGGCTTCTTCTTGAATGTTGTAAACTCTGACCATAGACTTGCTTTCCGTGCTTTAGTAGTGCTTTGGAAATGAGACTCCAATGCATTCCATATATCTTCAGATGATTCCAATCCTCTGATGTGTGGTAGCAAATGATCAGAGATTGTATAATGTATGCCTTTGCACTTGCATCCTTCTTCTGCCAATGCTTTAAAGCATCAAGTTCCTCTTTCTTTGGTCGGCTTTCATATTCAAATACTGGCTTCTCTTCTTCACATGTAACATATATCATGGGATCCTTACTCATAAGTAAGGCTTCCATTCTCATTACCCATGCGGGGTAATTATCTCTGTCCAGTTTGTCAATGGAGATATGATCTGCCATACTCCTTCCCTTCTGCTGCAACCTTTGAGCTTAAAGATAAAGGATAATAACCTTTTGGAGTTCTTTGTGTATAAATATACTTTTGGAGTAATCTTTTGATGCCTTGTGCCTTCAAATGCTTCAACTTTGAAACTTTAATGGAAAACTTTACAAAACTTCTCGTACCTTTGCCGCCTTCTGCTCTTCAGGAACTTTATGCTCTGATACCACTTGTTGATGTATGAAACACCACAAGAAATGAATTAATGTGACACTAGAACACCTCTATGGTCACCATTAACTCATTGCCACTCTAAACTTTGAGAAATGATAGCCTAAAGTGAGAACTTTGCTTTTACAGAAATTCCTAGTCACCGAAATGACATACCTTCAGTATTTTGCTAATTTCTCTTAGCTCACATATTATTTTTCCATGAAATTTTATAGGCTGAAACTAGAAGAGTAGAGCTTTCCAACAAGCTATAATATGCATGAAACAGATCTCTAGAACTCAAGTTATGGCCCTCACAAGATGACCCTGTATGACCTTCCAAAACTGGAAATCTTGCCTTCTTTAGTAATTTCGGTGTCCAAAAATAAAAAATTTGATGCCTAGCATCGAATTTCAGTCAAGGTCGATGCCGGGCATCGACTTTGAGCTTTTTTAGCCTCTTTTTCTACACCAGAAATAGTCTCTTTTACACACAAATGAAGAAGACCACTTGTATGCTAGAAGTCGATGCCAGACATCGACTTTATGCTCAAACTCGATGCCAGGCATCGAGTTGCTCCACAAACCTCATGTTTTTAAAAGATTCAACAACAGGTAACACACAGAGAATGAAAATAATGACTTATCCGCCAAGATTCGATGCCAGGCATCGAATTGCTCAGAAAACTTAAACTTTTGCATTCATCACACAATAGGCAAGCATGGAGATGATGGAGAGAGACTCATACACAGAACTTTACTCAGTTCTTTCTCATAGCTATGAAAACTCAGAAGTTTTACAGATGCTTTCTCACTCAGAGAAGCCCGACTATTCTCAGTCATACAAAATGAGTACTAACTCACTTTCTCATTGTCTTTCTTCTTCTTCTCTCTCTCTCTCTCTTGCCGCGTCAGTTGATACAAACTAACTTATATAGATTTTCGTATTCTCGTGATTTTAAAAAACTTCTAGAACTAAAGTGAACTAACTTTACAAATATGATACATTTGTGAATTTGTCCCTTCACATAGGCATGGGGTTTTCTTCCTAAGATTTGACCTTCAAATATATGTCCAATTAGTGATTGTTTCTCCAACAATGACAAACACACTTGAGCGACCTACAAGCACACAAAGTTGATGTTTTGATGTCCTACCTATCAAGAGAAATGAAAAATAATAGAAAGTCCTTCCACACACACAAACTCATGAAAGATTGTAGAAAGCTCTTCCACACATACAAACTCATGAAAAAAGAGTGAAGCAAACAAGAACAACGGAAAGAATAGAAAATGACTTGTTTTTCTTCCACTATAGAAGACTATACACGACATTGATATAACATAAAAAGATGTTTCTATGTGTAAAGTACATGACTTTAGTAGAGACTAGTGAGTGAGCTGGCAAGATAAGTAAGTCACATCCCTTATAAGTGAGATATCTCATTGAAGGTCTGATGAAACCATATTTGGAGCATATTTGTGTTACCATCATACATGCCAAATATGTAAAAGATAAAACTCTAAAAATCATCCTATCATCTATAGTACTCCTAGTATCCTCCATACTTCTTCAACTTATCTCCTTAGCATGCTTTGGCAAAAATATCAACAACATTTTCATCTATCTACAGACAAACAAAATCAGTATCACCTACCAACCTCTTCTATCTAATCAAATGATAGTGCACCTCTATATCTTTTGTCATGGAGTGAAAGATAGGTTTGCATGTTAGCAGTATCTTGCTAGAATTATCATGATGGGTGATAGTTGGATTTTAAACCTCTATCCCCGAGCTTACAACTAATATCTCAAGCTATGCAACCTCACATGTTTTCAATGTAGCACCTCTCTAGTCAGTTTTTATACTAGAGAAAGAAATAGTAAGTTGCATCTTATTGCTCTATGTGATAGTACCACTGTCCTAAAGAACATAAATCAAATGGTAGATCTTCTGTCTAAAACATTATCAACCTAATCTACATTAGTATATCCATATAGTTTTATAATGAAATCGACCTCACTAAACAATGTCTAATGTATATTAGCCTTCACATATCATATTTACATCTTAATGCATCAAAATGTGAATTTTTTGGAAGCTACATAAATTGGATCTAAACTCTCACACCATAGCTCAAATCTAATTATGTAATTGTGAAAAATATCATACTTCACATAATCTACCATACATGCTATCATTTTCCAAAACTTTATTTTTTTCACAAAAGCTTTAATTCACAGTTGCAAATAAGTTTGATAAACCTATCTTCCTATATTTTAATAATGTTTATCCCCTAATAGCATTCCAAAGGGCCATATAACATATGCCCCTTCCTATAGAATATTTTATTACCAAGAGATCTTTGGTAGTTGGAAGACCCTACGAATAATGTTCCAAACTCTCACGTGCTTAGGGTATTAGAAGAAGGGGTTCCCAATGCCTTCTTCTTCCTTGAGACATTTATTGCACCATGATAGCACATTACAAATCTTGTGGGCTTTGGTTTTGGCCTAGATGCCTTAGTAGCAAGTAATAAAAATTTCTTCATCTGAACCAAATGGTGTCAAAACAATAAAACCTTAAATTTTGCCTAATTCAAGAGCATATGTTTCACATAATCCTAGCAAGGGATGGTTGAACCATACCTTATGAGAGAGTATTAGGAAGTAGTCCTCATCCATGGCTTTTGGGGCTAGTGGTTAGCCCATCATACTCCTAGCTAGGAGGTTGTGAGTTCAATTCCTCACATTGGTATCAGAGCCTAGTTGAAGAACTTAGGCTAGATGGAGGTAAGGGATCTCATTTGGTGGGCACTTGGAAAAGTGTTTGTCCTTACCGAGTGTGAAATTGGCCTTAGACGAAGGTGCATGGGCATTTGGGCACCCAAAAAGGGTGGGATAGATCCAAATTTGGTCCAAGCACTAGAGTTGGAGGTTGATGGAAGCACTCATGCATGAAAAGTGGGTCCAAGAGAGTCATAAGGGTCCACAAGTGAGCATTGAGGGAAATGCTTAGTCTAAGGATAAAGGAATGTCACATAATCTTAATAGGGGATGGTTGAACCACACTTTAAGAAAGAGGATTAGGAAGTAATCCTTATCCATGGCTTTTGGGGCTAGTGGTTGGACCATCATACTCCTAGCTAGGAGGTTGTAAGTTCAATTGATCACAATATGCTAACACTATATTTGGTCCGCCTTAAGGTAAGATCTGATTTCTTATCTATTATAAGAATTTGTCAATTTTTATTGAAATTGTTCCACCTTAATTCTCTCTTTTATAACACTTTTGTACTAGAGGAGACTCACATTTACTCTTCCTGAAATCAATATATGTGCGTGACTAGAAGACTAGAGCTTCTTGGCTTTTGAGACTTCCTAGCCCCATCCATAAAATAGTATAAACCCATCCACAAAAGAGTATTGCATGTTGCCTCCATTTTGCATTGCTCTTTATCGATTGGTCTCCAATAAGAAAGGAAGTGGATAAGGAATGTATTAGAAGCCATCACTTTTTTTGCCACATTAAGTTGCATGCCTCTCTATTAGTGAAGCTTGGTTTCAGGTCTATTGACAGCCCATTCCCATTGTTGGATCTTGCAAATCTAGGATCACATTGGGATTCCCAATAATCTCATAATCCTCCCCAAAGAAATGTCTACTCCCAAATACATTATCATTGACTTCTCCATCGATCATGCACATGGCAACTTCCTTATTCACATTATTCACCCTATCAATTTCTCGCAAAATATAACAAAAGCAAGAGTAGAAAACAATTCCATCTAAACCATTAAAAACATTCAAGAACATGAAAACTTCCAACATTAAACACATTAAAGTTACAACATTAGAAATTCTAACACATTAAAAAAGCTTTCAAAAACATTAAACATCAACAAAACAGTCGTGGTCTCTCTCTCTCTCTCAACGAAATGAGTAGCAAAGCTACAAAACCCTAATCTTATCCCAACAAAAGCATAAGCTACAAAATGTGAAATTAGCTTTCGATCATTTATGATTGTTGCACAACGTTCAATGGCAAATGTTGCAATGGTACATTAGGGAAATCCTAGTCTATACCATAAAACCCTAATCCTATTAAAAACTTGATTTGATAGTAGCAAAATCCTAACCTTACCGCAACTATACTTGTAGTTTGTGCATTTCCACCATCAATCTGCTTATTTTGTCATCCACATGGGTTGTAAATTGAAAATGTTTACGAACTTGATAGGGCCTTTATGTTTGCATAGCGGATTAGGATTTTGAAGAGGCTAGAAATCATCAATTCATGGTTGCACTAGGTGCAAACCAAACAAAGGGATGCTTAACTATGAAACCAATAGAGGAAGAAGATCGGCATGTAAATAAGTACCTACAAATTGATTGTGTTGCAAAGCAGGCAACAAGTTAGAAGAGTTGATTCAAAGTGAAGGAGGATAGAGATTTAAAAAGCATATGCCCCACCATGCATGGGGTCTATGCCTCAAAACAATTGGTATGATGAGGAATGTCATGAGTTAAGTTGATGTCTGAGGGAATTAGAGGCTCGAGGGGAGATCACATACAAACATGCACACCATCACATGCAGACTATTACTTGTTGTAAAAAGCAGGATTGGGAGGAGCAATAGTATTGGGACATCTGTCATTTGCTTATGAGTAGGGAGTTGGTGCATGGGTGAGAGGAGGATGCCTAGCCCCATCCATGATCTAGAAATATCCAAAGGGCCTTTATCCATATCAAATCAGCCACTAATCCCTACCCCATAGGGACCGCATCAGACAACCTTTTACACCGATGATGGTTAGCATAGCTATTTTAGATATGCATCATTGTATATCTAGATATTTTTTTCGATTACAAGTTGAGCACCTTAACTATGGAAGAGAGACTCTTCCACCACTCATCACCCACCTCTTCAACTGTGCTTTGGTTGAAAGGTTTCCGTTTCCATGGACAAAGCATAGTATCATGCTCATTTACAAATTCGGAAATGTTATGGACCAATACACCTATCGTGCTATGATGATTGGTCCCATATTGTCCAAGATTTATGGGGTGATCTTACATAGGAGATTGTGTATGCTCGTTGAGAAGAAGGGCCTCCATGGTCGAGGATAGGTAGGCTTTAGACGATCCACTTCCGTGATTGATCACAACTTCTCTCTGAGGTGCTTGATCGACATGATGCGGATGAGGAAGAGAAGGATACACTATTGCCTTATGAATTTCCTTAAAGCTTTTGATACAAAAAGAGATTAGTTCGTTAGGTGACTCTTAGCTATTGGGGTGATAGAGGAGATGATTTGGGGCATCTATGCATTATATGAGAGAGTATCAAGCAAAGTCAGATGCCCACGAGGTCTTTTGGATCCCCTTTTTACCACCATCGATATGAAACAAGGATGCCCCCTTTCACCCACTTATTTTGGGATTTACATTGATAAGCTAGCTAACTTTGTTCAACAACTAGGAGGTCAAGGAGCTTAGTTGGGGGAGCCCACGATCCATGTCCTGCTATATGTAGATGACATTGTACTAATCTTAGAGTCAAAGGAGGGACTACAACATCGCTTGCAAGCTTTGGATGTTTTTTCTTACACAAAGGGCTATTAATGAACCTTGGTAAAACCAAGATACTCGTTTTCCACACATTAGCACAAGTGTGAAGATACATTTCTTTTATGTTGTTTAAGGAATCATTGATATAATTGACTCATATGTATATCAAGGAGTGACTTTCACAGCAACATCGAGGAGCTTCTCTATGACCCGTGCAACTCATGATCAACTTAACCGAGGCTATGCAGCATTCACATTGATGGAGAGACACTACCACCAGGTGCAATTCTAGGAGCGCCACACAAAGGGGTGGTTATTTGATACTATTCACACCCTCTCTACTATAGAGTGGCATGATTTAGGGACCAGGACTACCTAATTCAATATGGTCGCATCCAGAAACCCCATATACTCATGATATCTAGGCTCATTCATAGTAAGCCCTCCATGCCATATAATATTATCAAAGGAGAGCTTCCTATGCCACCGATGCTAGTTGAGGCACTCTTGTAGAGAATTTGCATGCTACATAGATTTGAGGATATGGACCGTGAGGGGATAGATGAAGCCTTTAAGGCATCCGAGGATCTTGCACTCTTAGCGTACACTTCATCTTTGTATGCTTAGGATTGAGATTGGATGGTGAGATATGGATTAGACATAATATGATTACCACCAATGTAATATGACACTCAAGCTCCCACCTACTCTCTTTTAGTGTTTGATGGCCTTTGAATATGAAGAGGGACCTTATATGTTGATACATTGTAGTGTTGTAGCATTGTTTCTTCAGTTCACTTGAGCTTGTCCCTATAGGGAATACTATCACATGCACTATAAACTTTCAAAAACATTAATGTGACATGTCCCTATAGGGAATACTATCACATGCACTAGTCAGAACATTAGAAACTCTAACACATTAAAAAAACTTTCAAAAACATTAAACATCAACAAAACAGTGGGGGTCTCTCTCTCTCAACGAAATGAGTGTCAAAGGCCTAATTTGTACCACAAAACCCTAATCTCCCAACAAAAGCATAAGCTACAAAACATGAAACTAGCTTTCGATTGTTTATGATTGTTGTACAATGTTCAATGGCAAATGTTGTAATGGTACAATAGGGAAACCCTAATCTATACCATACAACCCTAATCCTATAGAAAACTTGATTTCATACTAGCAAAATCCTAACTTGACCGCAACTATACTTGTAGTCTGTGCATTTCCACCATTAATCTTCTTATTTTGTCATCCACATGGGTTGCAAACTATAAATGTTTACGAACTTGACAGGGCCGTTATGTTTGCATCATGGATTAGGATTTTGAATAGGTTAGAAATCATCAATTCATGTTTGCACTTAGGTGCAAACCAAACAAAGGGATGCTTAACTATGAAACCAATAGAGGAAGAAGATCTGCATGTAAATAATTACCTACAACAATTGATTGTGTTCCAATGTAGGCAACAAACTAGAAGAGTTGATTCAAAGTGAAGGATGATAGAGATTTAAAAAGTATATGCCCCACCAACTAGAAGAGTTGATTCAAAGTGAAGGGTGATAGAGATTTAAAAAGCATATGTCCTACCATGCATGGGGTCTATGCCTCAATACAATTGTTATGATGAGGAATGTCATGAGTTACTTTGATGTCTGAGGGAATTAGAGGCTCAAGGGGAGATCACATACAAACATGCACACCATCACATGCAAATTGTTACTTGTTGTAAAAAGCGGGATTAGGAGGAGCAATAGTATTAGGACATCTATCATTTCCTTATGAGTAGGGAGGTGATTCATAGGTGAGAGAAGGATGTCTACCCCCATCCATGATCTAGATATATGCAGAGGGCCTTTATCGCATATCAAATTAGCCATTGTTCCCTACCCCATAGGGACTGCGTCAGGCAACCTCTTGTTTTTTTACACCAATGATGGTTAGGGCAGCTATTTTACATATGTATCAAGGCATATCTAGATATTTTTTTGGATTATAGGCTAAGTATCTTAACTATGGAAGAGAGACTCTTGCACCGCTCATCACCCACCTCTTCAATCCTGTTTTGGTTGAAAGGTTTTTTATTTCATGGACAAAGCATATTATCATGCTCGTTTACAAATCTGGAAATGTTATGGACCCATGCACCTATCAAGCTAACATGATTGGCCCCATATTGGCCAAGATTTATGGGGTGATCTTACATAAGAGATTGTGTATGCTTGTTGAGAAGAAGGGCCTCCATGGTCTAGGACAAGTAGGCTTTAGACAATCCATTTCCACCATTGATCACAACTTCTCTTTGAGGTGCTTGATCGACATGATGTCGATGAGGAAGAGGAGGCTACATTGTTGCTTTATAGATTTCTGTAAAGCTTTTGATACAATACCTAGAGATTAGTACATTGAGTGACTCTTGGATATTGGGGTGATAGAGGAGATGATTTGGGGCATCTATGCATTGTATGAGTGAGTATCAAGCAAAGTCAAATGCCGAGGAGGTCTTTTGGATCCCCTTGTTACCACCATCAATATGAAACAATGATGCCCCCTCTCACCCATTTATTTTTGGATTTAAATTGATAAGATAACTAACTTCATTCAATAACCAGGAGGTCAAGGAGCTCAATTGGGGGAGACACTCATGTCCTGCTATATGTAGATGACATTGTACTAATCTTAGAGTCAAAGGAGGGACTACAACATTGCTTGCAAGCTTTGGATGTTTTTTCTTACAAAGAGCTATTAATGAACCTTGGTAAGACCAAGATACTCGTTTTGCACACATTAGCACAAGTGTGGAGATACATTTTTGTTATGTTGTTTAAGGGATCATTGATATAATTGGCTCATATGTATACCAGGGAGTGACTTTCACAGCAACATCAGGGTTGTTCTCTATGACCCATGCAACTCATGATCAACTTAATCGAGTCTATGCAACATTAGCATTGATGTAGAGACACTACCACTAGATGCATTTCTAGGATCCCCACACAAAGGGGTGGTTATTTGATACTAGTCACACCCTCTGGTTATTTGATACTAGTCACACCCTCTCTATTGTACAGTGTCTTGAATTAGGGACTAGGACTACCCGATTCAATATGGTTGCATCGAGAGACCCCATATAGTCATGATATCTATGCTCATTCATAGTAAACCCTCGGTGCCATATAGTATTATCAAAGCAGAGCTTTCTATACCATTGATGCTAATTGAGGCACTCTTCTAGAAAATTTTCATGCTAAATAGATTTGAGGATATGGACATTGAGGGGATAGATGGAGCCTTTAACGCATCAAAGGATCTTGCACTCTTAGGGTACACTTCATCTTGGTATGCTTAGGATTGAGATTGGGTGGGGAGATATGGATTAGACATAATATGATTACCACCAATATAATATGAAACTCAAGCTCCCACCTACTCTCTTTTAGTGTTTGATGGCCTTTGAATCTGAAGAGGGCCCTTATATGTTGGTACATTTTAGTACATGTGTTGCATCACCATTTCTTCAGTTCACTTGAGCTTTTCCCAATAGGGAATATTGTCACATGCACTAACAACTCCTCTTATTTTGTAATGGGAGTTTTTAAGATCATTTAGAGTACTATTGATGGTAGTTCTTTCACATTTTAGATGCTTTATATGTGCTAGAGATTAAGTTTTTTTTTGTCGATTTCAGCATTAACCAAGATTGGCTTGGTTGTCAGATTTATTCAGGACAAATGTACAATTCATGATATCTCAAATGGCAATGTGATTATTGCTGCTAGAATTTTATTTCTTAGGTTGTATAAGCTCATAGATTATGCAAAATTTGTTAATGATTCAACATGTATAATTCATGATTTTTAGGCTATCTTAGATGCAAAGCTTTGACATGTATGCATTGGGTATCTAATTTTTGCTAGTTTCCTACACGTGCAAAAATCTAAAATGGTGTCTTCTCTAACCAAACTTGAGGCACCTTGTAAACATGTCTATGAAGGATATATTTTGGGCAAATGCAGTGCTCCTCCTTCCCAAAAGATGGCTCAATAATATCTTATTCATAGTGATGTCTGTGGTCTTATGCAGACACCTTCTTTTGTGAGGTACCTTTACTTCATGAATTTTATTGATGATTTCTCTAAGCATGCATGGGTGTGTCTATTGAACACAAAGTCTGAAGTTTTTATGTGCTTTAGACAATTTTTGGTTATGATTGAATATCTATCAGCATGTAAATTGGGCACCCTTTGTTCTAATCGAGAGAGAGAATACGTCTTTTGATTTTAATGCATTTTTGGCTAAACGTGGAATAAAACATCACTATACATTGTCGTACACACCTCAACAAAATGGGATTGCTAAAAGAAAGAACATGTCTTTTATGATGATGGTGAGTTGTATGGTCAAAAGCCAGACTTTACCACATTGCTTCTGGCTTGAGGTTGTTATGTGTGCAACATATGTACCTAATAAGTGTCCCATCAAAGCACTATAATCAATCACTCCATACGAGGCTTAGCATGGTTCCAAGCCATTTGTTGCTCATATTCATGTCTTTGGTTGTTAGGCATGTGCAACAATGAAGAAATTGGATGATAAAGCAGTGAAATGTATTTTTATTGTACATTTTTGAAAGCAAAGGCTATCATCTATGTCGTCCATAGACTAAACACATTTCGTTAGCCATGATGTTTGTTACATGAAGAAGTATATGTATTTCAACCCCATGGTTTTATGCAGAAAGGACATGAAAGCAAAGTGTGCAGGTTGAAAAAGACATTATGTGGTTTGAAACAAACACTACATGCTTGGTATGAAAACATACATGCCTACTTGATTGCACATGGTTTTAAGAACAGTCCAACTGAGAGCACCCTATATGTTAAGTGTGCAGACGATGCACTTCTAATCATTGTTGTATATGTTGATGGCATGTTGCTCATTGGTCTTTATGAGAAGCATATTGCTAAATTTAAGTCTGATTTGCATGCCTCTTTTGAGATGTCAAATTCGGGTATTTTGCATCATTATTTGAGCATTGAGTTTATGCGAGTTTTTGGAGGAATACCTTCATATCAAACAAACTATATTAAGACATTATTGAGGCATTTTGGCCTTGATGATTGCAAACCGCTTGCCACTCCCATGCAAATAGGTTTATGATTGAGTCTTCATGATGTTGAAGATGCATTTGATGTTGTTCTCTATCAACATGCCAATGGATACTTGATTTACTTGTGCATAATGTGGCTTGATATTCAATTTCATATCTCTCATATGCATAGGTCTATGCATTGCCCAAATGTCAAACATTGGCAAACAATAAGTGCATCTTTCACTGTTTGAGTAGTACCCAACTACTTGGATTGTTTTATCCAAATGGAGGATCATTACTGCTAGGTTTACATGCTTTTTTTAGCTCAATCTTGGTTGGTTGCTATGACACTCATGTGTCCACCAATGGTTTTTGCTTCATGCTCCGTAGCTCATGCATATCTTGGTTGAGCAAGAAGCAAGCTACTATGGCCAATTCTAGTTGTGAGGTTTAGTATAGGGCAGCTTTCATAGTGACTGTTGAGTGTGTGTGGCTTAGAGGCCTTTTGGCTGACTTGGGTGCTGGTAAGTCTTCTACTACCACCATCTTCACTAATAGTATAGCGCATTGGAAGTTGTGAGGAACCATGTGTTCTATGTTTGCACAAATCACATTGAGATGCACTATCATTATGTCAAGGAGAGGTTCTCTTCTTTAAGATCAGTTTAGCTTATGTGCACACACAAGATAATGTTGCAAACGTTTTCACAAGGCTCTGCCGAGGAGAAGTTTGAAGCTTTTTGCAAAGCTTTGGGCTTACTTCCTTCTATTGATTGATCTCTTTCCACATAGCTTGGCACTTCCTTATACATGAGTGCCAACTCCTTATTCACTGCATCACTCCGAGGGGCATTTGTTGATATATTTTGGTAGTGATGTGTGAAAACAATTAGGATCATCATGGATTTTTTTTCCCCTTTTTAGGAGTTTTTTTTTCCTTGGCTTGTATATACGCCTGTAACCTTGATGGTTCACTTATCTTTGTATATTCACTTGGTAATACATTTAGTGTTGTGTTGTGCTCCAAGCTTCTTCTTCTATTATGATGTTTATGTGCTTTCATAGACCTCGAACTCCAACACTATAATAAATTAATGCTTGGAATACAAGAATCAAAGCAAAAATTTTATTTTCTAAAAGAGGTGGAGATAGATAAAGAAGACCTAATGGAAAAACTCTCTTCACAAGTGGTTATCCATGGCTTATTTTAGAGGTGCAGGGGTGGATTTAGCTTGAGATGATTTCCCCTTCTTAGCCAAACAAGCTTTGGACTTAAGAACTATTGGGTGGTTGTTTTTTTAGAAGAAATCATCCATTCTCCATGCTATGAATTCACATGCCTAACTCTATGATAGAGTGAGTGGATTTTTGACATTCCTCCCTATCACATGAAAAGAATATATCCAACACATCCAGTTACACAAATAGAATTAGTATATCTATTAATGATATGACATCTCTATTCAATACACACCATCATTTAAAGTAGACTTCATAACATTTCATTCCCTGTAGTTCCATTTTTGTCTTTAAAATGGTGTTGGAAGGCACATGAAAAGAGATTTATGATGGTTGCTTTGTTGTCTCCATGTATTGTTTCCTCATATCCCTCCCCTTAAAATGTTTTTGAACAAGGTAATCTAAAATTGGGAAATGGTCTACGAATAATCTTACCCTCTCCATCTTCTTAACTATCTTTCCACTTCACCAATCACTCTTTATACAAAGTGGCTTCTAGTTCATTTTTCTCAAGGGTGTAGAATCTTCCCTGGATCATGTGGAATACATCGAATAGAAATAGGTTCTATAAACTCACTAACGTGAATGAGGTTATCATATTCACCGAGCTTTCTCTTTAGATGGCTCACACAAAAGATTGGATGGATCAAGGTATCATCTAGAAATTGGAGAAGGTAAGATTTATTTCTTACTGTTTTAAGTATTGTGAAAGGGCCAAAATACCTAGGAAATAATTTTGCACATGTACCCAGGTAAAAATTTAAGATAGACTTGCCCTCCTATCTCAAAGTTGATCTAGGACTAGAGAAATAAATAAAAATGTCCCCTTTAGAAGAGGGTGCATTATAAAAAATGTTTGTACATATATAAGCATGTTAAAATTTTGTTAGAATAATTTATAGGCTTGATTTGGGAACTCTAACATTTTGTCATTCCTCAAAATACAATCCTATATAGAAAAAATGATTCCAATTGATGCAACTTTCTTCCATGAATTTGTTCAGATCAAAAGTACATTGTTTGGATGAATAATGGCCACCAAACGACCTCCAAAAGATAACCAAGGGTAGTGTATTTGTGCAAATAGAGACTCATCAGTGTTCTATAGATAGTGAACCATACAACATTCGATAGATTGCTTGAAAAACTTTTTCAAGCTATGAATCATCAAGATCAAGCATATGAATAGGAAGATGTGTGCTTTAAAATGTAGAGAAGTAATCGATTGAGCATCAGTCCAGGAAGATTTTGATGAGGACAACTCTATGGCTGCACCAATCTTGATAAAGAGGGCAATCTCCAAATTCTTTTCATGCAATCATGAGCAAAAGGAATATTTAAAATTCTAATTTTTAGCTCTTTAAGAAGATGCATGGGACTCTTAAAGGGCACGTGGGGTTGCACAAGTAATCCCCTAAATTGGGACAAAAGTGTGGAAGGAAGCCTTGAAAGAAGGCATTGGGAGAGACCTTCTTCAACAACCAAGGAAGTAAGAGGTGTGATCTTTATGGGGGGTGCTTTGCCTCCTCATGTGGAAGCACTTGCAACCTCTTGGTGGGGGGGGGGGCTTTCCTCCCACCTCTTATGTGTAGAAGAGACATGCATATTTTATGTCTTCTATACGAGGAAGAGATAATCAA
Source organism: Ceratopteris richardii (assembly GCA_020310875.1). Lineage (NCBI taxonomy): Eukaryota > Viridiplantae > Streptophyta > Polypodiopsida > Polypodiales > Pteridaceae > Ceratopteris > Ceratopteris richardii. The sequence goes on from CM035424.1 coordinate 158,345,847, forward strand.
ATTGGGCTAATGATGCCAAGCTAAAACAAACCCTTTTGCCTGCATATGTAACATATGAAAAATGCATCGATATGAGCCTCCTCCCCATTGTGACACCAAGAATATAACCAACCATTCTACTTCTAAAAATAGAACTAATACTTCTATTAATGGATCCACAACTCTTTTAAATCTATGCCACCCTTTTTATTTACTTTCGAATGCAAAAAACTTAAGCATGTATTGCCCAAAGGTCAAATGTAAGTTTAGACATGAAGAGGAGTTGATATGTCAACATCTTCAACGTTTCTTTAAGGAACATTGGGTGGAGAAAGTTGACAATCACAACAAGATATGTTTAATGTACTAAAGAATAAGTAGATCAAATAACATATACCTATGTTACCTAAGAAGGATAACATGGAATGAAACTCCAAGAAAGAGAACCATGACTTCATTTTTGGTCATTTTAAGAATAATTTGGGCACCTTCTCCACTTTACCTTACCATGAACATAAATGGATGGCCACTATTTCTAGATATAGTTGGCATGGATTCCATAATATATGGCAAGTGGTTGGATGAGCATATTAACAGTTCCAAGTCGGTTGAGTTGATTGATTCCATGCCCAAGGTAAAAAACCCAAGTTTGGATTGCCTCATAATTGAGATCTTTATCGCTTTCAAAGGTGTTATGCTAGGACTCCTCTCTCTGATCGAGCAAGATGCTTTGGAATTTGATGCCATTAGAAAGTGTCTCAACAAGGGACTCATTAATATGATTTGTATGACAGATAAAAAGAGCATTGTTGAGATATGCAACGCCTTAACCATGCTCTAGATGGGATACAAGATAATTGATTAAATTTTATCCCATAGAATCATCAATTTTCTTCAACAATGGATGCATAAAAACCTAAAATGTCTCGTCAAGGATCGATATATCATGGAAGTTATAATAGATATCTAGGAGGGGATGGAGTTTGGAAAAGATTTGAGCGAAGACTTCCTTTTTGTTAAGCTTGACCTAGACAAATTACATGAGATAGTTAAGTGATATTTTAATATTCAATGCCTAAAGCACTTGGGCCTTGAAAATAGATTCACAAAAATGGTGTCCACTTGACGGGGGAACGCCTCATGGTATTAGGTTCCAAGATCAACCATGATAAGACTGCTATTAAGACCCTCATTTGATGGCTACCACATTTTCTTCTCGACCATAATGCAATCGTTGAGATGATGGTGTGTTGAACAATGTAGTTGATGGTAATATTGGGAAATATAATCGATGGTGCATGATGTTGGGAGTAGGTTAAATGTAATCAATGGAGAAGGAGAAATTGAATACATAATGGCAATGGTAATAATTTTGCATGCTTCAATGGGAAGGAGGATCGAACGAATAGTGATTTGCTTCAATGAATAATAATTTTATTAATTTTTGTTTCAATAATAATAATCATAGGGAGAATCATATGGATAATGGAAAGATGGATTCCAAGCAATCCAAGAGGGAGCTTGATGGTTAATGGGGCAATGTTCATTAGGAATTGCAATGGGATGGTGTGGTGATGTAATCATAGAGGAACGATGGTGTAATTGTAATTAACCATGTAATGGAGGATTACACCAAGTGTAATGAAGCATTACATCGTGTGTAATCGAGGACCACGCCGAGTGTAATCAAGGACCACACAGAGTGCAATCAAGGAGCACACCGAGTGTAATCGAGGAGCACATAGAGTGTAAGCAAGGACCATATTGAGTGTAATCGAGGAGCACACCCAGTGTAATCGAGGACCACAAACAGTGTAATCAAGGACCACACCTAGTGTAATCGAGGACCACACCTAGTGCAATGGAGGACCACACCCAATGTAATCAAGGATCACATCGAGTGTAATGATGGATTACATTGAGTGTAATCACAATTACATAGTCTAATGGGGGATTACACCAAGTGTAGCAAAGGATTACACAAGGGTAATTATAGGGCAAAGTGAATCTCGAAGAAACATGCATACATAGAGCATCCGATGTCAAATTGAGATGATATAGGAGTAAATTTTTGGGGTTTTTACATGGTTCAAACACACTCAAGCACTCAAAATTACCAAAGTCTAGTCCATGGGGAAGGTACAAGGAAAGAGACATGGGGAAGGTGGTGATAAAGTGAAGAGAAATGAAACGAACTAAAGCAATTAATTAACTATGCTTTAGGTACTAGACTTCTGGGCAAACAAAATGAAGCCATGGAACATTATTACAACAAAATAAAAAGCTCAATGGGGTTTTGGGCTTAATGAAAGACAAAATGAAGTCCATGGTTTGTGATTGATCACTTATCCGTGAGGGTCAAAGTGAATGCCCTCCTTCATCGTGAGTTTCGAGCCATGGTCTACACTAAATTCTTTGCTTGCCCATGCAAGAGTATCAGAGAAAGGCATTATGTACCCCCATGCATTCTCCAAGAGTACGGGGTCTTGCAAGTGCCATCCTATAAGGATGTCTTGCCTTGTGCTCAAGTAGCATCATTGTGAGAACTAATGGCCAATATGCAAAGATGAGAGGATCCTGGAAAAAATCTGCTCTAGACCAGGATAACTAACTCCATAGACCTTTAATAGACTCTTTGAGCTTCCAGTATATGTAATAATACCACTATGGTACCTTAGAACATGAATCTCAAAACTCTATATCAAAACAAGTAACTTTTGAGTACTTCTCAACTTGAGAAATCCTTTTATTTATGGAACAAGGTACTCAGAGTTTTACTCAAAGCTTAGAGCTTGATTCGAATCGACCCCATAACTTTTTCAGACATTCAACTGACGTGATGAGTGAACTATTACAAGTCACTTCATGAATTTAGAAGGAATATATGGAGAGAAATATGTTGGGTGTGTGTAGAAGTGTGAGAGACACACAAGAGGCTCTCACAAGGAGCACAAACATAGCAAGACACATGGAGAAGACGATGGTTGGAATAGCTCTCTCTATTGACGATGAACTGAACTAAAGTAAGAGCTGAATAATATCCCTAAGTACAAAGTACCACCACATATGAGAGTATCAAGTATGTGGTAACATGGGGAAAAGACCTCTAGCCAGCACTAGAGTAAAAAGTGCCCATGTATAGGGAAAAGGTTCACATCAAAGCTACTTGAGGAACACATAAGTGTAACAAACCCCCCTGGAGCAAATGATGTGAACACATACAGGGAGTGACAGATCAGCCCCCACAAGGTAATAAGCCTAAAAGCTTTGCGAAAAGCTTCAAACTTTTCCCGTGGAAGAGCTTTAATGAATATGTCTGCCACATTATCTTGTGTAGGCACATATACCAAATCAATATCTCCTGCATGAAGGTGCTCTCTCACATAGTGATAATCCACCTCAATATGTTTGGTCCGTGCATGAAACACTGGGTTTCATGCAACAGCCAAAGCACTCTGATTATCAGTGAGAATATGCGTAGCAACATCAATCTCCATGCAAAGATCCATCAATAGGTGTCTCAGCCATATACACTCCACTGTAGCTGTGAAAACTGCCCTGTACTCAGCTTCACAACTCGATGTCGCCACTGTAGGTTGCTTCTTACTCAACCAAGATATGCATGAGTCTCCAAGGAAAAAACAATTACCATTAGTGGACATGTGAGTATCATAACAACCAACCCAATCACTATTTGTAAAAGCATGCAAGCATGGCTGAATATCTCTACCATAAAAGAGACCTAAGCTCAAAGTTCCTCCGAGATATCTAAACACACATTTCACTGCTTGCCAATGCTTAGTGCCAGGGCTATGCATGAATGGGCTCAACTGGGAAACTGCATACTGTATATCCGGCCTTGTGTTGCATGCATATATAAGACATCCTACAGCTTGATGATAAAGAGAAGTGTCAAATGCATCACTGGAATCCTCAATTGAGAATCAGAATCCTGTCTCCACTGGTGTGGAAACTGGCTTGCAATCCTCAAAGTCAAAACACTGAAGTAGTTTTTCAACATACTTTGCTTGATGCATAACAATTCCCCCCTCAACGGATACAAACTGGATGCCAAGACAGTAGCTCGAAAGACCAAGATAAGTGACATCAAAAGTATGCTGCAAATCAACCATAAGAATGTCAAGTTTTGCATCACATGACCCAGTCAAGAGTATGTCATCAACATAAAGAAAAAGCACTATAAGATCAGCCCCATTTTTGCGTACATAGAGTGTGCTTTCAATCAGACTACATGTGAGGCTAAGAGCAATAAAGTGCTTATGGATTTTGTCATACCATGCAGGTGGAGCTTGCTTGAGACCATACAAGGCTTTATGCAAGCGACAAACTATATGCTCTTTCCCTTTCAGAGCAAATCCAAGAGGTTGCTTCACATAGACCTCTTCTTGCAAATCACCATTCAAGAAGGTTGTTCTTATGTCCAATTGATGCACTTTCCAACCTCGATGGGTAGCCAATGCAACCAAGGTACGAATGGTAGTCATGCGTGAAGTAGGTGCAAAATGTTTCCTCATAATCAATGCCATATTATTGTGCATATCCTTTGGCAACCAATCTAGCTTTGTAGCGATCAATGCGACTATCAGATTTTCTCTTAATCCTATAAACCCACTTTGTATCAATGGCATTCTTTCCTTTTGGCAATTCATATAACTCCCAAGTACCATTCCTATGTATGGAATCCATTTCTGATTGCATAGCACTCATCCATTGTGGATCGTCACATGCATCTTCAAAGAAAGCGGCTCTTCATTACATGATGTAGCAATAAGGGAATAATCCACAAAATTACTTGATGCAGAGCTTGGTCTTGTTCTACCAAGTAAAGGTGCACTCAATTTGTTGTCCTACAAAGTTTGTTTCAGCCACTTTGGCATAGTTTGTGCACTCTTGATAGACATGCGTTCATTATGTAATACATCATCAACATGTACATCATGCATGAGCTGAATTTCATGCTCATTTTCAGCCATATTTTGATGCAAATGTTTAGCCATATGTAGCTGGAAATTTCCAGCAGTTTTGATAATTTTTGGCTGAAAAATTTCAACCATGTCTCGCCAGAAATTCTTTGCATTTTTAGCACTATTTTGCTGGAATTTTTCAGCCCTTTGAGCCTCAGTTGGCTGGTCTACATGGCCATAGTCAAGCACACCATTTTGGAACAAAGGCATGAGTGTATCAAACACATCTTGTGAGCTAACTGTTGACTGTTTTTTGCATTCAAGTAGAGGGAAAACTAAATTTTCAGCAAATATCACATCTCGAATCACAATAATTGTGTTCATCAATGGATGATACAAACGATATCCCTTACTTTCAGCACTATAACCAACAAATATGCATTTCTTTGCCTTGTCATCAAGTTTGTGATGTTGTTGTGATGGCACAAGAGCATATGCCAAACAACCAAACACACACATATGACTAACCATAGGCTTATGACCATTCCAAGTCTCATAAGGAGTGATGACTCTCAATGCTTTTGTAGGGCAGCGATTCAACACATAGTTTGCACACATGACCGCTTCCATCCAAAACTTATCAAGAAGATGCTTTCCTTTAACCATACATCATGCCATTTCAAGTAGAGTTCTATTTTTACGCTTGACAACACCATTTTGCTGAGGTGTATATGGCACCGTACATTGGTGTGAAGTATCTCTTTCACGAAGAAAAGCATTAAACTCATGTGACATGTATTCACCACCACAATCCGTGCATAGAGTCAAAAGCTTTCGTGAAGAAAAATTTTCAGCCATAGCTAAAAATGCTTTGAAGCAAGAAAATACCTCATTCTTTGCTTTCATAGGATAGACCCATGTATGGCAAGTAGCATCATCAATGAAGGTAGCAAAATATACATGCTTCCCAAAAGATGGGGTCTTCAGGGGACCACATACATCACTATGAACAAGCTGCAATTTTCTTGTAGTGTGTGTATGACTATCTTTTAGAAAAGAATCACGATGCATTTTTCCAAGAATGCAACCTTCACATGCATGCTTTTCAATGGACTCAAGTGTAGGCAAGCCAATAACCATGTCCTTCTTTTGCGAGTAAAGCAAACTATTGAAGTTCAAGTGAACAAAACGAGCATGTCAAAGCTCCATTTCAGCCATGGAAGAAGTATGAGCAACCAAGGCATTCGAGGCAACCCTCTTGTATGTATCCATGCGATACAAACCATTACATAATGTACTGAACATCACGATAACATCGCCATTGTGGAAATCATGAACCATACACTTATCATCAACAAAGTGTACATGAAGTCTAACTTTGGCAATCAACGAAACTGAAATTAAGTTCTTCTTGATACTGGACACATACAATGCATTTTTCAAGAGAATCACACCTCCATTTGCAGCTGTAAGCTCAATTTCTCTTACTCCAATGATAGGATAAGAGGCATTGTTTGCACACAGCACATGTTCTCCTTTGGATGCATCTTTCAAAGAGGCAAAACATCTTTTGCATGATGTTATGTGCTTTGAAGCACCACTATCAAAGAACCAATCCGAATCAGCCTCACTCACAACCATACATTTAGAATGCAAAGATGCATCATAATGACATGTAACAACACATGCCCAAAAATCTTGAGCCATGTTAGCTTCATCATTCTTTGCATGTGTTGAATTTTCAGCAATAGACATGCCGGATTCCTTCTTGTTTTCATTGCGTTTAGCAAGCTTTCTACACTCATCAATAGTATGACCAGCCTTCCGACAATATTTGCATCTCTTCTTCTTTTGCAAATCACCATCATTAGAGGAATGAGTGGAAGAGGAAGGTTGAGGCTTTGGTTTTGATGAACCCAAAGCTAAACCATACTTGCTTTTCCCCTTTTGTGAGATAGCAAGTGCTTGTGTTTCCTCAATCAAACCACTCCTATTCACTCTAGATTGCTCTTCTTGCAAAAGAAGAGACACAACCTCATCAAATGCATACATATTAGGATTCCCTTTTGCAACCAAATAGAGTGTAGTAACAAAGCTTTGAAAAGATTCCGGTAATCCTTTCAACAATGTAGAAATGAGAGATGCATCCAAAATAATCTCATCTATGTTTGCCAATTGCTCTTTCGAGTCCTTGATGCATGTCACATACACATCCACCGACTCATTTTCAGCCATACATATATCCTCAAGTTGCTTTCTCAAGTATGCAACACTAGCTTCATTATGCACGGCATACAAAGAAGCAAGAGTGTCCCATGCCTATCGTGATGTAGAACATGAGCGAATGTGTGGAACTATATGATGCTTCACAGAAAGAGCAATCAAAGCATGAGCTTGAGCATCTTTTCCATCCCATCTAAGCTGCTCTTGTGTAGGTGGAGAAGGAGAAACCACTATACTTGAAGAAGAAGCTCCATCTATGACAATAGACTGTGAAGTAGAAGAACCTGCCGATCTTCGATCTACATCTACCACCATGTTTCAAAGTTTTTTAGCAACAAGAACATGCTTCATCATGTAAGACCACATTGGATAGTTGGTCCCTTCAAGCTTATCTTCAGCTTGAAGCATGCCAAACAAGTCATTGCTGCCTGCCATTTCACAAAAGAACAAGAATGTGACAAAATCTTCACTTCGACGAAAGCTGAAATGAATGCTGAGATTTTAGCTCACAAACCGTCACTCTGATGGCAATTTTGACTGCACGAATGGCTTCAAAATGGGGGTAAAACTCCATCGTATCTACTGAAAATGTTTCTTGGCTGCTAAAATTCACTCTTCTATGATCCGAAGTTGATTTGCACTGTTAAAAGTGCACGCGTGCTATGACACGAAAAATCGAGACTTGAGAAGAAGCTAAACCTGCTCTGATACCACTGTTGGGTGTGTGTAGAAATGCGAGAGACACACAAAAGGCACACACAAGGAGCACAGACACAGCAAGACACATGGAGAAGATGATGGCTGGAATAACTCTCTCTATTGACTATGAATTGAACTGAAGTAAGAGCTGAATAATATCCCTAAGTACAAAGTACCACCACATATGAGAGTATCAAGTATGTGGTAACATGGGGAAAAAACCTCTAGCCAACACTAGAGTAAAAAGTGCCCATGTATAGGGAAAAGGTTCACATCAAAGCTACTCGAGGAACACATAAGTGTAACAAAATTATGCATAAGAAGACACGAGAGTGAGCAAAATTTTCAAGAAGATGAAGATGCATAGACATAGTGTTGTGTAAGCTCTCTAATCTCCATAGTAAATCAAACTAAGTACCCTAACTAAAAAAAATACACTTGAGAGAGAGATGCACCCTTCCACCCAACCAACCCCTCTAATATATAGCTCCAAGACCAAGTGGGTAAGTCCCTCTCAAAGGGACATCTGTACCTTCCATCACATGGGGTTCTCTTTATTTTGGAGAGATTTTGAATAGCTTACTAAAAGCGGTTTCAATATTCTTCAGAACTTTATGTAGTTTTGAGAATCCACTTAAGGTACTAGAACCCATAGGGATCAATCAAACTATTGAAGACTATAATGTGATGAAAATGATTTTACTTGTTGCTCCAAAAAGATTGAGATCTTTATAACCATGTCCCAAGATGGCAACTCATAGTGTAAAAGATCGTGATATCTTTAAGGTTGCAAGAAAGAATATATTATTCCCATTTCTTCAATAATTTATCCTTATGGATCTTTAGTTGGATCTCAAAATTTAAACATCTTTTTGATCCTTCTAGAATCCTCTCCTTTTATATTCAAGATATGTTTAAGATGTTCTATGTTGACATCATAACTACATCTTTCTTATTCTTCTTGTTGACTTTATCAAGTATCGAAAAGATGATCTTTCTGAGCTTGCTTTTTTCAAGCTTCAACCTTTGGAGTTTTTCTTCAAACTCGAGGAAGTTAATCCTCTCTATGAAGTTTATCGAGAGGTAGAACCATAAGTATCTTGTTGGAAGAAGTTTTCTTCCCTTTGAGAGCATAATTGAAGAAGATGTCTATTCCTAGACATTTTCTTTTTGAAGCATTCCAATGGATCATGATTCCCTTTTTTTTATGGCCATCAAGAAAAGGTACTCAATGGGATTCAATATCCGGTGTCCCATACCAGTTGTTCTTCATCCAATCCACATAAATATGTCTCTATACTTTCTCATCTTTTTTGCCCCTTTTTAATGCTCTCTATCTGCGACAAACTATGGTACCAAATTATGAGAGAAAGGATTAAGATGTTTGGATAGACCACAACTAATCTTACTTAATATTTGTTTAACCATTTAATGTGGTGTGACTAATCTTATCAAACTTTAGGGTTTGGATTGGTCTTGACCCTACTTTGGGACTTTTGTCTTTTCACCTTTTCGACTTTTGTCTTTTCATCTTTTCTTTATCCAAATGAGAGATAATATTGGATCTTTCTCCTTTAGATCCTTTTTTCTCATCTCATGTTCAATGTTTTACCCATGGGTTTTATTCGGGGATCTGATTTTTATGCTTCACCTAAGAAACCTTTTTCCTTAGGTCTATATCACGAGAATCAATAACGTATGTTATATTATCCCATGAAGCATCAAGATACCTTTAATATTATGCTTTATAGCTCATCTAATTTCTTTTCCTAAATCACTTAGGATTTCTACAATCCTAATGGTCTATGAAATTCTTCTCTTGCATTGGGGTTCTTTGAGACTCCCAATCCTTGAGAACTTCATCTAGATTGGAAGATGTAATGAAAGAAGTATGAAGCACTAGAATGCAAGGAAGAACTTCAACCTTATCTATTTCTTGCACATGTTTTACCTTGCAATACCTTATTTAGTCTTTTTAAAGCATAAGGTACAAGTTCTTGGGGATTTTGTCCCCTCCTTAAGAGTTTTCATCCTTGAAATTGCCCAAGGGTTTATTGAAAATTGTGCTCTTTGTATTGCTTTTTATTACAGTCTCAAAGAATTTTATTTTCAATCTTTTATTGCTCTCCTCATTTAAAAGAACTATTAAGAGATTTCTACATTCTCTCTTCCAAGATTGTT
>CM035424.1:158398205-158403205 GCA_020310875.1 Ceratopteris richardii
GTACTGTGTGTACATAGCCATTTCACCAAAATCTTTGATGAACTGATAGTAGAGATGTCTAGCTACAAGATAAGCTATCTCTCATACAAAGCTTTAATTTATTCTGCGAGATATACTTCGTTGTTCTATCGGAAAACAGGTTTACTGAGAAAATTGTAATTGACCGAAAAATACGTTTACTGAGAAAGTACCGAAAAAACACGTTTACTGAAAGAATTGTAACTATTACTCAACTTTATACCGTAACATGAAAATACTCAGATTTCTTCACATATGAAGAATACGTGCAAACTTCCACATGAACATGTGTTTTCTATTAGAGAAGATGTGTACAAAACTAACTTGGCCTCTTCTTGCTCAAGCTATAGAAACTCTCCTATACTGAGTAGTTTCTTTTTACCATCTCTCTCAGATGTATACCTGACATTTGAGGTTTTTGTTATTCATCTTTACATACACAATCTCTGGCGTCTTCTAGACCTATTCTTGATCTCTATACGCGCTCTATTCGCCTTACGCGCTCTTCTCATGCACGCTCTTGCTCGCTCTCCTCTTCATACTTTTTCTGTTCTCGTCTCTCTTTATATACAGTTTTGATCCGGTGTAACAAACTCTAAAAAACTCTAATTCTGGAAGTTTCTACACTGTACATTACAGTCGTGAATCTGTCCCTTCACTAAGGCTTTGATTTTCTGAATACTTTGATTCTGCTTCTCTTTTTCTTTATCTTTATGTCTGTCTGTATGTCAAATTCGTGAGTGATTCTTCAACAGCTCCCCCTCAGTCACTAATTTGACTCTTCTTGTCTTTCATATATTTTTTCTTTCTTTTATACCTGCCATTTCTTTGAATCTGCTTGTCTTTGTTCCATCCAAGCTCTTTGTCAAAATATCTGCAATCTGATCTTTTGTCGGAGTGTATACTATTTCTAGCTCCCTTTCCATCACCTTTTCCCTCAAGAAATGATACTGAAACTCCATGTGCTTTGTTCTTGCATGAAATACTGGATTTGCTGCAAGATACAACGAGCTCATATTATCTCCATGTATGATAGGTATACCTTGATCAATACCCATGCTTTTGAACAAGGTCTGCATCCATATCACTTCTTTGGCTGCTTCTACAAGTCCTTTATATTCGGCTTCTGTTGACAATAAAGCCACTGTGTCTTGTTTCTTCGAACACCAGCTCACTAGCTTATCTCCTAGGTATATCATATACCCATGTGTTGATCTTCTGTAATCTTGACTTCCTGCCCAGTCAGAGTCACTGAATGCTCTCAAATTTATATCTGACGTAAAAGGATAATATAATCCTTCCTTTATAGTTCTTCTGATATATCTAAGAACTCTTTGTCGTGCAACCCAATGTTGATCCTTCGAACAATGCATGAACTGTGAGAGAACTCTCGCTGCATAACTAAGATCCGGTCGTGTTACTGTAGCATAAATTAGACTTCCCACTAACGACTGATACTTTCTCATATCTTTAAACTCTGCTCCATCATATTTACTAAGCTTAGGATTTACTTCAAGCAGTGTTGAAGCTTCCCTGCAATTCTCCATATTAAACTTCTTTAGTAAGTTTAGGAGATACCTTTCTTGCAAAACATATACACCATGATCTGTGTATGTGATTTCCATTCCAACAAAGTATGATAATTTTCCTAGATCACTGATCTTAAACTCCTTTTCAAGTAATCTCTTTACCTCCTTGATTCCTTCATCTGATGTACCTGTGATTATAATGTCATCTACATAAATACAAATGTAGATTATACATTCTTTTGTTCTTTTGATGAGTAGACTTGCATCTGCCTTCGAACTTTGGTATCCAAGTTCATTGAGATATTTCACAAGTCTGTAATTCCAAGCTCTTGGAGCTTTCTTCAATCCATAAAGTGCTTTTCTTAATCTGCAAACAAAATTTGGGTATCTGGAACTTACAAACCCTTCAGGTTGTTCCATATAGACTTCATCTAATATATATCCATTCAGAAATGCATTCTTTATATCTAGCTGACTTGGCTTCCATCCTTTTGATGCTGCTATAGCAATCACTGTCCTTATGGTTGACATCTTTGCCACCGGACTAAACGTCTCATCATAATCTATGCCATGCATCTGAGCATAGCCCTTGATAACCAGTCTAGCTTTGTATCTGGCTATCCTTCCATCTGCAAGTTTCTTAACTTTGAAAACCCATTTATTTCCAATCAATTTCTTACCATTTGGTTTAGGAACAAGTTCCCATGTCTTGTTCTCCTCCAGTGCGCTGAACTCTTCTTCCATTGCTTCTTCCCATTGCTTCTTGCCTTTAGCTTCATCATAGTTCTGAGGTTCTTCATCATCTTTGACCATATATGCATAATTTTTCTGAGTTATATACGAAGTATCATAGGAATACCTTTCTGGTTGTCTTCTAGTCCTGCTTGACCTTCTTGGTTCACATTCTTCATAAGTGTCTGAATACACTTCTTCATCTTCGTTTCTTATACCTGATCCGATCCTGGACGTACTTGCCTGCATATGATCTTCATCTCTATTCACCTACACAATTGATTTTCCTTTCTCTTTTCTTCTTACCTCTTCTTCAAATTCTTCAATTGTATGACTTTGATCTGCATACCAACTTTTCTGTTCATCAAATGTAACATCTCTGGAAACAGTAAACTGTTTTGTTAGAGGACTCTCCATAACCTGTAACCCATGTGCTTTTCATCATATCCGACGAACACATATTTCTCTGCTTTTGGCTCAAGCTTATGTCTGAGTTGTGATGGTACATAAGCATAAGCTACTGATCCAAACACTTTGCAATGATCAAGTGTTGGTTTCTTTCCCCACCAAGCTTCATAAGGTGTCATTCCATCTAAAGCTGTACATGGTAATCTGTTTACCAAGTATGTAACTGTATTTACAGCTTTAGCCCAAAGATACTTTGGACAATCTTTTTCTTTTAGCATAGCTCGTGCAAACTCAACTAGAGTTCGGTTTCTTCTTTCTGCTACACCATTTTGTTGTGGTGTATATCTGCAAGTTATTTCTCTCTTAATACCTGCATTCCAAAGATAATCATTGAATTCTCGAGAGAAGTATTCTCCCCCTCCATCAGACCTCAGTCTCTTAAACTTTCGACCTATAAGTCTTTCAGCATATGCATGAAAATGCTTAAAGGTTTCAAACACTTCTCATCTTTCCTTCAAAACATATAAGTCTTTCAGCATATGCATGAAAATGCTTAAAGGTTTCAAATACTTCTCATCTTGATGATGCTACAAGATGCTTAACATTATCCATCTTGTAGCATCATCAATGAATAAAACATAATACCTTGAGCCACTGATTGATCCTTCTTTTGTTGGACCCCATACATCTGTATGATTGAGTTCAAGTACTCCATCTTGTTTGAGTCCTTTCTTATGGAAAGGTAACCTGTGGGCTTTTCCCATCTGACATGCTTCGCACTTATGAATCATATGTTGGTTCTGTACATTCGGTAATCCCAATACTGACTGATTTGAAATCATAGCTTTAATTCCTTTTTCATTAAAATGACCTAATCTCTTATGCGAGAGATCAAGTTCTGTAATCACCTTTTCACCATGTGTGAGCAACACTTGACCAATGTTCCCTTGTACTCTTAAAGTAAAGAGTCTCTTTCTTACCAGAGACGATCTGATTATATCCATTCTCGGGATCTTCTACAAATACTCCTTCATTTGTAAATCTGACCTGAAAACCTTTCTCAACTATCTGTCCCACACTAATCAAATTTTTAGGTATTGTCGGAACATACAAAACATTGGTTAGCAAATCTGCTCCACTCTTACATTTCACTTTTCCAATTGAATGTACACTATGTCTCGTATTGTCACCTGTTTGAACAGTATGACTGGAACTACCTTTTTCCAATTCTGACATCAGTTCTATATTTCCTGACAAATGATTAGAAAATCGAGAATCACTGTAAGATACCTTTAGATCTTCGTTATCTGATGTGCCGATTGAGTTCATCATCAATGATGTATGACTTTCATTCTGTGTGTCATTTGCGTAGTTGTTGTAGGTGGTGTTGTAGGATTGATTCTGTCCCCAACTACTTGCTCCACCTCTACCATAGCCTCCTCTTTGATTCTGTCTACCTCTTTGAAAATTACTTCGATATCTTCCGCTTCTGCCTCTGCTATTACTGTTCTGATTTTGATTTGATCCTTGTTGATTGTGCCAACGATCATGAGCCAGATGATTACTTAATCCACAAATCCAGCAAGCCTTCTTGTTGATATTCTGACTTCCTCTTCCTCTTCCAAAACCTCTTGCTCTTCCTCTACCGGTGCCTTTACCTCTTGCATAATAAGCCTGAGAACTCGACTCTTCTTCATCTTTTGACTTACCTTTATCTCCTTTCTTCTTGTTCTTCATGTACATTGCAGAACTTTGTCCTTTATCTCCATCTCCTTTCAGGTCTTGCTCATATGTGAGCATCAAACCAAGCAATTGATTTAAATCTAGTACAAGATGATTTAAAGATAGTTCAGTTGAGAGTACGAAAGGTTTCCACCTTTCATCTCCTCTCAACCCTGTGAGCACTTGCGCTATCAATCTGTGATCTTCGATATCTTCATTTATGGATCCAAGACTATCTGCTAGATCCTTCATCTTAGTAACATAGTCACTAATGCTTTGATTTGACTTCTTTTTGAACGTTGTGAATTCGGACCATAAGCTAGCCTTCCTAGCTTTCGTAGCATTTTGGAAATGATCTTTCAACGCACTCCATATGTCCTCCGCTTTCTCCAGACCTCTAATGTGCGGTAGTAGATGATCTGTAACGGTATTATAAATATAAGCTCTTGCCGTTGCATCTTTCTTCTGCCACAACTTCAAGGCTTCTAATTCTTCTTCCTTTGGTTGTCTACTGTCTTCAAAAGTTGGCTTCTTTTCTTCTCCGGTCACATACATCATTAAGTCCTTACTCATAAGTAAGGCTTCCATGCG
>CM035424.1:158415705-158420705 GCA_020310875.1 Ceratopteris richardii
CCCGACTGCTGCAGATTCAAGAAATTCAACACTTGAAGGACTAAGAAGTGAAAGCTTGGAGTTAAAGTTCAAGGAGAAGATTATTTGACATCAAGAAAAGCAAAAGGAGTCCAATTTGAAGTAAAGGTACATACATTGTTTGTAAAGCTTGAAGATTTCAATACACAGGTGGACATAAGATGGGAGAAAGCTTGCAGATTGATAAGCTAGATAGGGAGAACTATCCAGCATGGTCCATGAGGATGGAAGCACATCTCATGAGCAAAGACCTTATGGCATTCATTACAGGAGAAGAAGAAAAGCCTGAATTTTTAGATCCTAGTATTCCAACTAGGGAGGAACTTGCAACTTTGAAGACTTGGATGAGAAAGGATGCTCAAGCAAGGAGTATCATTTACATGGCTGTAAATGATTATTTGCTACCTCACATTAGAGGTTTGGAAAGTGCCACAGATGTTTGGAATGCCTTGGAAGAGCATTTCCAAAATACAACTAAGTCAAGGAAGTCCTCACTATGGGCTGAGTTCACAACCTTCAAGAAGAAGAGCTCACAATCAATTTCAGATTATGTGGCAAGGATGAAAGATATTGCAGATAGCTTGGGAGCAGTGGATGAAGACATTGAAGAGGAAAAGTTGGTAAGACAAATACTTACAGGTTTGAGAGGAGATGAGAAGTGGAAGCCTTTTATATTGTCCATAGAGTTGTCACTTGATCACTTTACTCCTGACCTTAATCAATTGCTAGGACATATGCTAACCTTTGAGCAGGATCTTAAAGGAGACAATGATAGAAGTACAAGTCAAGCTATGTACTCCAAGGACAAGAAAAAGAATGGCAAGGGAAAGCAATCAAATGATGATGAAGGGAATTCAAATCAAGCTAACTTCACAAAAGGGAAGACAAATTTCAGAGGTAAAGGAAGAGGAGGTAAGAACAAAGATAATGCTAAAGCTTGTTGGATTTGTGGCAGAACAAATCATTTGGCAAATGATTGTTGGTATAATAATCAAAATGGAGGATACAACAATCAGAATTATAATCAAAGAGGTAGAGGAGGCAGAAACCAAAGAGGCAACTTCAGAGGAAGAGGTGGTAGGACATCATATGGTAGAGGAGGTGGAAGAAACTTCCAATCTCAGTCCTACAACAATAATTATTACAATTATGCATCAGATCAGAAGGATGACATTACTCTTATCTTGAATGCAACTCATGAATCAATGGGAGAAGATCAAAGAATGTTTTATATTGACTCAGGGTGCAGTAACCATCTGAGTGGGAATCTATCTTTGATGACTGATATGGAAGCTAGGGTGAATGGACATATAGTTCAAACAGGTGACAATACCAAACATAAAGTGGAGAGCATTGGATCAGTGAAGACAAAGAGTGGAAGTACACTTCTGAGCAAGGTACTTTATGTTCCTACTATTCCTAAAAATTTGATAAGTGTAGGGCAAATTGTGGAGAAAGGATATGAAGTAAGATTCACAAATGATGGTGTCTATGTACAAGATCCAAATCAGGGATATAGAACCATAATTGCAGGTAAAAAGGAAGGAAGATTGTTCACTCTCAAGGTCCAAGGTAATGTGGGACATGCATTATTTACCTATGGAGGTCAAAAGGTGTCTGAATTAGACCTATGGCATAAAAGGCTAGGTCATTTCAATGAGAGAGCTATAAAGGAGATGTCAAAGAATCAGGTGGTGCTTGGATTGCCAAATATTGAAGGGCAACATATGGTGTACAAGTGTGAAGCTTGTCAATTAGGTAAAGCACATAAGAGTTCTTATAACAAATCAGGGTACAAGTATTCAAATATGCTTGAATTGGTTCATACAGATGTATGGGGTCCCTCAAGGGACTATAGCATAAATGGATCCAGATATTATGTGTTGTTTGTTGATGATGCAACCAGGTGGATTACTTTGTATGTAATCAAGGATAAATCAGAAGTTTTCAAGACATTCAAACATTTTCATGTCTATGCAGAAAGGATCACAGGACAAAAGCTAAAGAGGTTAAGATCAGATGGAGGGGGAGAGTATTTCTCAAAAGAGTTTGATGATTATTTGTGGAATGCAGGTATCAAAAGAGAAGTGACTTGCAGGTACTCCCCTCAACAAAATGGAGTAGCAGAAAGGAGGAATAGAACTCTTGTAGAGTTTGCAAGAGCCATGATGAAGGAAAAGAATTGTCCAAATTACTTATGGGCAGAAGCCATTAACACTGCAACATACCTTGTGAATAGGTTGCCTTGCAAAGCTTTGGATGGAGGAACCCCTTATGAAGCATGGTGGGGTAAGAAGCCTAGTCTTGATCATTGTAAAGTATTTGGATGTATTGCATATGCTTATGTTCCTTCACAATTAAGACATAAGCTAGAACCAAAAGCAGAGAAGTATGTGTTTATTGGATATGATGATAGACAGATGGGTTACAGGTTGTGGAGTCCATCCACAAAGCAATTTCTTGTTACTAAAGATGTGACATTTGATGAGCAAAATATGTGGTATACAGGATCACCAAATGAGTATAGAGGTGTTGAAGAAATTCAGAGAAAAGGAAAGGCAAAGGTAAAAGTATGTGAAGAAATTGTTGATGAAATTGACTCTAGATGTAGAGTGCAGGATCATGTAGAAGAAGGGCCAAGATTTGATCCAGAATCAAATGAGGCTGAAACTTCAAGAAGTGCAGAAATCAGAAGATCTACAAGGGAAAGGAAAGAACCTATAAGGTATAGTTATGATACATCTTTCCTAACAACAAAAGATTATGCATACATTGTAAAGACAGAAGAAGATCCAACCACTTATGAAGAAGCCAAAGGTAAACAGAATTGGGGAAAGGCAATGCAGGAAGAGTATGATGCTCTACTTGAAAATGAAACTTGGGAACTAGTACCAAGACCAAAGAATCAGAAGGTCATTGGATGTAAGTGGGTATATAAAACAAAGAGGTTTGCAGATGGTAAGGTGTCTAGATATAAGGCTAGACTTGTGGTCAAAGGTTATGCCCAAACTTATGGGGTAGATTATGATGAAACCTTTAGTCCTGTTGCTAAGTTGTCTACAATTAGGACATTGATTGCTATTGCTGCTTGTAAGGGATGGAAATTATCACAACTGGATGTGAAAAATGCATTTCTAAATGGTTACATTGCAGATGAAGTATATATGGAGCAACCAGAAGGCTTCATGGAATCAATTGGATCAGATTATGTGTGTAAGCTCAAGAGAGCTTTATATGGATTGAAGCAAGCCCCAAGAGCTTGGAATTACAGATTGGTCAAGTTCTTGAATGAATGTGGATTTCAAGCATCAAAGGCAGATAGTAGCTTGCTAGTGAAGGCAAGTGAAAATGGATACATTTACATGTGCATTTATGTTGATGATATTATTGTTACAGGAACAGATGCTCAAGGAATCAATGAACTCAAGAAGCAAATAGAGAAGGAGTTTAAGATAAGTGACTTGGGAAACTTATCTTATTTTCTAGGAATGCAGATTGTGTATACTCAACATGGAGTATATGTTTCACAAGAGAGATATTTGAAGAATCTTCTAGTCAAGTTTAACATGGAAGATTGCAAGACCTCAACCACACCATTGGAGGTAAATCATAAATTAAGCAGGTATGGAGGTGAAGAATTCAATGACATGAAGAAATATCAGAGTTTGGTAGGTAGTCTAATCTATGCTACCTTGACAAGGCCAGATCTATCATATGTAGTAGGTGTGTTGTCACAATTCATGCATTGTCCAAAGAAGACTCATTGGATTGCAGCCCAAAGGGTACTCAGATATATCAAAGGAACTCTAAGTGAAGGTTTGTATTATGGTTTCACTTCTGATACAAGAATCAAAGTGTTTAGTGATGCAGATTGGGCAGGTGACTCAGATGATAGAAGGTCTACTCATGGATATCTATGTTATGTTGGAGACAAGTTAGTGTCTTGGTGTTCAAAGAAGCAACATACAGTTGCTTTATCATCCACAGAAGCTGAGTATAAGGGAATGGTAGAAGCTGCAAAGGAAGTGATATGGTTGAAGACCTTGATGAAAAGTTTTGAGATTGATCATAGTACTCCAATAATTTTTGGAGACAATATGAGTTCTTTGTATTTGGCAGCTAACCCTGTTTTTCATGCCAGGACTAAGCATATAGAGATTCAGTATCATTTCTTGAGGGAAAAGGTACTAGATAAAGAGATTGAAGTGATGTATACTCCAACAAAAGAACAAGTGGCAGATATGATGACAAAGAGTCTGGATGGACCTAAATTACAAAGGTTCAAAGACATGGCAAGTATAAAGAAGACAGAAAAAAACCTCAATTGATGATTGAGGGGGAGCTGTTGGTGCAGATCAATCACCAATTGAAGGCTTGGAAGATCAAATGATGAAAGAAGAATCAATTCCTAGAGTGTGGAAGAAGATTACATTCAGAGGACAAGAGAAGTGTACACATATGTACATTAGTATAGTCATAGATGACTTAGATCTTTTGTTTAGTAAGAATCATGTACAAATTATCTATAAATATCTTGAGAAAAGTCGGGGAATGTATGAGAGCATATGTGACATTGGTTAGAAGTCAAGAATGAGGGAGATAGAAGTCATGAGATAGAGAAAAAGATTAATGTGTTAGCTCTCATCACTCAGTTGTATTTTCTCTGAGTAAATGAAAATTGTTGCGCCCGATGTTTCTGTGTGTTCTCCTTCTACAGTAGATCAATTGTGAAATGTTTTTGTACAAGTCTAAGTTGAGAGTTGCTTGACCTCTGTGCAAAATTTTAACTTCCAATTGTAATCAGGCTGAGTGAATTAAGTGTAGGAACATTCATATGTGAAGTGTGTTCACTGGTTCCTAAAACAGGCGCAGATTTCGAAGTTAATGTTTTGATCATTTCTCCTAGCACAGTTTAAAGTTTTGCATGAGTGAAGGCTTAATCTTTAAGTTGGAAGATAAGCTACTTATGTCTAGAAGCATTT
>CM035424.1:158425705-158428205 GCA_020310875.1 Ceratopteris richardii
TTGTCATCCTTGCCACAGGACTATAAGTCTCATCATAGTCAACACCATATGTCTGAGCAAACCCTTTGACAACAAGTCTAGCTTTGTACCTAGACACACTTCCATCTGCAAATCTTTTTGTCTTATAAACCCACTTACATCCAATGATCTTCTGACTATTTGGCTTTGGAACCAAATCCCATGTTTGATTCTCCAATAATGCATCATATTCTTCCTGCATAGCTTCCTCCCAATTTTCTTTACCTTTTGCCTCTTCATATGTAGAAGGGTCTTCATCTGCTTTAATCATGTAAGCATAATCTTTGGTAGCCAAAAATGAAGTATCATAGCTATACCTTGTAGGTTGGCATTTGTTCCTTGTAGACCTCCTAAGTTCTCCACTTCTTGAGGTTTCTGGTTCTTCATATTCAGGATCAAACCTAGGTGTTTCTTCCACTTCAACCTGCACTTCATTATTCTCTTCTTCATCAATTATTTGTACCTTTGACTTACCTTTCCTTTGGCTCACAATCTCTTCATCATCTGTATTAAGATTGATAGTACCTGCATACCAAGTACCTTGCTCATCAAATGTAACATCTTTTGATACAAGAAAATGTTTTGTGGATGGATTCCACAACCTGTATCCCATCTGCTTATCATCATAACCAATAAACACACATTTTTCAGCTTTAGGTTCCAATTTGTGCCTTAATTGTGATGGCACATATGCATAGGCCAAACATCCAAATACTTTGCAATGGTCTAGTGTAGGTCTCTTACCCCACCATGCTTCATAAGGTGTCATTCCCTGCAAAGCTTTACATGGTAACCTACTGACCAAATAAGTAGCTGTATTTACAGCCTCAGCCCACAAATAATTAGGGCAATTTTTCTCTTTCATCATGGACCTTGCAAACTCAACAAGAGTTCTATTTCTCCTTTCTGCTACACCATTTTGTTGAGGAGAGTACCTGCAGGTAACTTCCCTTTTTACACCTGCATCCCACAAGTAATTACTGAATTCATTAGAGAAATACTCTCCCCCTCCATCTGACCTTAGTCTTTTCAACTTATGTCCTGTAATTCTTTCTGCATATGCATGATAGTGTTTAAATGTATTAAACACTTCTGACTTATCTTTGATCACATAAATAGTGATCCATCTAGTAGCATCATCAACATAAATCACATAATACCTTGACCCATTTATACTGAAATCCTTTGATGGCCCCCACACATCTGTGTGTACCAACTCAAGCTTCTCTGAGTACATAAAACCATGCTTAGAATAGGATTGCTTATGAGCCTTACCTAATTGACATGCCTCACATCTGTATGTCATATGTTGACCTGCAACATTAGGCAAACCAAGCACTGAACCATTGTTAATCATGTCTTTAATACCTCTTTCATTGAAATGTCCAAGCCTCTTATGCCAAAGATCTAACTCAGAGATCTTATGTCCTCCATATGTGAACATGGCATGACCAATATTACCTTGAATCCTCAATGTGAACAATCTTCCTTCTTTCTTCCCTGAAACAATTTGTTTATATCCATTGCTAGGGTCTTCCACAAACACTCCTTCATTAGTGAACCTTACTTCATAACCTTTTTCCACAATTTGTCCTACACTTATCAAATTCTTAGGAATTGTAGGAACATACAAGACCTTACTCAATAAGGTGCTACCATCCTTGGCTTTCACTGATCCAATTGACTTCACATTGTGCTTTGTGTTGTCACCTGTTTGAACAACATGATTAGATACCTTATTCTCCAAATCAGTCATCAAGGCTATATTACCACTCAGGTGATTGCTACACCCTGAGTCTATGTAGAAGACTCTTTGATCTTCACTCTGCCTTTCACAAGTTGCATTCATTATCAATGTTGAATCTTCCTTTTGATCTGAAGCATAATTGTAGTAGGTGTTGTTATATTGTTGACTTTGGAAACCTCTACCTGCATTTCTTCCAAAGTAACCCCTACTACCTCTGCCTCTGAAATTACCTCTTTGATTTCTGCCTCCTCTTCCTCTTGTATTATAGTTCTGATTATATCCACCATTACTCTGATTATTATGCCAACAATCATTAGCTAAATGATTTGTCTTACTACAAATCCAACAAGCTTTGCCTCCATCTTTGTTGTTTCTGCCTCTTCCTCTACCTTTGCCACCTCCTCTACCTCTTAGGAAGTTGGCTTGACTAGTTGTACCTTCATCTTCACCTGCTTGTTGCTTTCCTTTGTTAGCTTTCTTCTTGTCCTTTGAGTACATTGCATGACCTGTATTTTTGTCACCATCTCCTTTAACATCCTGCTCAAATGTTAGCATATGACCTAGCAACTGATTTAAATCAGGAGTGAAATGATCAAGTGATAATTCTGTAGATAAAATGAATGGCTTCCATTTGTCATCACCTCTTAAACCTGTAAGAATTTGCCTTACCAATTTATCCTCCTAAATGTCTTCATCAACAGCTCCTAAAGCATCTGCAATATCTTTCATTCTTGT
>CM035424.1:158435705-158443205 GCA_020310875.1 Ceratopteris richardii
GATGGCTTACGGAATACGACATTAATCATTTCGGTACCTATGATGCAGTTCGAGACGCTTTTTTGCAACGATTCAGGTTAAAGAAGAATCCCGCCGAAATCTTTGATTATTTACAGAACAACCGACAGAAGGCAAATCAGACTGTCCAGGAATACGCTACTCTCTTCAGAACACATTTATGGCAGATACCACCGGCACATGCTAATCTACCTGAAGATGTTATCTCACAATGCTTTATCAATGGACTAACCCCACAACTGAAGCAGATTATGATCATCAGATGTGTTGGAGCAATGACACTGGATGCAGTCATTGCAATGGCTCTACAGTTGGAATCCAAGGTTGGTGGATTTTCAGAAGATTTGGAATGGTTAAGGACAAACAAAAATATGACTGAAGATATAACCAGGCAAGTATACTGCACCACGTGCAAAAATTCAAGGCATACAAGTGCGAACTGTGCGCTAAATCAAACATTCTACGCTATCTGCAACACTGCCGGACACACCACCGGAAATTGCGTTTACAATGCCAGAATACAAGGAACAGCAACAGTCAATGCTGTCATTCAAGAACATGGACAGGTAGCAAATCATTACGTACCTCCGCCACTGAGAAACAATCAACCGCAAGGATATTGAAACTACCGAGGACAGAGAAACAATAACTATAATGCAAACCGCTGGCAGAACGAACCACCACCGGAAAATCCCAATTTACCACCACCACGCTGTCATTTTTGTGGTGAATTCGGACACATTAGAAGATATTGCAAAGACGCAGCTGAGTATGATCAAAGGAAGAAGGAGCGGCAAAACCCAATGGCCAACATGGTACAAATTACTCCGGTCGAAACGCAAACTGCTACAGTCCAGACCCGATCAGGTAAACAACTACAACCAGCAGCAGAAGTATTTGAACCAGGGATACGAGAACAACATAGGATATATAACAAGGCTAGTCACTGGACCGCCACAGAACCACCAGTGTTCCCAGAACCCATTCCGGTGACTCAGACCTCGTCGATAAAAGAAGGAACACAACAAAAGGAAGCAGCAGCAGAACAACCATCAGTAGTAGACATAACAACAGATACTTCGACAACAGCAGAGACTTCAAATTCAAAGGAGCAGGATAACCAATCTCAGCAGGCCTGGGAAATTTTATCCAAGGCATCTATCACCCTACCTCTCGGCCAACTTTTGGCATTAGTACCTGGAATTCGGCGACAGTTTCAGCAACATCTTAGCCCGGCACCCTCTTGCATTCCGGCAACCGCCGTAGTTCAACCGGAATGTGATTCTACGGTTGATCATGCAGTGCCCTTGATTACAGTATGGTATAAGAATTAGAAGATCACACAGGTATTAATTGACGGAGGCTCCGGCGTAAACATTGCAACCGCAGCATTATGTAAAAAGCTAGGCTGGACCGAAATCGAGCCAGTTCAATTCTTTGTCAGAATGGCTGATCAATCTAGAGTCCATCCCGTAGGACTTGTACGGAATGTACCCATTACTCTACAAGGTACGACTTTCAAAATGACTTTTGTTATACTAGATCTGCCCGAATCCACCTTGGATTACAACCTCCTTTTCGGCCGACCTTGGCTGAAGCATGCAAAGGTAATACAGGACTGGTCTGCGCAAGAGCTCACATTCAAGGATGCTAATCATAAATATGTGGTAAAACTAGATGCTATACAACCCTGCGAACTTCACGCCAGACCTTATCTCGCTGAACTAGTTCATATGTTAGATGGACTATCAGATGATGAAGAAGAGCAATTTCTGAAAAATAACGCCGATTTAATGTCTCTAGGAACTGTTGATCTACAGTCCGTCATTAATACTTGGAACACTTCAGTTTGTACAGTAGTAGCCATCACCGAAAAGTCTGAACAAGCAGATACTGAATTACAACCACTATTCAAGCCGACAGAGGATACAGAGAACCCACAACAATTTTATGTCCCTGAAGACCAGCTGATCACATACAATCTAGGAGACAAGGACCATCCTCGACCTGTAAAAATAAGGCAAAACCTACCGGAAACCTTTCAGGCTAATTTGATTCAGCTCCTTCGTGAATTCTCAGACGTCTTTGCATGGGATTACAAGGATATGAAAGGATTAGATCCGCGCATATATCAGCACAGAGTCATGCTGAAGCCTGAAGCTAAACCAACTAGGCAGCCCAGCTATCGAATGAATCCCAATTATGCATCACAGGTAAAAGCCGAACTTGATAGATTATTAAAAGTAGGATTCATCCTACCAGTAGAACATGCTGAATGGATTTCACCAATTGTGATCGTGCCAAAGAAAAATAAGCAACTACGAATCTGTGTAGACTACCGAAAATTAAACGCAGCAAGAGTACCGGATCCTTTCCCAATCCCCTTTTTGGATACCATGCTTGACAGGGTAGCAGGTCATGAAATGTATTCATTCTTAGATGGATACAGTGGTTACAATCAGGTTAGAATGGCCGAAGCAGACATACCGAAAACCGCATTCATTACCAATTGGGGTGTCTTTGCTTGTACGGTGATGTGGTTTGGATTGAGAAATGCACCAAGTACATTTCAGAGATGCATGCAGGAGATTTTTTCTCCTTATCTTACTTCGTTTATGCAAGTATACCTCGACGATTTTTCAATTTTCGGTAAAAGGATAGCACATCTATTTCATTTACGGTGCTGCTTTCAGAAATGCAGAGAATATAGACTCTGTTTGAATCCATACAAATCAGTGTTTGCGGTCTCATGTGGCAAGTTACTTGGCCACATTGTATCGGCACAAGGCATCCAAGTCGATCCAGCTAAGATTTCGGCAGTATTAGAAGCTCCGGTGCCAGTTTCTCCAAAAGAAGTTATGCGCTTTATGGGCCAAGTACGGTGGCATGGAAGACATTTACGGTGGCTTGCTCATTTGGCAATACCACTAAACAAGCTAGTCAGTAAAACACCTCGACAATTTGAATGGACCCAGGAATGCCACACAGCCTTTGATCGTTTAAAACATTTATTAACACAAGTTCCTATTTTGCAACCACCGGATTGGGATCACCCATTTCACATATTCGTTGATGCTTCAGATATAGCAATAGGAAGTGTATTGATGCAACAAATTGATAAATGGTTCAGACCAGTGTATTATGCAAGTCGAAGATTAGCCCCTGCTGAGAAAAATTACTCTGTAACAGAAAGAGAATGTCTAGGACTAGTATACTCGGTTAAAAAATTCAGACATTACTTGCTAGGCCGAAAATTTACATTCCATGTGGACCATGCAGCCCTCGTCTATTTAGTAAGACAACAACATTTAGGCGGACGCTTAGCACGATGGGTGCTACTTTTACAAGAATTCGATTATGACGTCATTCACCGACCCGGAAAAGCACATGTCCTAGCAGATTTCTTATCTCGCCTAGATTCCGGTGAAGCTCCGGTAGGCATAGATGACACGACTCCTGCGATTTATAATGCTAAACCACTATCCGATGAAACGGCCAACCTACAAGCACCATCTACATACTATGATCAGATTTTAACTTTTCTCACCGAAGGATGCTTCCCATCTGAGACGATCAAGACAGTTCGAAGGAAATTGGCAGTCTTTAGCCGCCGATTCCGGCTAGTAGCTGGAGAACTATATTATGCAGATCATACCGGAATCTTACTTCGCTGTGTTCCTCCGCATGAAATTAACTCAGTTATCACAATGGCTCACTCGACACCTACTGGTGGTCACTTTGCCACAGATTTGACTCACCGGAAAATCCTGCAGAGTGGTCTCTGGTGGCCAACTATGTACAGAGATGTGGCCCAATTTGTCAAACACTGCGATAACTGTCAAAGGACGGGACAACCGCTACAACGACACTTCTTTCCCTTACAGCCAGTCATGCCATTAGAACCATTTCAGAAATGGGGATTGGATTTTATAGGCCCAATTACACCTCCAACAGTCTTCAGTAACAACAGATATATACTCACCTGTACAGACTACGCAACAAGATGGGTAGAAGCATGGGCTTTACGGTCAGCTACAGCGGTGGCAGTAGCAAAATGCCTGTTGAATGATGTCTTTCCACGTTTCGGTTTACCACTGGAAATAGTCTCAGACCAAGGTACTCACTTTGTAAATCAATTAATGAAGGTACTCACCCAATCCTTCCAGGTGACACACAAACTCAGCTCGCCGTACTATCCTCGTGCCAATGGTTTGGCCGAAAGTACAAACAAATCACTACTGAATATCCTCCGAAAATTGATCATGGAAGCACCGGAAAGATGGGATCAATTACTACCTGCAGTATTATGGGCATACCAGACTACATATAAGGTAACAACAGGCTTGACACCTTTCAAACTAGCTTATGGCTTAGAAGCAATAGCACCCATGGAAATAGTCATCCCAAGTCTGCGTGTAGCAATCACTCAGAAGATGCTACCGGAATATTCGCTGACAGCACGAATGGACGCACTCAGAGAACTTGATGAGCACCGATGGCTCAGCTTTTTAACCATGCGCGAAGTACAACTTAGGCAAGCCAAGACACACGATCGATATTTGAAGACTCCAATCTTTTCGATAGGCCAGCTTGTACTCTTCTATAACGCAAAATCAGATAGAGCAGCAGGAAAATTCAAACTACGATGGTTCGGCCCTTTCAAAATCTCAGAACAAATCGGTCCGGCAACTTTTCGGTTGACTACGTTGACCGGAAATCCACTTCCAAAGGTGATCAATGGGTCGAAGCTGCGGCCATATTATCCCACTACTAGTACGCATTAAATTATTCGGCGGCGAACCGCGTTTTGTATAAATTTTTGCGTTTTTCTTTTTCTCCCTTTTTAGTCGTGTTTTGTACAAATCTTTATGTTACCAGCCGCCCCTCCCTACCGGTCACTCAAGTACGCACGCCTGCATGAAAACAAATACCACTCCCGCACTGCACAATGATACCCAACCCCCTTTCCCACCCCACCGTATTGTTCCTATTTAACCCCTTCGACAATGTCAAAAATCCCTACTGTAGTAATCTGTGCGAACTTGTGTTCTATAGTACTATTCCTAGTCTGTCTTAGCAATCGCCATGGAAGCACTCGCCAACTACACTGCTTTCTGCGATGGTATCCCTACCGAGGTAGGAGAATACTTGCGCTGCAGAGGGTTGGCCAACTTTGCTGAGTTGCCCTGGCACTCAGTGGAAGCCCATCCCTTCTCTGCGCAAATCATCCACGCCATCGCCCAATTCCCCATCACCGAACGACAGTGGGTCTTCCCTTCTCTCCCATCTAGAACCGTCATCACCTTCCAAGCCTTCTCTGCAGCCTACCGACTCACCCCGCAAGGCCGCGAAAATGGCCCTAGCATCCCTGTCGCTCGCATGGCCGAACTCTTCCCCCGCTCCTCATCAAACGAATATGCCATTCTTTGCCGCCCCGAACCCGAACGATCCGCCCTACAGTTCCTCGTAGCAATCCTCAACCTGCAAAAACGAACCTACGGTATCTCTCGCCCCTTCTATTCCGCCCTGGAGTTAGCCACCCGCGAACCTGTCAACTTTGCCTCTTATTTCTTCCAACGAATTCATAAGGAATCCGTCGCTATAGTAAAACAACTCCAGAAGGGCACTTCTCCGCGCTCTCGCCTTCCCCACATCATCTCCTTCCTCTTCCCAACCATTCTCGCCGCACAACCCCCACCCACAGGCCCCGCACTTAGGCACAAAGAATCAGCACACCCGCTCGATGAATCTGACGAAGAAGACGAAGAGATCAATCAACTCTTCCGCACTAAACGAATCCGGATTAGCTCTTCCGAAAGCGAAGCCCAAGGATCCGTCGGAAAGGGACACGACGCCGAAGAAGATACACAAAACGAGACATACCACGACACCGCCACTTCAATACACAACAACACTTCGACAGAGCAACAAGACCAGCAAGACCAAGCAGACACAGAGATAGTGTCCACCGAAAAGGAATCCGAGCATTAACAGGACGAACCGGAATCTGCCACAAAAGCACTAGATGAACTTATCGCGGCCATCAACCATACAGAAACCGAACAACAGACCATTACAAAGGTAACCACGACTGACTCTGTTCTGCCCACCCCACCTGTCAACCCCGACCTCCCACCGGAACCATCCCGCCGACCCGGTTCTCAACCTACACCATCCTCCTCTTCCTCCCCTAACTACTCTCCGCCAAACTCCCAGAACCTACTCACCGATACCTCCTCTCAGCCTCGTCAACCACCACCACCACCCAACGTCTTTTCGGAACTAGCATCCATGGGGCAGTTCCTCATGCAATTATCACACCAGCTGCCCATACAGTTTAAGGAAGCCACGGACAATCTGAAAGCAGAATATCAATATAAGGTCGACGTCTTGGAAGCTGACATCACCCCCCTTCAAGAAGAAATCGAAGCCATCAAGACTGAGAACCATCAGCTACAGACACAGTTAGCAGAACTCCAAGCCAAATTCTCGACCGAACAGACTCTCGTACAGCAAAGAGATGCAGCCCTCGAGCAAGTTGCAGCCAAAGAACGACTCCTACAAGCCGCATATGAAGAAATCCGAGCCCTGAAGACCACCCTCCACGAGAACGAAGATATCAACGCCTCCCTCGAAGACCTGGTCGCAGAAACAAAGATTCAATTACAGGAGACCATCAAGAAGAATCAGGACCAACAGAGAGAAGCCCAACAAGTCCAAGAAGAGTTACGACGAGCCCAAGAATGCGCAGATGAGGTTAACAGTATCCTCAAACGACAATTAATCCGGGAAGGCCAACACCTAAAGGATATCG
The DNA here is from genome assembly GCA_020310875.1 of Ceratopteris richardii. Lineage (NCBI taxonomy): Eukaryota > Viridiplantae > Streptophyta > Polypodiopsida > Polypodiales > Pteridaceae > Ceratopteris > Ceratopteris richardii. The sequence continues at coordinate 158,442,538 of CM035424.1, forward strand.
AAAAGACGCGCAGAGGAACGAGATGCGTACCGGAAAACTCTCGATTTCCAAACCCAGCAGTTTGAACGCCTAGACAACCAAGTGCGCAACCAGAAGGAGTATATTACAGAGATGCAGACCAAACTGACCGAAATGCAGACAGCCCGAGATGCGGCATTAGCTAACGACTTTTTTTTACAAGAGGCTTTCCTTCAAACCCAAGCCGAAATTTTGTTACATCAAGCCATAGCCCTTAGTGCAGTAAGAACCGACGCCCAATTACTAGAACCCACCACCTTAGTACAGATGTTAGAAACTCTCAAAAAGAAAATTACCCGAACATTTAGGCTCGCCAGAAATATGTACTTAGAAGGCCTAGTATCAGAATCGTAGAAACCTGCGGGTTCGAGTCCACTGTGCGTGCCAGTGTTAGACGGCCGCCGAATAAGGACAGTTGTACTAGGACAGGTGCCTTAAATAGCAAGAGCCTTTTGAGAAACGCGCAGAGATTCGCGCACCACTGTAAATCCTCTATATAAGGAAATGAGAAGAAAATGGCAAGCGGCGCCCCCTTCTGAAATTGCTGTGTTCTGTTAAGTTGTATCGTCTAGTCGATTTTAATGGTGAAGTGCATCTTTGCTTCTGTCTGTGAGTACGTCCAATTCGGGACTTGTGGTGTCGATTCTGTC
>CM035424.1:158448205-158453205 GCA_020310875.1 Ceratopteris richardii
AATCTTTAAGTTGGAAGGTAAGCTACTCGTGGCTAGAAGCATTTGCTTAAACGGGTTTTATACTGAGAGAATTGAAGTTAAGAAGTTAGGGGTGTCAAATCGACTTCTCAGAAGTGCAGATTTAGACATAGGTAACTTGTGAAGTTGATTTCTCAAGTTATACTAAACCTTTTGAAGAAATTTAACTTGGAGGAGGTGCGCAACGTCTAGGCGACACTCCATACAGAATTTCATAGAAAACTTTACATGTTTGATTGGTCAATGAGAAGAATTTGTGCAGCAGACTTTCTGTGTTTTATCTTCTTCACAGAATTTTTCAACTTTTGATAATTTGGAGATTGGACCTCTAATTTGGTGAAGGTTTTGACTTACTCTTGGTATAGAGGTGCTCTAATCACAAGAGTAGGTTGTTCTTTTGGAGATTAACACTCTCCATCATTGGTATCAGAGCAGGAAACATCAAAATCAAGGAAAGGAGGATCCCGACTGCTGCAGATTCAAGAAATTCAACAATTGAAGAACTAAAGGTGAAAGCTTGAAGGCAAAGCTTGTGGAGGAGACTATAAGATATCAAGAAAGACAAAAGGAGTCTAATTCGAAACAAAGGTACATATATCATTCATAAAACTTGAAGATTTCAATACACAGGTGGACACAAGATGGGAGATTCTCTTCAGATAGAGAAATTGGATAGGGACAACTATCCTGCATGGTCAATGACGTTGGAAGCTCATCTTATGAGTAAAGATTTAATAGCTTACATCACAGGAGAAGAAGAGAAGCCACAGTTCAGAGATCCTAGTGTTCCAACTAGGGAAGAGTTAGCAGATTTGAAAAATTGGATGAAGAAAGATGCTCAAGCTAGGAGCATTATATATATGGCAGTCAATGATTACTTGTTACCTCATATTCGAGGTCTTGAAAGTGCAACTGATATTTGGAATGCTTTGGAAGAGCATTTCCAGAATACTACTAAGTCAAGGAAGGCATCCTTATGGGCAGAGTTTACCACCTTTAAGAAGAAGGCTTCTCAATCCATTTCAGACTATGTGACAAGAATGAAAGATATTGCAGATGCTTTAGGAGCTGTTGATGAAGACATTGAGGAGGATAAATTGGTAAGGCAAATTCTTACAGGTTTAAGAGGTGATGACAAATGGAAGCCATTCATTTTGTCTACAGAGTTATCACTTGATCATTTCACTCCTGATTTAAATCAGTTGCTAGGTCATATGCTAACATTTGAGCAGGATGTTAAAGGAGATGGTGACAAGAGTGCAGGTCATGCAATGTACTCAAAGGACAAGAAGAAGAATAGCAAAGGAAAGCAACAAGCAAATGAAGATGAAGGCACAACTAGTCAAGCCAACTTCCTAAGAGGAAGAGGAGGTGGCAAAGCTAGAGGAAGAGGCAGAAACAACAAAGATGGAGGCAAAGCTTGCTGGATTTGTGGTAAGACAAATCATTTAGCTAATGATTGTTGGCACAATACTCAGAGTAATAATGGATACAGTCAAAACTATAATTCAAGAGGAAGAGGTGGCAGAAATCAAAGAGGTAATTTCAGAGGCAGAGGTAGTAGGGGTTACTTTGGAAGAAATGCAGGTAGAGGTTTCCAAAGTCAACAATATAACAACACCTACTACAATTATGCTTCAGATCAAAAGGAGGATTCAACATTGATAATGAATGCAACTTGTGAAAGGCAGAGTGAAGATCAAAGAGTCTTCTACATTGACTCAGGGTGTAGCAATCACCTAAGTGGTAATATAGCTTTGATGACTGATTTGGAGAATAAGGTTTCTAATCATGTTGTTCAAACAGGTGACAACACAAAGCACAATGTGAAGTCAATTGGATCAGTGAAGGCCAAGGATGGTAGTACCTTATTGAGTAAGGTCTTGTATGTTCCTACAATTCCTAAGAATTTGATAAGTGTAGGACAAATTGTTGAAAAGGGATATGAAGTAAGGTTCACTAATGATGGAGTATATGTGGAAGACCCTAGTCAAGGGTATAAACAGATTGTTTCAGGGAAGAAAGAAGGAAGACTATTTACATTGAAGATTCAAGGCAATATTGGTCATGCTATGTTCACATATGGAGGACATAAGATCTCTGAGTTAGATCTTTGGCACAAGAGGCTTGGACATTTCAATGAAAGAGTTATTAAAGACATGATTAACAATGGTTCAGTGCTTGGATTGCCTAATGTTGCAGGTCAACATATGACATACAGATGTGAGGCATGTCAATTAGGTAAGGCTCATAAGCATTCCTACTCCAAGCATGGTTTTATGTACTCAGAGAAGCTTGAGTTGGTACACACAGATGTGTGGGGGCCATCAAAGGATTTCAGTATAAATGGGTCAAGGTATTATGTGATTTATGTTGATGATGCTACTAGATGGATCACTATTTATGTGATCAATGATAAGTCAGAAGTGTTCAATACTTTCAAACATTATCATATGTATGCAGAAAGAATTACAGGACACAAGTTGAAAAGACTAAGTGGTCAGATGGAGGGGGAGAGTATTTCTCTAATGAATTTAGTGATTACTTGTGGAATGCAGGTATAAAAAGGGAAGTTACTTGCAGGTACTCTCCTCAACAAAATGGTGTAGCAGAAAGGAGAAATAGAACTCTAGTTGAGTTTGCAAGATCCATGATGAAAGAGAAAAATTACCCTAATTATTTGTGGGCTGAGGCTGTAAATACAGCTACTTATTTGGTCAATAGGTTACCATGTAAAGTCTTGCAGGGCATGACACCATATGAGGCTTGGTGGGGTAAAAGACCTACCTTGGATCATTGCAGAGTTTTTGGATGTGTGGCATATGCATATGTGCCATCACAATTAAGGCACAAATTGGAACCTAAAGCTGAAAAGTATGTTTTCATTGGTTATGATGATAAGCAGATGGGTTATAGATTGTGGAGTCCATCTACAAAACAATTCATGGTTTCTAAAGATGTTACATTTGATGAGCAAAGTACTTGGTATGCAGGTACAATTAATATCAATACAGGTGATGAAGAAGAAGTGAGCCAAAGGAAAGGTAAATCAAAGGTTCATATAATTGATGAGCAAGAGAATAATGAAGTGCAGGTTGAAGTGGAAGAAACACCAAGGTTTGATCCTGAGTATGAAGAACCAGAGACTTCAAGGAGTGGAGAACTCAGAAGATCATCAAGAAATAGGTGGCAACCTACAAGGTATAGTTATGATACTTCTTTTTTGGCCACAAAAGAATATGCTTATATGGTGAAAACAGATGAAGACCCTTCTACATATGAAGAGGCAAAAGGTAAAGAAAATTGGGAGAAAGCTATGCAGGAAGAATATGATGCATTGTTGGAGAATCAAACTTGGGATTTGGTTCCTAAACCAAATAGTCAGAAGATCATTGGATGCAAGTGGGTTTACAAGACCAAGAGGTTTGCAGATGGAAGTGTGTCTAGATACAAAGCTAGACTTGTTGTCAAAGGGTTTGCTCAGACATATGGTGTGGACTATGATGAGACTTATAGTCCTGTGGCAAAGATGACAACTATCAAGACACTTATAGCTATTGCTGCATGTAAAGGTTGGAAGTTATGTCAACTTGATGTGAAAAATGCTTTTTTGAATGGTTATATTTCAGATGATGTGTTCATGGAGCAACCTCAAGGGTTCAGAGATAAAAGGTATCCAGATCATGTTTGCAAGCTCAAGAGAGCTTTGTATGGCTTGAAGCAGGCCCCAAGGGCATGGAATTATAGACTTGTAAAGTTCTTAAAAGAACTTGGATTTCAGGTGTCTAAAGCAGATAGTAGCTTGCTTGTCAAAGCAAGTGATAATGGTTTCATATACATGTGTATATATGTTGATGATATAATCCTTACAGGTACAGATGAAGAAGGAATACAAAGACTCAAGAAGCAAATGGAAAAGGAGTTCAAAATAAGTGACTTGGGAGACTTGTCATACTTCTTGGGCATGGAGATTACATATACCCAACATGGAGTATTTGTGACCCAAGAAAGGTATTTGAAGAACTTGTTAATCAAGTTTAAAATGGATGATTGCAGGGTAGCACCTACACCAATGGAGGTGAATCACAAATTGAGTAAATTTGGAGGTGAAGAATTCAAGGACATGAGACAATATCAGAGTTTGGTTGGTAGTCTTATCTATGCTACTTTAACTAGACTTGATTTATCATATGCAGTTGGAGTTTTGTCTCAATTTATGCATTGTCCTAGGAAAGAGCATTGGATTGCAGGTCAAAGAGTGTTGAGGTACATTAAGGGTACACTCAAAGAAGGTTTGTATTATGGATTTACATCAGATACAAATATCAAAATTTACAGTGATGCAGATTGGGCAGGTAATCCAGATGACAGAAGGTCAACTTATGGATACATGTGTTATGTGGGAGATAAACTTATCTCATGGTGTTCCAAGAAGCAACATACAGTTGCTTTGTCTTCTACAGAAGCTGAATATAAAGGCATGGTTGAAGCTGCAAAGGAAGTGATTTGGCTCAAGACCTTGATGAAGAGTTTTGACATTGTGCATGGGATACCAATTATATATGGAGATAACATGAGTTCATTGTATTTAGCTGCTAATCCTGTTTTCCATGCCAGGACCAAACACATTGAGATTCAGTATCACTTTCTAAGAGAGAAGGTGATGGATAAGGATATTGAAGTCATACATACTTCAACTAAAGATCAGATAGCTGATATGCTTACAAAGAGCTTGGATGGACCAAAGCTACAGAAGTTTAAAGACATGGCAGGCATGAAGAAGATAAGAGAAACCTCAATTGATGATTGAGGGAGAGTTGTTGGTGCAGACCAATCACCAATTGAATGTTTGGAAGATTAAAGAATGAAGGAAGATTCAATTCTTGAAGCTTGGAAGAAGGATACATTCAGAGGATATGAGGAATGTACACATATGTACATTAGTATAGTCATAGTTCACTTAGATCTTTGATTAGTCATAG
>CM035424.1:158460705-158630705 GCA_020310875.1 Ceratopteris richardii
GTAGAGGAAGATGAGGAGGAGACTGAAGAAGAGGAACAAGATGAGGTGCAGGAAGGACCATTCCACGAAGAGGAGCATGAATATGAGCAACACATCATACCAGAACTCACGGGAGCCCGAGCATACACAAAGCAATTAAAAAGATTGTATGATACCATGAACCTAGTTCAGGAACAACATAGACTATCCTTGGCAGCAGGTAAGGCTTTAATGAACCAGATACTTGAAGAAGAAGGTGTGGATGATCAATTTAGAGCTTCCCTCGACATGATTGCTGATGCATTGGGGGTGCCAGAGATTGTGCACACCGCCCTTCGACACTCTCAGAGGTTGGAGCGAAGACATGGGAGATGTTCTCCAAGCTCAGGGAAGAAGATACATATTATAGTATCAGAACCACATGGCACCGCCTCCACAACCACTGGCACAACACACTCCATTCAACACAGTGATGAAACCCATGCATCAAGCATACCCCCATCACCACCCCTACCACCCTCCCCTCCAACTCCACCCCCCCTCACCTCATACCACCACTGTCACCACTACTCTCACAATCATAGTCTCGACCTACCTTAGTGAAGCACACAATGTGAATCAACTGTCACCACTTTCACAATCTGACACCACCACTGTTGTAACTGCCACCACGGAAGATGTAACACTAACCTTGGTTACTGAAAACCAAATTCCTCCAGTCACACTTCTTGGTGGCCCACATGTACAATTAAACACACCATTATACACCTTCACTAGCCTCAACACACCTACCATTCCCATGTATATGGTAACTCCCATGACTTCATCCATGCACGACCTCATGGACATATCACCAAAATCTACACCTCTCCCTCCCCCCATATTCCCACAATCTTCCATTCCTCCACCACCCACTTCACCATTCTCAAACACAACATACTCCCTTCCTTTCCCTTTTCCTTACCCCCCTGCATTCCACACCTTCCCATCATCCACTCCTGTAAATAATGTATTCAATACTTTATATCAATGTGTGTCTTAGTTACAACATAATTACGAGCATTTAGATGATCAACATACGAACCTGTTCAAAGTCCATGAGACACAACAAGAACAACTCACAAACATGGAGAAGGACAAGTGGCTACCACAACAAGATTATGATACTTTGCAGAGACAATATGAGGAATTGGTGGCCAATCTGCCCCAACTAGATTCACAGGCACAACAACACCTCGAGGAAATGCTATGCGTCCAACAAGCACACAACCTCAAAATCCATCACAACCTTGTGCTACTAAGGAAACACATGTCAGCAGCACTAGAAGAAAATAAAAGGCTACAAAGACAAAATGAAGAAAATCTAGAAGCGGCGATGGAAGGATCACCAAAAGAGATCAACCTAGAGTGCTTCAAAGCCATCCTGTCAGCAAACATGCAGACCATATTGGACACCCATGCTGACCTACTAGAGGCATATGATGCCTTAGAAAAAGAACGTGATGACCTACCGAAGCAATTGGCCAATCAACGAGAGCAACCAAAAGAAAGCAACACCTACAGACATCGCAACTAAAGAGGTGATAGAGTTGAAAGCACATCTGGCAGCTTTGCAAGATAAGCTTCTCCAATATGAATGTCAACCTTCTGCCTTGGTGGAGCCCGAGCCTGAAGAACTCGTTCCAATTGAAGTAGAACAGACATTTGAGGTTAGAAAAGGTCGGCCCAACTCATGATGACAGAGTAGCAATGCAGATACACTCTATGTCTCGACTGGAAGACGTCATCATCAAATCAGACTACTTCAAGAACCTATCTCATCATCGATGGATTGATGTTCATAATGATGTGTATGTACCATTTTGTGTCCTATAAGCAGATTACAATGCAGAGATCAAACACCGCACCACGAAAGAGCTAACCTCTGCAACCCAATTTGCCCTAGATGAAATTCCTAAGAGCATTGTGCAGGGCAACATCTTTCAACCTACATGGAGAATAAGGTTACTCGAAACCTACCCTGAAATGGTGCGCACATGGAACAACATGCCCTTGTACATTAAGTATAACCCCTGCTATTGCCCTGTGTTTCGATGAAGATCATGGCCTGAGTTCACTCAAACAGTGAAGAACGTCAAAGGATGTGATAAATGGTTGAACTATGTATATCTTGCACTGCCTCGTGGCCCACCAATGGTACCATATATGATCTCAACAATTCAACATTGGGGAATTAGATTCAAGAATGTACCAGATGTCATGGCACAGATGTGCCTCAAAGTCTTCTAACTAATGCTCGTCACCTTTCGGACCTTCAAAAATGTCAAAGAACCTCACCTCTCGGCACTAGGCTTTAATGAAGGCAACCTCGACCTCGTCTATGATATGAGCACCACTCCATCTATCAATATTGTATATGCATGGCACGCTCGTATCAAATATATCCTAGCATGCTTCAAACAAACATTTGAAGAAATGTTTATCATAGGATTCTAGGAGTATCACTCAGAAATATTCATATCGAGACCCTCTCATCTCCTACATCTATTTGCTATGGAGCAGGCCCTACATTCAAACAAGTTGCGCATGCCACATCCGGAGGTACCCGGGCCAGTCGATTGGGATGCCTTACTCACAGATTTGGCCAAAGGACTGAGGTTAGCAGAGCATCACTTGGCCACAGATGTGGTTGAATACTATGTCAAACGTTCAGCCCAGCAAGGGTCTCTCAGAGACGATAGACACAAGAGAGGGGGGAGTGTTGGAAGTAGTCAGGGAATCTCAAGACAAGGGAGCCAACATAAGGAATCAGAGCAAAGAGAAGGACCGATTAGGCAAAGCACTCAAAGAAGATCCGGCAAGTAGGCCATTCAATTTTTTCCAACCTAATCTCTTTTCAAGAGTGATTTTCACCATTATGCAAACATTGTAAATACTATTTTTGGTAGATTGGACTCCATTTTGTTCAAGCCAAGGAGTCCTCAAGCTTGAGGAGTATTAGAAGTATTTACATACCAATTTTCATAATTTTTAGAGCTCGTTTGAGCCTCCAAAATAGTCTAGGAACCTAATTCTTAACTAGGCTAGACACTAAGTCTAGACAAGGCCACTAGCTAGTCAAAAACTATAAAAGGAGCTAGAAAGCTCATTTTTGGGGGGAACAAATTGTAATTTGAACTAAAAGACTCTTGTAATTGTGTTGTGATCTTAATCAAAGCTTCCATTGTCTCACTCTTTGTTCTTATATGTGTACACCTGTGTGTGTATGTGTGTGCATGCTTGTGTGCTTCTCCATCACCACTTGTGCACATCACTTGTTTGAGGTCTTCAGACTATCCTCACGTCTTCTCGGATTGACATTAAAGGAGGTGCTACTCATCACTCAGCTACACTCATTCTCCGCACTAGCGGCTGAGATCTTTGAAATACTGAGATCCCCATATGTTCTTAGTTTTCTAGGTGAGTTTGTAGGTTGGTAATAAGTGGATCTTTCTCTTTTATTTTCTTGTTGGCTTCGGTAAGTGCATCATTACTTTGTATGTAGTGTTCTCCAAGTATAGCTAATTGGTCTGCATCCTCTTTGCACTATTCTATGATTTTAGCTTCATTTGCCTTCTATTTACTCCTTAATTCATTTGTATCATTCATGTACTTTCCAAGTTGAATAGATATGTGTGAGGTAGATCATCAGCTTCTCCTAAGGGTGGTTCTCCATGTGTCATTCTCGACATGTGATCAGCTCTTACATGAGTGTTCCGCTTTTTCACTACTACTTCGAAGTCAAATTCCTTCAGTAGAAGAAACCATCTCACTAGCCTTCTTATATTATAGGGTTTATTGACCAAGTACAATAATGCTTGGTGGTCAATAAAAAACTTAAATTTATTGGATAGAAGGTAATGTCTGAACTTTTTTACTGCATACACCATCCCTAAGCCTTCTCTTTTCGTAGTGGTATAATTTCTCTTCGCTTGATTTAGTTGTCGACTAGCATAGGCTATTGGGTGGTCTAGTTTTCCTTCAGCTGCAAGTTGTGCTAAGATACACCCAATTGAAAAATTGGATGCATCCACATGAATATGTAATGGCTTATTTTGATTGGGCACTTTCTAGATGGGTGCTAAACTTAACGTCTTCTTCAACTCATTAAAAGACTTTTCACAATCATCTATCCATGTAAATTGTGCCAACAATCCATACAAGGGTTTTGCAATTATGGCACACATGTGGATTAATCATTGGTAATATCCACAATGTCCCATAAAGGCTTGCACCTCTTTGGCATTCTTGGGTCTAGGTAAGTCCAAAAGTACTTTTATTTTATCTCATCTATCGAGATGCCATTCTTGGATATAATATGTCCCAAAATTTTACCTTGTCTTACCATAAAAACACATTTCTTAGGATTCAAGCATACTCTGTATTATCTACATGTCTCGAATATCTTTCTTAACTCAGGGATATGTTTGATGCATTGAGAGGAGTATTGTGAAGAGATGGATAGGTATGTGCTTGAAGATGAAGTGGTGTTGCAAAATCCTTGATCTACACCAGCCAATTGAACTCCAAGAGTATATGGTGGGCCCGTTTAGCTTGCCAATGGATGTATTAGACACCCTATGTACCATGGAAGATCACTCTCAAAAAGATAGATCAAAACAGATAAGTTGGAGTTAGCTCAGAGGTGAAAACTTGCTATTCTTGGTTCATACACCTGTCCAGTGTTTTACATAATTCTCTGAGCACATCAGCAATTAGCTTAATTCCTCTTGGGGAAGTCTAGGTAGCTTAAAGAGATAACTTTCAAGAGTAATCACATCAAAAATAATAAACCACACACTGAGAATGAGTTTTAACAAGTGATGACATCATCCCGATTTTCACAGGCTGCTACAGTTTGAGACCAGTGAGCAGAAAAATGAACATAACTCAAAATGTAGGAACTGAATGATTATGAAAAATTGTATGGTTATACTAGACAGTAAGCTGAATCCAACAAGAATTAAATCATTGAATTTAGATAAGTAACCACTGCGACATGGCTCTGACAAGATGAGTAAAAAAGTCGGGTATATGACAGAGAAGTGAAGATGAACAGACTCTATTGACTTCAAATGAACATAACTGAAGCTTGCAAAATCCAAATGACATGAAAATTTGTGAGCATATAGTAGACTTATAGAGCTAACTTTACCAAGTTAAATCACTGAAAATGATGCACCAAGCTCAGAGAAAACATCTCTGCAATCTGATTGAGAAAACTGAGAGTAATGGCAGTGAGTAGTACACTTCACAAGAACATGAACATATGAACTCAAATAATCATGAAAATGAAAGTATATTGCTTGTACAATAAAATGACTTACTGATACATATGTGTGCCTTGTAATCACACCTTGATATGGCATAAATCTCAGCTCTTGGAGGTCTTCACATAGGTCTCTCTCACCACGACTAAAACTGCCATCTATTTATAGTTGAGTTTGGGAGGCTAACTTCCCTCAATCACTCTCCAATCAATCAGTGATTGATTTGATTCTCTACCTACCACAAATCAGGAATTCGTGGCTCCTCTTTCCATTCTTGATCAAGTGGACTCAACCACTTAAGATTCTTTCACTTTTACATTAAGTAAACTCTTCAAAAGTTACAAGAGGTAGTTCACAAGTGAACTTTACATAGAGTTCATTTTAAAGCTTTTTTCATGACTTTGTGGGACTCAAGCCAATACTTAGGCTTGTCAAAGACTTGCTCCAACAGCTTCCCCTCAAGCCAGGTATGCTTGAGGTCTTCAATCTTCCAAGATTACCTGCAAACCTATCATAGTCTTGAATTTGCAAAGCTTTGTACCATCCAATGCTTTGGTTAGAATATCTGCACATTGTTGATGAGTGGACACATATGATATTTGAATCTCTTTGCTTAGAACCTTCTCTCGTACATAGTGATAATGAACTTCAATATGTTTAGTCCTTGCATGAAAAATAGGATTAGCAGCCAAGTGAATAGAACTCATATTGTCACCAAAAATAGTTGGAGTTCCAAACTCCAATCCAAGATCTTTGAATAATGTCTTCATCCACATAGCTTCCTGAGTAGCTATGGCAAGATCTCTGTATTCAGCTTCAGTAGAAGAGAGAGCAACTGTGGGTTGCTTCTTGGATGACCATGAAATAAGCTTTGAACTTGCAAAGGTAAGATAACCTGAAGTGCTCCTTCTATCTTCTTTGGAGCCAGCCCAATCTGCATCAGAAAATAGCTTCAAACCTAAATCAGATACATAAGGATAATAAAGTCCTTCATTTATGGTTCCTTTGAGATACTTGAGAATCCTTTTGGCAACATCCATATGTGGTTTCCTTGGTGTGTGCATAAATTGACTTAGCACACTCACATTGTAACATATATCTACTCTTGTCAATGTGGCATAGTTGAGTCTACCCACTAGACTTTGATATGATGTGATGTCCTCTATGAGTTCACCTTCATGTGAGCTCAATTTGTGATTGACCTCCATTGGAGTACCTGCAATCTTACAATCTTGCATCTTGAATTTTGCCAACATGTCCTTAATGTACTTTCTTTGAGTGAGAAACAAACCATGATCTTTGTAGACAACTTCCAAACCTAGGAAGTAGGTAAGTGAACCCAAATCACTTATCTTGAACTCTTCTCTCATCTGATCTTTGATCTTCTTCATACCATCTACATCATTTCCTGTCAATATAATATCCTCTACATATACACATAGGTAGATGACCTCAAAGTTACTCTTTTTAATAAAGAGTGAAGGATCTGCCTTGCTTGGTTGAAAGCCTTTGTCCTGCAAGAATGAAACAAGCCTGAAATTCCAAGCTCTTGGGGCTTGCTTGAGAGCATACAATGCTTTGTTAAGTTTACACACATAATCAGGATAAACTTGATTCTCAAAACTAGGTGGTTGTGCCATATATACCTCTTCTGTTATCCAACCATTCAAGAGTGCATTCTTTACATCTAGTTGAAGTATCTTCCAATTCTTGGAAGAAGCAATACTAAGCAAAACCCTAATAGTAGGCATCTTTGCCACAGGAGAGAAAGTCTCCTCATAATCAATTCCCTGAGTTTGTGCAAAGCCTTTTGCTACAAGCCTTGCCTTATACCTGTTAATGGAACCATCAGAATTCTTCTTGAGTTTATAGACCCATCTTGAGCCTATTACCTTCATGGATGAAGTCTTGGGCACCAAATCCCAAGTGTTGTTTTCCTCAAGTGCTTCAATCTCTTCCTTCATTGCATGCTTCCATTCTGTTTTTGCTTTGGCCTCTTCAAATGATGATGGCTCCTCTTGGTTTATGTCCTCTGCTATGTAGATAGAACGTTTAGTTACTAATGAGGTGTCAAACCCATACCTTTCTGGTTTTTTCTTTTCCCTCATAGATCTTCTTAGGCCATGATGTGATGATTCTGCCTCATGTCCAAGTTCCTACAATTTTGCTTTACCTTTAGACTTCCATGCTTTCATCTTTTCCATCTGAGATTCTTCATCATCCTCTGAGGTGTCTTGTTCTTCAATCTTTGGTTTTTCTCTACCAAGCTTTGGAAAATCTTCTTCAAGATCATATGGTAAATTGACCTTCCTACATGAATCTTCATACCATGAATTGTTCTCATCAAAAACTACATCTCTGCTTACCAAGAATCCTTTGTTGGTAGGGTTGTATAACCTCTAGCCCTTTTGATTGTTGTCATATCCAATAAATACACACCTTTTTGCCTTTGGATCCATCTTGCCTCTAACCTGTGAAGGAACATGAGCAAAAGCAATACATCCAAAAATTTTACAATGATCCAAGCTTGGTCTTCTTCCATTCCAAGCCTCATATGGAGTCATCCCATCAAGGGATTTTGAAGGCAACCTGTTAATCAAGTAAGTGGCTGTAGATACAGCCTCAGCCCATAAGTAATTAGGTAAATGTTTTTCATTTAACATAGACCTTGCAGCTTCAACAATTGTCCTATTCCTCCTTTCTGCCACTCCATTTTGCTCAGGAGTGTACCTTCTAGTTACCTCTCTTTTGATTCCTCTTTCTTGAAGAAAAGAATCAAACTCATGGGAGAAGTATTCTCCCCCTCCATCTGACCTTAGCCTTTTTAGAGATTTACCTGTTTGATTCTCCACAAGAGCCAAATATCTTTTGAAACATGAAAAAACTTCATCTTTGTGTTTCATAAAGAATAGGATAGTCCATCTGCTGCAATCATCAATAAAGGAGACATATTACCTTGATCCAGATATTGAAGCTTCCTTGCTAGGTCCCCATACATCTGTATGAACCAACTCCAAGAGATCTCCATGCATATAACCTTTCTTCATGAATGGTAACCTGTGAGACTTTCCAAATTGACATGCACTACACTTATAAATCATATGCTGTTTTGACAAATTAGGGATTCCAAGTACACTTTGGTCCCTGCAAATTTGCTTTAATGACCTTTCACCAATATGTGCTAACCTTTTGTGCCATACTTCTAATTCTGTGAGTGTCTGACTACCATAATTAAAGAGAGCAATGTTTCTAGTGTCTTGTAATTCAAATGTGAACAATCTACCTGTCTCTTCACCTTTTGCAATTTTTCTGAATCCTTGACTTGGATCTTCAACAAATGCTCCTGCCTTTGTGAACCTGACTTGCAACCCTTTCTCTGCTATCTGCCCAACACTTATCAAATTCTTTGTAATGGTAGGGACATAGAGTACCTTACTGAGTAGGTTGATATTTCCATCAGGTGCTTTGACATTGCCTATTTTCTCCACAGGATGTCTTGTGTCATCTCCTGTTTGTACCTCATGCTTATTCCTTGGATCTTCTAAATCTGATAGGAGTGCCACATTTCCTGCCACATGATTTGAACAACCTGAATCTATGTAGAAAACATGCTCATCAGATTTACCTTGTGGCATAGCCATGTTCATGATCAATAGTGAATCCTCTTTGTTTGAGTCTTCTGTGTAGTTATTGTAGTCTCTCCTTCCTTTGTAGCCTCCTTGATAGTTTGAATGATTATAGTTGTTGTAGTTGCCATGATAATTGTTGAACCTTCCTCTTGAGTAGCCATAACTTCCTCTATTGTATCCTCTTCCTCTTTGATTCCTAGAATTCCTAAAGCAATTTTCAGTTGTATGATTAGTTAATCCACAAATAGAACATGAGTTGGAGTCTTGGGATCTCCCCCTGCCTTTTCTACCTCCTCTTCCTCTACCTCTGCCATGTCTTCCTCTACCTGCATAGTTAGCTTGATATGTACCTGCTTCATCATCCACTTTCTTTGCCTTTCCTTTGTTATCTTTGGACTTGCTTTTATCAGTGTATAAAGCTGAAGATTGATTACCTTTAGAGCTTTCCCCATTTTTGATAAGCTTTGCCTCTTGGGTAAGTAGTTGTCCAATGAGTGTATTGAAATCAGGTACATGCATGTCCATGTACAAATCCATAGCTGTGGTGAATGCTTCCCACTTTTCATCTGCCTTCAAGCCATTGATGACCTGCCTTACAATTTTCTCTTCATCTATTACCTCTCCAATGCTTCCCGATTGATCCGCTATGTCCTTGAGCTTTGTGACAAAATCAGTCACATTTTGTTTGGGAGCCTTCTTGAGAGTTGTGAAATCGAGCCATAGTTGATGCTTCCTAGCTTTGGTACTTGAAGAAAAGAAAGCTTCAAGTGCATCCCACACTTCCTGAGATGTCTTACAACTTCTAATGTGAGGCAACAAAAAATCTGAGATAGAGTTGAGGAGATAAGACCTTGCAAGTGCATCCTTGGAGCACCATGTGCTCAATCTTTCTTGCTCTTCTTGTGTTGGTTGACTTTTGTTCCTGAAACTTGGCATAACTTCATCTCCAGCCACATAACCATATAAACTTCTACCTTGGAGATAAGCTTCCATTCTTAATGACCAAGCTGAGTAGTTACCTTTGTCCAATTTGTCAATTGATGAAGGAAATCCATCTGCCATGTTGTCCAACCTTGCTCTGATACCACTGTGAAGAGATGGATAGGTATGTGCTTGAAGATGAAGTGGTCTTGCAAAATCCTTGATTTACACCAGCCAATTGAACTCCAGGAGTATATGGTGGGCCCTTTTAGCTTGCCAATGGACTTATTAGACACCCTATGTACCTTGGAAGATCACTCTCAAAAAGATATATCAAAACAGATAAGTTGGAGTTAGTTGAGAGGTGAAAACTTGTTATTCTTGGTTCATACACCTGTCTAGTGTTTTACATAATTCTCTGAGAACAGCAGCAATTAGCTTAATTCCTCTTGGGGAAGTCTAGGTAGCTTAAAGAGCTAACTTTAAAGAGTAATCTCATCAAAAATAATAAACCACACACTGAGAATGAGTTTTAACAAGTGATGACATCATCCCGATTTTCACGGGCTGCTACAGTTTGAGATGAGTGAGCAGAAAAATAAACATAACTCAAAATCTAGGAATAAAATGATTATGAAAATTTGTACGGTTATTTTACATAGTAAGTTGAATCCAACAAGTATTAAATCATTGAATTTGGATAAGCAACCACTGAGAAATGGCTCTGACAAGATGAGTAAAAAAGTCGGGTACCTGACAGAGAAGTGAAGATGAACAGACCCTGTTGACTTCAAATGAACATAACTGAAGCTTGCAAAATCCAAATGACATGCAAATTTGTGAGCATATAGTAGACTTATAGAGCTAACTTTACCAAGTTGAATCACTGAAAGTGATGCACCAAGCTCAGAGAAAACATCTCTGCAATCTAACTGAGAAAACTGAGAGTAATGGCAGTGAGTAGTACACTTCACAAGAACATGGACATATGAACTCAAATAATCATGAAAATGAAAGTATATTTCTTGTACAATACAATGACTTACTGATACATATGTGTGCCTTGTAATCACATCTTGATATGGCATAAAGCTCAGCTCTTGGATGTCTTCACATAGGTCTCTCTCACCACGACTAAAACTGCCATCTATTTATAGTTGAGTTTGGGAGGCTAACTTCCCTGAATCACTCTCCAATCAATCAGTGATTGATTTGATTCTCTACCTACCACAAATCACGAATTCGTGGCTCCTCTTTCCATTCTTGATCAAGTGGACTCAACCACTTAAGATTCTTTCACTTTTACATTAAGTAAACTCTTCAAAAGTTACAAGAGGTAGTTCACAAGTGAACTTTACATAGTCTTCATTTTAAAGCTTTTTTCATGACTTTGTGGGACTCAAGCCAATACTTAGGTTTGTCATAGACTTGCTCCAACAAGTATGTGCATAGATCATCTACATAGACTTCCATGATTTTCCTTAGAAATTCCTTGAATACATGACACATTAATATTTGGAAAGTTGAAAGAGCATTTATAAGTTCAAAAGGCATCACTCTAAAGGCATATACTCCCCATTCAGTAGCAAATGTAGTTTTGTGTTGGTCCTCTATAGCAATTTCTACTTGGATGTAACTAGAAAATCCATCAAGGAAGCTATAGACTTCCTTGCCTGCTACTCTTTCCAAAAGGTGGTCTCTTATGGGTAATGGGTAAGTGTCACAAATTGTAATACACACCCTAAGTTTCTCGTTCTTCTTCAACACTACCACCCATGATGAGACCCATTCGGTATGCTCAATCTCATAGATAAATCTGGCTGCCAATAGTTTTTCAATCTCTTCCTTGATTTTAGCATAATAGACATCGTTACAGGTGTAAGGCATTTGTTTATATGGTTTTGCCTATGGGGTCATAGGGATTCCATGAGAATAGATAGAGGGATCTACTCCTTTAAGGTCTTTGTATGTCCAGATGAGTACATCTATGTACTCTCAAATCAATGCTATTAATTCTTGCTCCTCTTTTTTGGATACATCCTTCCCTATGTATGTGCATCTCTCTTCTTCTCCTTCCACGATTACTATTACCTTCTTAGTCTGTATTTTGTTGTCATATGCTTCTCCTTCCTAAGCTTCTCTCTTTGACATTTGAATGACTATTTTTTATTTCCTCTACTCGATACTGCTTAAAATGTTCTGGTACTTCAAATGGGTCAAGATGTTGATCTTCTTGAACTTGAACTTTCTCATCTTTATGTTTCTCTTGATAGCTCTATATGAAAAGTACTCTAGGTTCTTCTTGGTCCTCATCTGGTTTTATTTCTTTCAAGTATTTTTCTTCTGTGTCAAATGCACGTTCCATTTCAATGCTTTCATAGTCCTCTATCCATTCTTTTTCTAGCAGTTCTCCAGCTTCCACTTCTTGGAGGACTACCATTTATAAGCTTACATCGTACCCTTCTTCATCTATGCATTCATTCATCGTTAGGAATTCCTCATTCACACAAATATCTAATGTGGCTAATATCTCCATCCAACCATGAGGTTCAAACACTTCATCAAGAAATATTTGTGGCATGTGCATTGGGTCTTCTATAGTTCTAAAGTTTTCATGCCCTATTGGCCACAAATGTGCCTTTTTTTCTTCTTGTTTGGCTTCCTTACGCATCCATAGTTGGACATCCTCATCCATTCAATATTCATTGTTGGAGTTAGACATCTGCGGAAGCACACAAACAAGACATGGAAGAAGAAGAAGCTTGAAGCACAACACACAATATTGAATGTATTACCACTAGAATGTACAAAGATTAGTAACCTAATAGGGCTATAATTGTATATACAAGCCGAGGGAAAAAACCTTCTAAAGAGGGAAAAAAGTGCCCCGGTGGTCCTAGAGTGTTCACACACATCACTACCTAAATATATCAACAAATCCCCCCCGAGAGTGATGCGGTGAACAGGGAGCTGGCACTCATGTATAAGGAAGTGCCAAGCTATGTGGAAATCACTCCACAAAAGGAAGTAAGTCCAAAGCTTTGCAGAGAGCTTCAAACTTCTCCCTAGGCAGAGCTATTGTGAAAAGGTCTGCAATGTTCTCCTGCATGGGCACATATGACAAGCTGATCTCTCTAGTAGAGAACCTCTCCCTGACATAATGATAATGCACCTCAATGTGCTTAGTGCAAGCATGGAACACATGGTTCCTTGCAACTTCCAATGTGCTCTAACTATCAGTGAAGATGGTGGTGGCAGAAGATTGACCAACACCCAAATCAGCCATAAGGCATCTAAGCCACACACACTCAACTGTCACTGTGAAAGCTTCCCTATTCTGTGCCTCACAATTGGAAGTGGCCACAGTAGGCCACTTCTTGATCAACAAAGATATGCATGAGCTACCAAGCATAAATCAAAAACCACTATTGGACACATGAGTGTCAAAGCAACAAGCCCAATCACTGTCACAAAAAGCATGCAAATTTTGTGGTAGTGATCCCCCTTGGGATAAAACAATCCAAGTAGTCAGGTGCCACTCAACTAGCAAAAGATGCACTTAACTGATTGCCAACACTTGACACCTCGGCAATGCATAAACCTGCTCATCTGTGAGATAGCAAACTGAATATCCGGACGAGTAATGCATAAGTAAATCAAGCATCCAACACCCTGCTGATAGAGAACAACATCAAATGCATCTCCAATATCATGAAGACTCAATCGTAAAACTATCTCCATAAGAGTGGCAATAGGCTTACAGTCTTTAAGACCAAAATGCTGGAATAATGCGTCAATATATTTTGTTTGACACAAAGCCATTCCACCATCAACTTGCATAAATTGAATGCCCAGATAGTGATGCAAATGCACCAAATCAGACATCTCAAATGAGGCATGCAAATCAGCCTTAAAATCAGCAATATGCATGTCATGAGGACTAGTGAGCAGCATGTCATCAACATACACCACAATAATCAGAAGCACATCATTAGCATGCTTAACATATAAGGTGCTTTCAATTGGAATGTTCTCAAAATCGTGTGCAATCAGATAGGCATGTATCTTTTCATAGCAAGCACGTGGTGCTTGCTTTAAACCATATAATGCCTTCTTTAACTTGCACACCTGGTTTTCATGCCCTTTCTGCACAAAGCCACGGGGCTAAAAAACATACACTTCTTCATGCAAGTCACCATTCAGAAATGTTGTTTTAATGTCCAACTAATGTACATTGCAACCATGATGAGCTACAAGTACATAGATGCTATGAATAGTAGTCATTCGGCAAGTATATGCAAAGGTCTCATTAAAATCAATGCCTCTTTCCTGCACATAACCCTTTGCAACAAGCCTAGCCTTATACCTATCAACTATTCCATCAAGCTTACGCTTCATCTTGTATACCCACTTAGTGCCAATGGACTTCTTTCTAGGAGGCAAGTCACATAAAGAACAAGTACCATTCTTCATTATAGCATCATATTCAGATTGCATAGCAGCCATCCAATTTTCTGAATTTTGTGCTTCATTATACAAAATAGGCTCATTCGCATCACAAAGACTAGATGCAGCCATAGCATAGCAATCTGATGCAAAAGAGGCACTATGAGAGCCTAATCGAGTACGATATGATAGAGGTGCATCTAATTTGTTGTCGCGCAAAGTCCGCACCAGCCATTTGGCATAGTTTTTGCCTCCTCAATATCAACTCTCTCATCAACAAGTGCGTCATGTAAATTTGCATCAGAAATGGGATGATCCACATCATCACATGAAAACTACAAAGGCTGAGTAGTTGCCTCATTAGACTAGCACTAGACTGTCCACCTGTAAAAAGAGGCAACAAAGTATCATACATGTCTTTGGAGCTAACAGATGTCTCCTTAGTACACAAGACTAAGGACTCAATAGCATCTTTCACAAAAACAACATCACGGCTAACCAGAATGCATTTAGACTATGGATGATACAAATGATAGCCTTTTCTTTCAGAACTGTTCCCAAAAAAAAAACATTTTACTGCTTTATCATCCAATTTTTTGTGATGTTGTTCAGGCACTAATGCATATGCCAAACAACAAAAAATAGACAGATGAGAAATAGACGGTTTGCAACCATGCCAAGCCTCATATGGAGTGATAGACTACAACGCTTTAGTGGGACACTTGTTAAGTACATATGCTGCACACATGATAGCCTCACGCGAGAAACTATGTGGTAAAGCCTGACTCTTGACCATAAACCTTGCCATCTCCATGAGTGACATGCTCTTCCATTTAGCAACTCCATTCTCTTGAGGTGTATATGGCACTATACACTGATGTTTTCTCCCACGTTTAGCCAGAAATGCATTAAAGTTAGAAGACATATATTCCCCCCCCCCGATCAGAATGGAGTGTGCCCATTTTACATGCTGATAGATTTCAGCCAAAACTAGAAACTATTTGAAGCACATAAACACTTCGGACTTTGCCTTCAATGGTGCCATGCATGCCTGGAAAGATCATCGATGAAAGTCATGGAGTAAAGATAGTTCCCAAAAGAAGGTGCCTACATAGGACCACAGACATCTCTATGTACAAGATGCAATTTTTGAGTAGCCTGAACTTAACCATCTTTTGGAAAGAAGGAATGCTGCATTTTGCCCAAAATACAACCTTCACAAACATGTTTTTGGGTGCCTCTAGTTTTGGCAAAGAGGAGACCATGTCAGATTTCTGTAGGCATAACAAACTAGCAAAATTCAGATGACCAAAGCATGCATGTCAAGGCTTTGCATCTCACATAGCCTGAGAATCATGTACTGCACATGCGGAATCATTTACATATCTTTCATAGTCTATGAGCTTATACAACCCACAACATAAAATTCTAGAGGCAATAATTATGTTGCCATTTGACAGATCATGAACTATACATTTTTCATCAACAAATTTCACAACCAAGCCAATCTTGGCTAGTGCAGAAACCAACAACAGATTTTTCTTGATCCTTAGCACAAAAAAAGCATCCGATCAAGTGAAAGAACTACCATTAGCAATAGTCAAAATGATCTTACCAACTCCCATAACAGGATAAGAGGAGTTGTTGGCACATGTAACAGTATTCTCTATAGGGGCAGGCTCGAGTGAAGAGAAGAAATTGCACTCTGAGGTAATATGTTCGGTTGCCCCACTATCGAAGTACCAAACATCTGAGTCTAATGTAGACATGCACTGCTCATGAGAAGATGGGTCAAAACTGCAAATAGCAGTAAATGCCCGTTCTTCATCCTGCACAAGATTAGTAGACTCTGTCTTTGGTGTAGATGTCTCTACAACAACCATTCCGGCCTCTTTCTTCTTTGCCTCTTTAGTAGCCAGTTTTGGAAAGCTCTTAATGAAATTATCATTTGTTTTACATTATTTGCAAAAGAATTTCCGCTTTTCTAATTTCTTCTCATCTTTGTCTTCCTTCTTCGAATGTGCAACATTTGCAAATTTTTGCTTAGTAGTAGAAGAGCTCCATTTTCCTTTGCCTTTCTGACTAGCCAGGAAAGCTTGATCTGCAACACGCATAATAGACATGTTCTACCTTGAGTGTTCTTCTTGCATGTTCAAGGCAAAGGATCGAGTACTGGCTCTCGTCATAGAAGAAGAGGAAGTACATAAACTACTCATATTACTTCATCATGGCAACAACGATTTTTATCACTAAAACAATGTAATATATGTATATACATCCAATTATTGCAAGTGCGACTCCATTTGGTGCAAGCCGAGAAGTCCTCTAGCTTGAGGAGTATAAGTAGAAAGCTCACATCAATTTTTGTAATTTTTGGAAACCACCAGATAGTTCAAATTAGAGGTAGAACCTATTTTTTAACTATGTTGATCACTAGATGTGAAACCAGTCAAAACTAGTAAAAAACTATGAATAGAGCTAGAGAGTTCATTTTGTGGTTGTTGTTGAACTTACGAGCTAGAACTAGAAGAGCTATTGTAATTAGTTGATAATGAATATGAGTATGAGTTCTTTCCTTGCCTTCCATTGATCTCCATCGCGATTTCCTTGTGTGTGTGTGTATGCATGTGTGTGTATGCTCATTGCATTTCTCACCACCTCCTTCATGCACATCAGTTTCTCTTGATCTTCATATCGGCCTAACCTCTCCACAGATTGAAAATTACAAGGTGGAGCTCCTCATGTTGGTACTTTCCATTGTGCTAGAGTGACACCAAATTTGGCACCGTTGCAGGGAACAAGCTCTAAGTTGAGTGTGTGATGGTAAGTGTGTTGGAAAAATCGTTGGAAGGTAAAATGTCTTTGTTTTTTTGTTGTTTTTGTTTTGTTTTTACACACTTTTACTCCGTTATTCCTCTAGCATCATTCCCTATCATGATCTCAAACTCCAAAAAATCACCAAAAAACAATCATATTCCCTCTTTTTCTTCTATTTCCCTCATTTGTGTGTGTGTGTGAGTGAGAAAGAGATTTTGCAGGTGTGTGTTTGTTTTTTTTGGTGCAGTAATCTTGCAAGGCAGCCTCTGGACACGACAGATTTGTAGGAACACAGGTAAAAACCCCATTTTTCTCTCAAAAATTGCCATTGAAGCTGACCATCACGACTATCAGAATAAGGTATGAATTTGGGGAAAATCTTTGCATGAAGGAGGAGCTTAGGCAAGCGCTTGCATAGATCCATGCTTAGCTTTGTGAAATTGCATCATTTTCTGACCATTACGATGATGACACATCATCGTGACTGCATCTAACCATCACGACGATCACTGATCATTGTGGCGATTGGCTCACGCCATTGCGATCGCGTCTCACCATCGTGACGGTGACTCACCATCGTGTGACAGTGCTTGACAATTGTGATACTGACTGGCCATCATGGCTTGATCGTCATGATTGTGTGTTGGCAGTAGCCAGAGGCATAGAAGATGCGGAAGCATGTAAAGACGGAGCAGGGAGCCTGTCGAATATTTTTTTCATAGAATTATGTTTTAAAATACTTTTCAAAAACTTCCAACAGTGATTTTTTATAGAAAAACCCTTTTCTTAATTTCTTGCTCCATTTTGTGCAAGCCGAGGAGTCCTCAAGCTTGAGGAGCTTAGGTAGAACGAGCATATCAATTTTGGTTATTTTTAGACACCATTTACCCTCTCAAATAGCGCATAGGACCTATTTTTTAACTATGATGATCACTAGATGTGAAACCGGTCAAAACTAGTCTAGAATCTATAAAAAGAGCTAGAGAGCTCATTTTTGAGGTTAGCTTGTGTGACTAGAGAAGAGCTTAGAGCTATTTTGAGCTTGTAAGAGTGTTCTTGAGTAATAGAGTTGATTTCTCACCTTCCATTGTGTCTTGCTTGTCTCTTTGTAGTGTGTGTGTGTATGTGTGTGTGCATCTCTATGCTTCTCACCTTCACTCTCACTTCATCTCACATTCACGATCTTCATATCACTCATATCTCTTCCACGGATTGACATTAAGGAGGTGGAGCTTCTTAACGTGGTTCTCACCATTGTGCTAGAGCAACACCAAATTTGGCGCTGTTGCCGGGGATAGAGTCTAGGACTAATGTGTGATGGTAAGAGTATAGCAAGAAGTGGCATTGGAAGGTAAAAATTTCAGTTTTTGTTGTTGTTTTTAGTTAGTTTTTAGTGTTTTTCACCTCCCCCACACTCCATCTTCATCACCGCATCATCATCTCCAACTCCAAAAAAATCAAAAAATTCACCATATCCACCCATTCTCCTCATTTCCCCTCATTTGTGCATGTGCAAGAGAGAGAGAGCTTTTGTGCTTGTGTGTACTTGTGTGTTTTTGAGTTTTCTTGCAGGTACAGAGCTCCAGTGCATCAGAAAGGCTGCAAAAAGGTAAGAAAATCACTTTCTATTAGAAATTGTCGACTGTGTCAAACCATCGCGATGGTCTGCCAAGTTCGGAATTTGAGGTAAGCGAGTTCATGGGCGTGTAGGCGACCCTTGCGCCTCTAGGAATCCATTGCTGCATTTCAAAAATTCACACTTTGGTGGACCATCGCGATTGGCTCAGACCATCGCGATTGTGTCACACCATCGCGATTGGCTCACGCCATCGCGACGGCTCGGCCGGAACATCGCGACAGTCTCACGCCATCGCGACGGTTCACTTGAACCATCGCGACGGTCCTTGACCATCACGACGATCCCGTCGACCCCACACCATCGCGATTGGCCCATGCCATTGTCTCGATAGTGCCACGTGGCAAGCTAGACCATCACGATTGCTTACTAGCCACGCCATTGTGACGAGACCCTTACACCATCGCGACAGCTCAAAATTTGGACCATCGCGATTGGCTCACGCCATCGCATCTGTGACCATCACGACGGTTCACTTTGGACCATCGCGACGATTCACGTTGACCGTTGACTGACGCCATCGCGATTGTTCACTCAATCGGACCATTGTGACGCCTCACCCCGACCATCACGATTGCTCACATTTAGACCATCGCAACCGTGCACTTCAGACCATTGCGACGGTTCGCGCACACGCCATTGCGACGGTTCGCCTGGACCATCGCGACGGTCCCAGACCATCGCGATCATCTCAGACCATCACGATTGCTCACCCCAAACGCAAATTTTAGGGTTTCAATTTTTGGCCAACTTTGGGGCTATTTTTTGAAAATTTTTGGATCATTGCACTCATAGGAGACCCCTTAGCTCATAATCGAAGAGAAACCTGTTTGTCAGTTTTCACCCCCTAGGGCGTGAATGGTCGTATCTTTTTCATCCGAAGTCCGTTTTTTGAGCTTAATAGCTCGTTAGAAAGCTCTTTACGAGTACTACGTGATATCAATTGTTTTTTTTTTCAAAAAGAATACATTGATTTTTAGATAAGCTAATTTGAGGTTGACATAGTGGGACTAGGAAAGAAAGGGGGCCTTGGGAAGAAAATTTTTGCCAAAAGTTAAGGGACTTAAAAGTGTATAAACTTAGCTGTGTGATCATCCATTGTGATATTGGTCTAATATTGGATTTTTCCAGGTCTAGCAAAGGCAATCAAGGGCAACCCAAGCAAGGCAGTGAAGGGCATAAAGCTTGGGAAGCACGACTTCTTGGGCATCAGAGCAACTAGAAAAGCTGACTTGAGGTTGGAAGATTACTCAACCCCCTCAGTCAATTTTTAGCTTAGGATAAATGTTAGCATTGTGGATTTTAAGATAGGAATGCCTCAAGTTCAAGAGACTAAATTTTTCAAGTCCAAGACTAAAAGTAAAGGTGTGTGATACGAAAACCTAATGGAAAGAACCTAAGTCTGACGGAACGAGAACTCAAAAGTACCACGGAAAGTCGAATTCCTGACGCATACATCAAGACAAGAATCTAAAGAAACTTAAAAAGAATCAAGTAAGAACAAAGAATCATTGACGATCTGAGCGTGTACTGAGTGTGCAAGGAAGTAAATTAATGAACCTTAGATCGGGCAAACGCATAGGTAAGTCAGACCGACGAAGCCTTAGATCATCAGAGGCAAGTGTAGGAACTACTGCACGATCGTGGGCTCAACAATTGAACACTAGTTATCCCTACGAGAGCTCAGATACTAGCGAATTAGAAATGCCATTTAGCACAGAAAGACCAGAAGGAGGGTCAAATGTAGCATACTTAGAAAGACCAGAAGGACCCTATAGGACTCAGTTAGAATTTCTTCAAACCAACCGATTAGGTGCCCGCATCTATGAGGATGTTTTGCGAAGACAAGTAGTGCAAATGTTGTCAGGATCTTGCTCACGCGCATATAGAGATTACAGACGCAGAAAAACACACAGAAAATAGAGGCAACAAGAGACGAGACAGAATGCAAGATTGGGTGCAATCTCCCCCCATGCACTCTGTTTCGACAGTCCACAGAGTGCATGTATTTATAGGAATTTTGATTACGTCGAAAAGAGTGGTTACAAGAGGGCGGCTTCGAAAAGCAGGTGTGAAACTAAAAATTGATAACTTTTACAGAAAGCCATTGCTTTCAATAACAGAAACTGCGGTCTTCAATGACCCTTATTCTAACCATTACTTTTCTAACAATAGAACCTTCTACGCGGATTTATTTACAAGCTAAATAATAATTATTCCGATTATTGATGTTCGCCCTTTCACGCCTTGCACGCTCCTCACGAACCTTCAGCTGCTATATCAAAAACATCAAAAAAACATATTAATACATTAATAATATAATACTTTAACAATGCATTGTTCAATAATATACACCATGCCTCTCAGTTGACAAGCAACTGACCTCAGTTGATAAAATAATTTAACACTCTAACAATTACAATACATTGTTCAACATATTCCATGTTACTGTTACAATCCAACAATGCATTGGCGAACATATTCCATGTTACAATCCAACAATGCATTGGCTATTCCATATTTCAATCCAACAATGCATTGGCTAACATATTGCATGTTACAATCCAACAATGCATTGTTCAACATATTCCATAAGGTATAACAGCAAATGCACAACCCCGATGAACCCATTGGCTTGGAACGTCCAGTGGTGAAATTCGAAAGAGATGCGTACATAGACAAGGAAGGAATGATGTATATCTTAAGTACGCAGCCAAACAATACCAATGAATTTGGCGTGATTTAGTTAGAGACGGAAGCGAGATCTCAAGGAAAGGAACCATTAGAAGAACCAAGAACACCTAGAAGGAAATCTGTACTGACAAGAGTACTAGTTCCAGATTGGACCCCGTAGGATAACAGAAGCATAGAGTTGTTTGTAAATAAAGAAACGGATGAAGCATTTTGGAGATACAGAACGGAACAACCTAGTGAGGTAGGCTCCATCATAATCTACGAGTTCAAGGACCCGGATACACATGGAAAGGTTGTATACCTGGATGAGACTTCAGAAAGAGTCTTTGTGGTGCCTGACCACGCTAGAAACACATACACATGGATAGGTGAATTGGTATTCCCTCCATCTCGAACAAACGTAAACGTGAACACAAGCGGCTGGAACATCCTCAGCCCATGGCATGCAAAGAGAGAAGAATAAAGAAAGACCGGAAGTAAGCTTCACTCATCCCATAGGAAGAGATAGAACCACCATAAACACGGACAGAGCGGATAGACAAAGAGATCATGGAATACCAGGTGGTAGAGATGATTTTCCTCTACCAAGACCACGAGAACATGCAAGAATACTAAGACCCACTCAGTTAGTGAAATCCATTAAAAATTATTTTGATGGGACAGGAGATCCCTATGACCATGTCGCAGAATTTAAACAAGTGTTAAGGGCAGAACAGGTCGAAGACATGTTCACGTAATATAATGCATTTGGACTAAGGTTAAAGAACACGGCTTTAACTTGGTTCCAACCATTGCAACAAAGGAAATTTAGAGACATCCATCACTTTTAAGAGTCATTCATCACTGAATTCTCTAAAAGTGGGATTAGACATGACACGTCTTCGTTGATTCATAGCTTCAAACAGACCCCTCAAGAAATAGTTAGACTGGCAGGACGTAGGTTTAGACAATATGTTGAAAGATGTCCAATGCAAGAGCTACCCTCACAAGCCAAACAAGTGTCATTGTTTCTAGATGGCTTGTTGAGCTCTAAACTACGCTCCTATGTATACCTGAAGGAACCCAGAATGCTAGAGCAGTGTGTAAGAATATGTATAGACATTGAGGACAACTTAGGAGACGAGTTGGAACTCTCAAAGGTCTATAAGGACTCGGATTGTTCTTCTCTAGCATCCACAAAACTGTCTAACTCGATAGAGGACCTAGCAGAAAAAGTGGCCCAGAAACTAGGAGTTTCTAGTAAACAGGTGCCCAAGTTAACAACTAACGTACGTTGTTACACTTGTGGTGGAAATCATTTGGCAAATGTGTGTCCCAATGCAACACAAACACAAGCCAACCCTAGTGGCCAATACTGTATGATTGAGAGAAGATACACAAATCACACAGCTCAGGACTGCCCATACAACAAACAAGCAGTGAGACAGAACTACCCGCAAGCATACCCGCAGCCAGGTAGGTATCAAGGCCAATACAATGCTCAACCTCATTACTATAGGCCTCCTCAAAATTACCCTTATCAGGCTCAACAGAGACCTCAACATGTCTTAGCTCAGTAGCCACCCCCACTAGCGAATGTCATCTCTGTCAAATATGCTGCTGCAGAAGAGAACCTAAGTAGGGCCTTAGTGCCTTCTTCACCTTTGATCACAGAGAGTGACCCGAACTCAAACAGTTTTGACTCAACTCATATAGATAGTCCACCCGCTTATTACACAGAGTCACCAGAACACGTGGAGACATATCATTATGATAGTCCACCAGTGGAACCTAATTGGGAGCCAGACTATGCTAATGTGATGTACACGAACCCAAACCCACGGCCCCAATTGAGACAACAAAGACCACAAGGCCCTAGAGGACCATTCTTTAGGTGACAAGGAGATCACTTCATAAAGGATTGTTCACATCCCCCGATAGCAGGGCAATCACAGTACTATAACATACAAGGCTTTTGTGCCGATTGTGGCAAAGAGCATGTCATAAAAGATTGTCCTAAGAACCTAGTTAACGCTTCAAATGTGACACTGATCAATGTGATAGGTATTGTGAACAATGTAGATGGATCCAACCCTACATACGTGCCTATCCAAGCTATAACTAGAGCCCAGGCGCTCTTACAGAACCAACAGCTTCATCAAGAGAAAATAGCTGGAAATAGTGAAGTTGCAGAATCTGTTGGAATTTGGGGCCCCAGGATCGTTCCAATACTAAAACCTCTTGAGCATACACAACTTAATTGACAAGATGATAAGTGAGATAGAGAAAGAAAGAGATCTTGAGACAAGGATAGGGAACGTAAGCTGGATGCTTACTTCACTAAAAATAATAGATGTCCAAATTACAACATGGGAGTACTACTCAACCATATAAAGTGGTGCACTCACTAATGGAAGAATAAGAAGATGATGATACAAAATTTAGATTATGTCGAAATAATCTAAGTGTGTGTGAAGAGAATGAAGCAACGAAGCTAACAAAATAGTGTAATGAAATTGTAAATCAACCACAAGGTTAACTCACAAAAGATAGTTACCACCACCTCGTAGAAGACTTCCTGCTGCAATGAGAGTAGCCTCTCCTTCACCACAACTTCACCTCCTTCAAGAGTGTGAGAACACTCTGTCTTCAAGAAGATCTCCAAGCTCTAGATCTTTGAGTGAGTGATTATACAAGGAGCCAAGGGCCTTATTATATAGTATTTGAGTACTCATCTAAAAGCAAAATAAAGCTTAAAGCTACGAAAGACGGAAAAAAACAATGCGATCGCGAAAATAGCGAAGTCGTCCATCCGTGTGCTTTTTATGAAGATTTGCTTTATCAAAAAAGCACGAACTCGCCGCTGCAGAGCGTGGGAATTGAACCCTGGTGGATGGAGAACGTTTTATGCAAATGGGCTAGACCACATGAGCGCCCGTCGTTACTTGTACAAGAGTGTGGAAGGACTCTCCTATATGGATGTTGCGCCCGCATGGATTCCCTTGGAGTAGTTTATAAAACTGCTATTGAATTGTTAAGCCAATGAGGACATTGACTTCCAACAATCCCTCCTTCAATGTCATATTGGTACAAGATTCAGTAACCTGCAAATCTTCTCATGACTATCTCTAGTCAATGCTTTGGTAAATATATCTGCAACATTCTCATTAGAAGGAACATAAACCAGCTCAATGTGCTTCTTAGCTATCTGCTCTCGAATATAGTGGTAGTGTACCTCTATATGCTTTGTCCTTGCATGATGCACTGGATTCTTAGCTATAGCTATAGCACTCTGGCTATCTGAAAATATCTGAATGGGTTGATGTACTCTTACATCAAGATAACTGAAAATCTTCTGCAACCATACTGACTCTAGAGTAGTTGTAAATGCTGCATGATATTCAGCTTCACACGATGAAGTGGCAATAGTGGGTTGTCTCTTTGAATACCATGAGATAAGACAATCTCCAAGATAAAAACAAAATCCACTAGTACTTCTTCTTGTGTCTTTATCACCTGCCCAATCAGAATCTGAAAATCCTTTTAGTAACAAATGTGTAGATTTTGAAAATACCATAGCATAATTTGAAGTTCCCTTCAAATAACGAAAGATCCGCTTTACTGCTTTCCAATGTAACATTGTCGGATTCTGCATGAACCTTGATACTTGAGAAACTGCAAACTGTATATCAGGACGTGTATTACAAAGATAAATCAAGCAACCTACTGCTTGACTATATAGAGTAACATCAAATGGCTCTGCATCTGCTACCATTTGTAAAGACGTGTTCTGATCCATAGGTGTTTGCATAGGTTTAGAATCACCCATCTGAAACCTTTCCAAAAGTTTCTCAATGTACTTCTGCTGTGTCATGTAGATACACTTATCTCGAAACAGAAACTGAATCCCAAGATAATAATGTAGAATGCCTAAATCATTCACATCAAATGTTTGCTTCAATTCTTCTTTGAACATCTGCAAATCTTCATCTCTGGGACCTGTGAATATAATATCATCCACATAAATGATTGCTATAATCATCATACCTGTTTCAGTTTTGACATAAAGAGTTGGAGCCGCATCTGAGTTATGGAAACCAATGGATAAAAGATATGTATGTATCTTTTCATACCATGCTCTAGGTGCCTGTTTTAAACCATACAAAGCTTTTATAAGCGTACACACTAAGTGTTCTTTACCTGTCTCTTCAAAACCTTCTGGCTGCTGAATATACACATCCTCGTGTAAATCACCATTTAGAAAAGCAGTCTTAATGTCAAGTTGATATATATGCCAACCAAAATGTGCTGCTAGAGCAAGTACTGACCTAATAATAGTCATCCTAGATGTAGGAGCAAATGTCTCATCATAATCAATACCTTTTTGTTGTGCATATCCTTTGACAACCAACCTGGCCTTGTATCTATCAATAGTACCATCTGCTTTCCTTTTGATTTTAAAGATCCATTTTACACCTATAGCCTTCTTTCCTTCTGGTAACTCACATAGCTGCCAAGTTTGATTCTTATGAATAGAATCAATCTCTTCTTGCATAGCTTTTCTCCAAATAGGAATGTTAAGTGCATCTTTAACACACGCAGGTTCATCTTCAACAGTCGTAAGTGCCAAAATATCATGAATCTCAAAGTCTTCAGCAAAACTTACATGATCTTTTTGCTGTCTAGTTTGACTTCTTGTTCTTACATGATCTTGTTGTTGTTGTCTAGTCTGACTCCTTGTTCTTCCAGTAAAAGTCTTTATACCACTATCTTTCCAAGTCTGATATAACCACGTAGGTGTATCCTTGAATAGTGGTGAAACTCTTTCTGAACTTTCAGCTTCCACAGGTTCTGGAACTTGTCCTGTCGATGTACTAGGACTTTCTGGAACTTTAACTTCTTCCATTTCTGGAATCAAAGTCTCTTGTGGAACTGACTCTGTAGAAGGTTGTGAAATTCCTCTTTCTTCAATTTTTTCTTGAATACTAGGAATTTGAGGTTTAACTCCCTCCTGATATGGCTGAACATTTACATCCAGAATCTTTCTAAAAATTCCATAGTCATTTTCACTAATGAACTCCGGAATTTCTGCTTCTTTATCATAAACCTTATCTTCAGCAATATAAGCATTACGTGAAAGAATAACTTCACCTGTTTCTGGAACATAAAACCTGTATCCTTTGCTTTCAACAGGATATCCAATAAAAATAGCTTTCTTTGCCTTTACATCTAGTTTGCCTTGATCCTTTTTCTCAACATGTACATAAGAAAGTGATCCAAACACTTTGAAGTAACTCACATTAGGTTTTCTACCATAATAGGCTTCATACGGTGTGATTACCTTTAAAGCTTTTGTAGATGACCTGTTTAAAATGTGATTAGCTGTATGTACTGCATCAAACCAGAACTTTGGTGAAAGCTTCTTGGACGCCATCATGCTCTGCATCATTTCAACAAGCATTCTATTCTTTCTTTCTGCAACACCATTTTGCTGAGGAGTATAAGCAATAGTAAGGTGTCGAGTAATACCTTTCTCATCGAGAAATGTCTGGAACTCATTTGACAAGTATTCTCCACCTCTATCACTTCTTAGAATCTAGACAGTTTCGTGACTTTCATTTTCAACCATAGCTACAAACTTCTTGAACATAGGAAAGACTTCTGACTTCGACTTAAGACCATAGATCCATGAGTATCTTGTAAAATCATCAACAAATATGACAAAATACTTGAAACCCTGAATAGAGTCTGCTCTCATAGGTCCATTCACATCTGAATGAATAATCTGCAATTTCCTGGTAGCTGTAATATGACCATGTTTCTTGAAAGGTAGTTTATGCATCTTGCCTTCAAGACAACCTTCACATATATCTGAATCATCAGGTAGCTTGAATGAGGGTAAACTCTCAACCATACCTTTATCTTTGATATTCTTGAGAGCTCCAAAACTGATATGTCCAAATCTTTCATGCCATAGCTTCATATCTTCCACCGGTGACGAAGATTTGACAGCATATGCTTGACTGATTTTTGACAAAACAAAGACCCCTCCTTTATGCGTACCTTGTAAAAGACACTTGTCTTCTTTATGTGATAAGATCTTACAAAGATCTTTCTCAAATACAACTTTAAAACCATCACTTAAAAATGCAGATATAGATAGCAGATTTATCTTCATTTCAGGTACATAAAGGACATCTGAAATTTGAAAAACACCACCTTCTCTTGACTTTAGGGTTACTGTACCTATTCCCACAACATCCAAATCATTGCCATCTGCAATAGTAACTCTTCTACCTGAAGAATAGGAGAGAGAAGAAAATACATCTCTACAACCTGTCATATGCTTTGTAGCACCTGAGTCGAATATCCAAGGACTTGCTGAAAGAACTTGTAAAGCTGCTTGATCAAAAGCTACTTCCTCAATAGTGATATAGGCATAAGAATCACCTTGAGATTTCCCTTTTTTATCATCTTCTGCAACATTACCTGATGCCTTTTTCTTTTCTGCTGCAATCCTTTTATAACATTCTGACTGAATATGTCCACGTTTCTTGCAAAAAGAACATATTTTTACCTTCTTCTTAGAAGAATTCTCTTTAGATGTCGTAGATACAGAATCTGAAGTAGAAGGTGAGAGGGACCTACTTTCCTTCTTGGATTGTTTTTCCTTCTTCTTATCCTTCTTCTTCTTACCCTTTGATGAAGATGAAAGTGCTTCTTCATTCTCTTCCATTCCCTTCAACTGATCTTCATCTTGAAGCAACAAGAACTCTAACTCTTCAAATGTAACCTCTCTATCTCTTGTGGTAAGGGTAAGAGTGGTTATGAAAGATCGATATGAAATAGGAAGTGAATTAATCAGCGTATTTACCATTTCTTCATCTGATATCTCAACTCCTACATTTAGAAGTTGATCTCTCAAGTCAACGAGTCTCGTAATGTGGGTTTGAATTGACTCACCAGCTTTCATCCTTGTATTTGCTAGTTGTCTCCTCAAGTGAGCTTTTCTAGCAGTATTTCTGCTCTGAAAAAGATTCTCGAGCTTTAACCAAGCTTGACTAAAACTTCTGCAAGATCTGATCTGTGGTAGAATATGCTTTTTGACGCTCATTGCTATGAATGAAAGTGCTAAAGCATCTCTAGCATCCCATCTTGCCTGATCTTCAGTAGGAGGAACTCTAGGTAAAGACCTAGCAGTGACTCTGGATGTCGAAGTGGTTACCTCTTCTTCTGTTGGTTCTGTAATAGCAATTCCAGTACCTCTTGAAGCTTCTGTAGACCCTTCTTCACCTTCTCGTCTTGGTCTTGTTAAGGATCCCTTGACGATACTCCATAAATCCTTTGTCACTAACAAGTTCATCATCATGAAACTCCACATGGGATAATTAGAAGATCCATCTAACTTGTCTTCAATCTCAATTCTAATCTCACTCATCTTATCTTAAGTGTGTATGTCAATTATGTAGCTCTGATACCAAGTGTTGGAATTTGGGGCCCCAGGATCGTTCCAATACTAAAACCTCTTGAGCATACACAACTTAATTGACAAGATGATAAGTGAGATAGAGAAAGAAAGAGATCTTGAGACAAGGATAGGGAACGTAAGCTGGATGCTTACTTCACTAAAAATAATAGATGTCCAAATTACAACATGGGAGTACTACTCAACCATATAAAGTGGTGCACTCACTAATGGAAGAATAAGAAGATGATGATACAAAATTTAGATTATGTCGAAATAATCTAAGTGTGTGTGAAGAGAATGAAGCAACGAAGCTAACAAAATAGTGTAATGAAATTGTAAATCAACCACAAGGTTAACTCACAAAAGATAGTTACCACCACCTCGTAGAAGACTTCCTGCTGCAATGAGAGTAGCCTCTCCTTCACCACAACTTCACCTCCTTCAAGAGTGTGAGAACACTCTGTCTTCAAGAAGATCTCCAAGCTCTAGATCTTTGAGTGAGTGATTATACAAGGAGCCAAGGGCCTTATTATATAGTATTTGAGTACTCATCTAAAAGCAAAATAAAGCTTAAAGCTACGAAAGACGGAAAAAACAATGCGATCGCGAAAATAGCGAAGTCGTCCATCCGTGTGCTTTTTATGAAGATTTGCTTTATCAAAAAAGCACGAACTCGCCGCTGCAGAGCGTGGGAATTGAACCCTGGTGGATGGAGAACGTTTTATGCAAATGGGCTAGACCACATGAGCGCCCGTCGTTACTTGTACAAGAGTGTGGAAGGACTCTCCTATATGGATGTTGCGCCCGCATGGATTCCCTTGGAGTAGTTTATAAAACTGCTATTGAATTGTTAAGCCAATGAGGACATTGACTTCCAACAGAATCTAGCAGTAAAAAGACGAAATCTTGGAAAGATTCTAGAGAAAGAATTAAGAGAAAATGGAGTAAGAAGATAACTGAACTGGAAGGAAGTTTAAAGGAATCTAGAGCCAAAATCCTAGAATTGACTTCACAAGAGTTGAATCAAGAGAACCCAACTCAGAAATCAGGATCAGTTTTAGCGGAACCCATACCAAAAAACCTAGACATGATGTTTTGTGCATATCAGGCTAGATTAAAAGAGGGACCTCAAGTAGCTGAAATGAGTAAGAACTACCCTCGAGCAGACTTAGAAATAGAGAGGACTAAACTTTGCATGAAGATGGTAGAATTAGCACAAGCTTTGTTTGAAGCCTCTAGATATCTTAATTGGAATAACATGGCAAAACCTGAATTACACTTTCAAGGTCTAATGGAGAGGCTAGAATACTTGATAGAAAGCAAAGAGAAAAAGGATCAGCATAGGAATCTTAGTGTCCCAGAGACACAGGAACGGAATGCACCATCCCAGTCTCAAGTGCCCAACACAGAAGGGGAAGACAACCTGTCTTCTATACATAGATATTCACATGAATTTTTGAGAGAAATACAAGAAGAGAAGTGGAGAAAAGAACAAGGAACCCATCCTCCTATTCAAGAAATAGACGACTTGCAGGAACAATTTCCCCAAGACATCCCCTCTATTTACGATGATGTAGAGGAGGAACAACTGAGTGAACATTCAGGTTTTGAATCTAATTCTTTGCAAGAATTACCTCAGTTCACAGGACCTTGGAAAGCAAAGTCTATTAGTATGAGAGCACCCACGATAATAGTGAGGAATGAATAATCAGTAATCCCTAGAAACATGGAAGTGATCAAGAACACTAAAGTACAGTGTAATCTCACTCTAGAGGAGTTGTTAAAGGTTAAACCGGAACTGTGGAAACATGTAGCAAATCAATTCCCTGAGCTTGCTACTACTCCCTCACAGGTAGGAACACACAAGAAGGTACCAGAAATACCCGTAGAAAAGATTGGAGATTTAAGTGAAGGAGAGGAAGGTAACACTTATCTTCCAATAACCCATCAGGGCTACACCACGAAAGCCATCTTAGATTCAGGAGCTGGAGTAGCCATTGCTACCACCGCTTTATGGAAACGTTGGGGTAAGCCAGCACGCAGACCTACCAGGATGAAACTACAAATGGCTGGTGGACATATAGAAAAACCATTAGGCTTACTAGAAGGCATATCTCTCACCACTTGTGGTGTGGAGTTTGAGCATACCTTTGCCATTTGTGATTTTAGTAAAAATCATGCTTATGAGATGATATTGGGATGACCATTCATGCGTCAGTTGCAAATTGTACAAGATTGGGGAACTAATTCTTTGTACTTGCAACATTTAGGAGTGACTACTAAAGTCAATCTTAAAGACTATTCACATCGAGATGTACCCCCAATACAATGGAATACCATCCATAAGACACCAGTAGAAACAGAATCAGTACACTCTTTGGAGTCAGACCCCTCATGGTTACACGAGGACACTCACTTATGGATGTGTAAAGTGGCAAAACAAGAGGAAGAACGGTTAGAAACTAGGACCTTAGGTGTAGAACAACATCCACGAACCCTTCAAGACCCAGCATATGCACCTGTAGTATTTCCAGACGAAGAGTTTGAACCCCATGGTTGGGCAGAAATCCTAGCAACCATGGATGTAGCCATCAATGAAGAACAATGGACACCCCACTGTGACGAAGATGGCTATGATATCTCAGTTTTTACGATAGAGCCAATCATGTGTGATTCAGTTTTAGAAGAATGTGAACCTAACACTGATGCTTTCGAGGACGCGAGTGATTTTGATTTAGAATCAATTATTATGGACCCTCCATTTGCAACAGAGGAAGAATATTTTAACAAAGTAGAAACTCATTCTCAGAACCACGAAGAAATTACGAATGATGTGAGAATAGCCACACAAGTGACTGTCAAGAGTGAAGGCAAGAAGAGAAAGAAGAAAGAAACCATGTCAGAAGAAGAAGAATCCTTGTTTGAAGTACCCGAGAACTTCAAGAAGTATGAAATAGAAGATAGACGAATCATGGTACGAATGCCTAACAGAAAAGCTGACATTGGAGAAGCATATGATAATCGAGAGAAAACCAAGAAAATCATAGTAGCCATCGAAGGAGAAGAAGAAAAGTGTACATACATTGGGCATGATTTGACGAAGGAAGAAGAAGAAGAATTAGTTGCCCTATTGCGCGAATATAGAGATGTGTTTGCTTGGAGTTACAAAAATTTGAAAGGAGTAGATCCAGACATATGTTCCCATAGAATCCCTATGACTCTAGATGCAAAACCCACGAAACAGAAACCATATGCGTACAATGATAATTACGCTTCGAAAATTAAAGAGGAGATAGATCGTTTGATAGAAGCAGGATTCATTTATGAGATTGAGCATACCGAATGGGTATCCCCCATTGTGGTGGTGCCCAAGAAAAATGGAAAATTGCGTGTGTGTATTAACCTTAAGAAAGTTCATGCCGCCACGATTAGAGACAGTTATCCTCTTCCTATCACAGAACACTTATTGGAAAGAGTTGCGGGCAAGGAAGTTTATAGCTTCCTTGATGGATTCTCAGGCTATAATCAAGTAGCCATTGCTCCAGAAGACCAACACAAGACGGCTTTTGCCACTGAATGGGGCATATTTGCATTTCGTGTGATGCCATTTGGCTTAACAAATGCACCCGCCACTTTCCAGCGACTCATGTGTCATGTTTTCAAGGAATTCTTACGCAAGAATTTGGAAGTTTATGTCGATGACTTATGTGCTCATTCGAATATGAGACAGACACATATCCCTGAGTTAAGACAAATATTTGACAAATGTCGAGAATATCAGGTTTGTTTGAACCCAGAAAAATGCGTTTTCATGGTCAGACAAGGCAAAATTTTAGGACACATTGTGTCAAAGAATGGAATTTCTACAGATGAAGAAAAGGTGAAAGTAATTGCAGAATTACCTAGAACAACTAATGTGAAAGAGGTACAGGCATTTATGGGCCATTGTGGTTATTATAGACGATTCATACACATGTATGCAATCATAGCCAAGCCATTGTACTCTCTTTTGACTCATTTCGAATGGACAGATGAATGTGAAAATTCATTCAACGAACTTAAACGACGTTTGTGCTCAGCACCTATATTGATGACCCCAGATTGGAGTAAGCCATTCCATGTACATGTGGATGCATCCAATTACGCCATAGGATGTGTGTTAGCACAACCCACGAATGAAGGTAATATAGACCTCCCCATAGCTTATGCGAGCAGACAGTTGAACGCAGCAGAAAGAAATTACACCACTACAGAACGAGAAGGATTAGGGATAATCTACGCGGTAAAGAAGTTCAGACATTATTTGTTGGCAAACAAGTTCAAATTCTTTACAGATCATCAAGCATTGTTGTATTTAGTCAACAAGCCATGTAACATGGGACGATTAA
This sequence comes from Ceratopteris richardii, assembly GCA_020310875.1. Classification (NCBI taxonomy): domain Eukaryota; kingdom Viridiplantae; phylum Streptophyta; class Polypodiopsida; order Polypodiales; family Pteridaceae; genus Ceratopteris; species Ceratopteris richardii. The sequence continues at coordinate 158,493,972 of CM035424.1, forward strand.
TAAGTTGGTTTCTATTACTCATGGAGTACGATTTTGAAGTAGTAGTCAGGAAAGGAAAGACACATCTCAGAGCTGACCACCTTTCAAGATTAACCTCAGGAGAAGCTCCTCAAGGAATAGTGGATGAATTACCAGATGCATACTTGTTTAACCTTGAGATAGCACCAGAATGGGCTAAGCCAATAGTCCCTATTCTCACGTATGGACCCAAAAATCCTAGGATAAAGATCCACGAAGGAGAGATTACCAAGTCTCAAAGATACCAAATCATAGCAGGAAGTATATATAAACAGGATAATCAAAAGATTCTTGCTTATTGTGTAGATGAATCAGAACATGCGAATTGGTTGCAATTAGCACACATAGGTGCATTAAAGCAACATCATTCAAAACATCATACATTGGAGACTCTGCATAGACTAGGAGTATATTGGCCTACGATGGAAGCAGATGTCTACAAATTGTGTGAAGAATGCCATGTGTGTTGTGAAAGACCACCGATAGAACATGCTACATTGTATCACGTGTCTCTCACACCAGACTGGAGTGAATCTTTAGTGACGTACTTGAGGACGAACACATTCCCTCAGGGAATGACCTTAGCGTGACAACACACTCCAGAGTAGGAAGCTCAGGACTATTCACTTATTGGCGATAATCTATACAAAAGAGGACGAGATGGATACCTAAGACAGTGTGTTCATGAAAGCGATTATCTGAGCATACTAGAGACTGCACACCAAGGTGTTGCAAGAGGTCACTTTGGACCAGATAGGATAATCAAAGCCATCCTCTTTGCAAGATTATGGTGGCCCACTCTTCACATGGATGCACATACCTATGTAAAGAGATGTGATGTGTGCCAAAGAACTCAATTTCCTACTCGCAGAGATGAAATGCCATTGAAACCCATAATGGGCGGACGTGCATTTTCTAAGTGGGATATAGACTTTGTAGGACCCACTAACCCCCCTGCAAAAGGTACACATGCTGAATACATTATTGTCACCATAGATTATCTCACCAAATGGGTAGAGGCAAAAGCCACGAAAAAGAATGATGCTCACACGACTGCAAAATTCTTATTTGAAAATGTCTTTACGAGATATGGATTGCCTATAGAGTTAGTGAGCGATCGAGGAACTCACTTTCTAAACCAAGTCATTGAATATTTGTTACAGGATTTTATGGTGATTCACAAGAAATCCGCACCATATCATCCTCAGGCCAATGGTCAGGCTGAAAGCACTAACAAGATCCTATGTAATGTACTGATGAAACTCGTGAACAACAAACGTTCAGATTGGGACAAACAGTTACACCACGCTGTTTGGGCATATCGAGTGGCCTACAAGACCGTACTAAATGCAACTCCCTTTCAGATGGTTTTTGGTCAGAATGTTGTGCTTCCTTTGGACTTCTTGATACCAACCCTTAAGGTTGCACAAGAACATCAATGGACCTGCCATGAATTATCAGCAAGAATAATGGACTTGGAACGATTAGGAGAAACTAGGCTAAAAGCAACAGCAGGAATATACGCGGCAAAGAAGCGATAGAAAGCATATTTTGATGCACATGTGAAAGATAAAGGCTTGAAAGAAGGAGATTTAGTTCTAGTATATATGCTGAAACAGCACGCACGGAAGTTAGAAAAGCGAGGTTATGGACCTATGATCATTAATAGACTCTCGACAAGTGGAGCAGTACAGTTAGCCACTTTAGAAGGAGATATAATGCCTAATTACATTAGTGGCTGTAGAGTCAGTTTATACCAAGAACCTCTTACTGAGGATATGCTTAGACGACTCACGTTGGCAAAGAAGCGTAAGGAGGAAGAAAATAGAATACGAGCTGAAGCTCAGGTAGAAGCTATAGAACGCATTAAGCGCATGAAGTTAAGAAGACAAGGACTATGGAGAGAACATTATAACCATCTAGAAACATCACCCAGATACCCCATGGCCATGTGTCAAGTAAAGTCAACCACTCATTTTAGCATAGTGGACAGGAGACCATTCATTACAGTCAGGCTAGAGCACGGCAACCCTTGCCAAGAGCTCAGGGCTTTAATTGATTCAGGTGATGCGACTAGTGCGATTAGATGGTCCCACTATAAGGATTCAGGAATAGAAATGCAGCCAATTGAGGCATACCTCATAGGGCTAGGAGGCATGGAAACCCCTTGCATGGGTGAGGTGAATCTTCCTATCCTCATAAACGAAGTGACCTTGACAGTGAAACTACTAGTGTGCCATGACGATGACTTGATAGAACCCCTAATCCTTGGCCAAGATTGGCTATACGATCACTCAGTGGACCTAAATCTTAGACAAGGCTACTTGCAGATTGGAACCTTAGATCAGAAGCGAGTGATACCGCTTGACTTGTGTAATGGCATTCCGACTGAGGTTTGTAGCCCTAGACCCTATGAAATGCATGCGACGGAAGACCGGAAGATCTTTGGTCAGATCAATCACGTTACGTCTACACCAGCCCACGCGGGCTTGGCTATAGACAGTTGTCAATCAGAAGGACGTGAGGAGATTTTCCCTTGGGCTTCCTGCAAATTAGAAGGGGCAATTACCCAACCGCTTGGTCAAATGGACACAATCAGTGGTCAGGTGGGCTACATCAGTGGACACATGGGCAAAACACCCTGCGGTGCCTATCCTTCCACACTTACTGCAGACTGGCCTAGATTAAAAGTACGAAACGGAGCACTTCCTAATGGGCAAGTTTCGCAAGTGTTGGAGCTCCCTTCTTTTCCAAAGCAGAGTGTCCATCCGACCTCTCAACCTCAACCACAAAGGAGTCAACCACTACGAAGGAACCTAGACCGATGGCAACATCAGACGACGCAAAGAGGAAAGCAGTCTTAGCAACACAAAGCAAGTGGCACTAGCTCTGCAAAAATCATTGCATCAATCACTTCACAGCACTTGGCTTCACGGGTTACACATCGGCTATGGAAAGGGATTGTGGTCTCACCTTAATGGGATCATAATTAATTTCCATACTAATGTGCTAATCTTTTGTAGCAGATCTTTTCCATTAGCACGACAATCATCATGCAAACTGAAGAAGGACCATCAGAAGCAGGCCCCAGCGCACCTGTAGCACCTATCGGTGTTTTACTCGCAGAGTCCCATCCGACGGCTCCACCGCCAGAATTTCAAGGTTTCCCAGGACCCATGCCTATTGACAATCCTCCTCGAGGCTATACTGAGAAGATTCATCGCAATTCTCATTGGTTTCAAGGGCTAGCAGGACCATTGGCGGATGCTGAGTTTATATTTGAGGCTAATTTGACTTTTGATGATTGTACCTGGGGCAAATATCAGTTTCTCTCAAGAGAGTTCGAAGGGCTACAGAACACACAAGACTTAACACATGTTTGGGCAAGAGCCGACTTCACAGAGTATTTCAGTGACCCTTTGCCTAAACCTGACTTCTACCGATGCTATTATTTAATCACCACTTTGATAGCTTCAGAGAATAAGGATCTGCCAGGAACTTTTATTTTGCCATCTTTAGTGAACGATCCACCATATAAAAGATTTTATCTTTCCAAAGATTTGATTCGAGCTGCCATCAAGATTCATGGAACCCACACGCCCAAAGAGCGAGAAAGGTTAGTTCCAGAACCTATGAAACGTGGGGATGTCACTAAGTGGGAAGAGATTTCGGCGATCACACCTGAGCTTTCAAAGCCACTGCGGATATGCATGCAGCATTTTGCTTTCCCCGCTCAGGACAGATTCACAATGCCTCACAAGTGCATATGTTTTGGTTTGTATTTATCATGTATGGGACCCCAGACAGTTGATCTAGCTAGCTGGATCATTGATCAGATGTATTTAGCACAACACAGATGGGAAAGAAAGAAGGTCATCAATGGATGTTGCACCCTCACGCGCATTGTATATATGTGCCTAGCTTACGATTTACCTATCGAGCGAGCAATGACAAGTGAGGAGCTGAAAGCCTTCAAGGGAACAACAAAGAAAGCTAGGAAGCCCAGCAAAGGAAGGGCAGGAAAGCGAATGAGAGGAACTATCCCCTGCCTTCAGGTGCCAGAATCACCCTCACCACAACCATCTCTAGAGCAGTCTCCGACAGAAGCCACTCCCACAGTACAAACTATTCGTATACGGTTATCAAGACCAGTTGTAACGGAGGGCACTACCAGCACAATTGCTCCTCAAGCAGCCACAGTCCCAGGACCTACCACCACTATGGCAGAAGTTCCCACCACTATCGGTGCGGAAGCTTTCTCCTTCCCGATACCCCATTTAGAAACAGAACAAGCAAGCACCACATTTGATTTTGAGATGCAGGACGTATTTTCAAGTGAATTTCAGTTTTCAGAAGGCCAGATCTTCTCTAAGGAATATGAAAGGCCCAGCTACCCTACCACACCGCGAGATCAACCACAAGGACAAGTAGTGTCTAGTTCCGAAGAGGAAAGAACAGAGACAGATGAAGATGAAGGCGATGACGAAGCCAGTCAAGGAACTCATGAATCCCAAGAACATGTGCAAACAGATGAACAAGGACAACAAACCGACACCCAAGGTGACACAAGCACACACGAAGAAGAAACCTTCGAAGCAGCAGCTTATACACTGGCCATCAAAAAGTTATACCGTACTATGGAAAAGGTTTGGGCGCGCAAGAAGTTGACTGACGAAGAAAGCCAAACCCTCATAGAACAAGAGCTTGTCTCGGGTGGGTTTGAAGAAGTATACATGAGAGGTTTCAGAGAGCTTGTCAAATCAGTTGGACCCACTGAAGCCTTAAGATATTTGCAGAGAAAACCGCTACCGCAATATGATCCTCGCAGAATCCGTCTACGAACCAAACCTGGTGAATATATTTGGGTACCCACCGGCGGTCAGACTTCAGAACAGGCCAGGGAAGCTCGTCTCGTCCCTGAAAGCTCATTGGTAGAGGACACCATTATCGTCGACTCCCCACCCTGTACTACTCCTGTACATACCACCACAGTCGTCGAAGTACCAACCACCCCAACCGCTCCCCCATCACCTCCCATCCATCCAGTCTCCCCCATACATCCCCCTTCTCCCAGAACAACATCTTCCTTCTCCGGTGGAGTAGCAGAAGTCATCTTTACGCCCATTCATCCCACAATTCCCGCACCCACTCAACCTAGTCTACCCCCTAACACATCCACCTTTCTATCCAACTTCTCCATCCATCTTTTCCATCCTTCCGCACACCTCCAAGATCCCTTTTCCCATTCCCACCTCCATTAACCTTCTCCCCAATCTCACCTCCCCGGCCCACCGTAACCCCTCTTTCCCCTTTCCACCAAGCCGTCCAAGACAACCCCTCTGTAAATTACTCCTCAACCTTTGTAAATCCTGTATTTACACCCACACACTTACCCACGATCACACCATTATTCAGAGTCACCACACTCGACACCACATCCAGCGATATGGATATATCACCACCCACCGCACCACCACTCACTTCATTTGTGGCACCACAATATTTAAGCACACCACAATTTTCCATAATCACCACAGCATCACTTTCCCACCCCCTTTTCCCTTACCCCTTGCATCAACACCCACTCACACTGCAATTGCATCTTCACTTAGCACACCATTAATATTATCACCCACCATAGACACAACATTTTGATAGATGTTCATGTGTATGACGCAAGTAAGAGATGAGTTCACATCTCTTGGAAATAATTATCAACAGCTGCAAAAGACAACGAATGATCTACGATCGCAGCTTAACTCGTTGTCTATTGAGAATGCCTCACTGAACACCCGATATCAAGAACTACGTGAGGCTTATCACAAGCTGGAACTAGAAAGTGAAGAGAAAGCCAAAGAGGCCACTGTTGATCTTGACAATTTGTTAAGGGCCCAGATAGTTCGCAATGCGACGCTTACACGGAACATGGGCTTACTCAGAAGACACCTAGCAGCAGCAAAGGAAGAGAACCAGCGGCTACAAGAGCAGAAGAGAGAAAATTTAGAAGCTGCTCTCGATAACCCAGACCAACCTGTTGGCAGCAGTCAGGGAACCGAAGGAGCCACAAGACGAAGAGAGTCAGAGCGAAGGGACAGCACAAGCAGACATGGCAGTCAAAGAAGATCTGGCAAGTAGGCCACCTAAATTTTTCAGACATCAAAGAGTTGACACACAAGAAGAAAGAGCAAGTAGGGAGCTCGAAGGTATGTATGACAAATCAATAGAGAAAACCCCTACACAAATAGTGATTTTCATCACTGAAACCCTTGTAAATATCATTTCGTATTTTTGTAGCTCCATTTTGTGCAAGCCAAGGAGTCCTTGAGCTTGAGGAGCTTTAGAAGTATCTACCTGCCAATTTTCATATTTTTTAGATCTCGTTTGAGCCCTCTAATAAGCCCTAGAACCTAAATTTTAACTAGGCCGGACACTAGGTCTGAACAGGGCCAAAGCTAGTCAAAAACTATAAAAGGAGCTAGAGAGCTCATTTTTGAGGTTGGATTGTAATTGAAATGAACTTGTAAGAGCTTTTTGAAAGTAATCTAAGAACTCCATTGCTACTCACTCTTTGTCTTGCCGTGTGTGCGCGTGTGTGTGTATGTGTGTGCATGCTTGTGTGCTTCTCACTCACGCACTTGTGCCTCCACTTGCTCGAGGTCTTCATACCATCCTCACGTCTTCCCGGATTGACATTAAAGGAGGTGCTACTCATCACTGAGCTACACCAAATTTTGGCGCCGTTGCCGGGGATCGAGCTTTGAGGACGAGCGTGTGATGGTAAGACGTAGATTGGAGACGTTGGCGTTGTAGGTAATTTCTTTACTTTTCCTATTTTTCTCTTTCTTACCTTACCACCATCATCACCATCATCATCATCACCATCTCCCACCTCCATTTCCATCATTGCGGAAATTTCAGTTTTTTGATCATATCACCTTCTCCACCTCATTTCCCTCATTTCACTTGTGAGAGAGAGCGAGAGAGCGAAATTGTGTTTGCTGTTTTTGCATGTTTTTTGAGCTGTATTGCAGGTACAGGCCGAATCATCGTCCCCAGCACTCTGCGCAGGTACGGAATTCGAAGTAACTGTCTGTGTGTCGCCGACCTCTGTCAATCGCGACCCACAGAAAAAACGCTCAAATTGCCAAATAAAGTGCAAAACCATGATCTACAGGCCTAGAGCTTCCCAAAAATGTGCTTAGAATTTTGAAACTCCTCATATTTCTGTCAATCGCGATCGCTCTGTCAATCGCGATCGACAAACCACGACGGACAGACTTGTCAATCGCGATCGACCCATCAATCGTGACTGACAGCCCACGACGGCTCTGTCAATCGCGACCGACAGAGTCAACGACCGATTGACCATGACTGATGGACCATACGCGTGACACGTGTCAATCGCGATCGAGTCATCAATCGCGATCGACCCATCAATCGCGACTGACAGCCCACGACGGCTCTGTCAATCGCGACCGACACAGTCAACGACTGTTTGACCACGACGGACAGACCCTCGCGACCGACCTGTCAATCGCGATCGACCCATCAATCACGACTGACAGAGTCAACGACCCTTTGACCACGACTGATTGACTTTTCGAGCCACCTGTCAATCGCGATCGACACATCAATCACGACTGACAGCCACGACGGACCTGTCAATCGCGATCGACACGTCAATCGCGAGTGACCTGTCAATCGCGACCGACAGACTTTGCGAACACGTTAGAAGGGCAAATTAGGTCAAATTTTTTGGGAAAAAGTATTGGTCTCAATTTTGGCTAAGTGTGGGGCAAACACTAGGGTGTAGTATTGCATCGCAAGGCCGTGCCACAAGCAACTCGAGAATTCCTGTTTACCTGTTAGCCTGTTTTGAATCCTGTTTTAACTCCAAAACCCTGAACGGTCATAACTTTTTCATACGAAATCCATTTTTTGAGCTCTAGGGCTTGTCAGAAAGCTCGTGGCATATACTACACGCCCTCAACTGTTTTTTATAAGAATAATGCATTGATTTTCAGATAGGGTATTTTGAAGTTGACCATACCCAGGGGGAACAAAATTCAGGGATCCCTAGAATTATTTTCCATAAAACCAAAGGGCTAATTGGTATTTGAGTTACATGAATGGAAGTGCTAGGGGTTGTCTTTTGAACTTAAGTCTTGAGCTAATCTTGGGCCTTTTACAGGTCCTTTGAGAGCATCGGAGGGTACGCAAAGCAAAAGTAAGTGCAGGCTTGGGAACACGCGTCCTGGGCACACCAGGGCAACAACACAAGGAAAGGAACTCAAGGTTGGAAAACCCGCAACACCCTCTGTCAATTCTTAGTTTAGGCTAAGTGCGGGTAGTGTTAGAAGTAATTCCAGGCAACGATAGGCATGAGACAAATCAAAGACTATCTAAGAAATCAAGTTCAAGTCAAGAGATAACCTGTGTGTGTGGACGACAACCTTAAAGGAAAAGAACCTAACGTGAAATGACCAAACTAAAGTGCGAAATTAAACTCAAGTATTCCTAACGACGTGATATCAGACAAGAGTATAAACACGATAATCAACATAAAAAGGGAATTAAGTAATTGATACAAAGGACTCAAAAATGTGGTTGTACCTGGGAAAATTGGGTTAATCAGTTAGGCATATGAACCTTAGATCAGGACGACACCTAGTAAGAGATAGACAAAGCCTTAGGTCTTCGGAGGCTAGTGTCAATCATACTGCTAGGTCGTGGGCCCAGCAGTTGAGCCACCACTCATACTACCCAAGTTCTGAGACTAGTGAATCCGAGATGTCTCAAGGTATGGAGAGACCTACGGGAAGTTCAGGAGTGCCATACTTGCACAGGGTAGAAGGCCCTTACAAAACGCAATTGGAATACCTTAGGACCAACCGATTAGGTGTCAGCATCTATGAGGATGGCCTAGGAAGATCTGTGGTACAGATTAAGAATCCTGATCAATCCATTGGATTAGAGCACCCAGCTGTCAAGTTTGAAAACGGAGCATACTTGGACAAAGAAGGAACCATATACGTAGTCACCAGTCACCCAGATAGGACGGACGAATTTGGAAATGTGATCCTCGAAGCAGACTTAGGTGACTTGGAGCAAGGAAACATGGGTGCAGAACCTAGAACCCCTCGAGGTAAATCGGTTCTCACTAGGATTATCACACCGGAATGGATTCCCCAGGATAATAAGAGCATAGATTTGCTCCTCAATCGAGAGACTGATGAAGCCTTTTGGAGGTACAAACGTGATCGGCCAATTGATATAGGAACAATCATGATCTATGAGTTTAAGGATCCTGATAGCCCAGGCAGAGTGACCTACTTAGATCACGCTTCGGAGAGGATCTTTGTGGTGACAGAAAACGATAGGTATGCTTACACTTGGAAAGGTGAAATTATTTTCCCCCAACCAAGATCAAATGTGTCCTACGGTCACGCTGGAGCGGGAACATCCCAAGCTCATGGAACTCAAAGAGACAGAAGTAGAGATAGGCCAGAAGTAAGCTTTGCTAACCCAGGGGGTAGAGAAAGAACAAGAATGGAAACAAATAGGATGGAATCTGAGATACATAGAGCTCACAGGAATCAAAGAAATGCGGATGAGTTCCCTCTACCCCGACCTAGAGAGCACACAAGGACTTTGAGACCAACTCAGCTAGTTAAGTCCATGAAGAACTACTTCGATGGCACCGGAGATCCATACGATCATGTGGCTGAGTTTAGACAAGTCCTGAGAGCTGAACAAGTGGAGGATCTATTCACGCAATACAATGCCTTTGGTCTAACCCTTAGGAACACTGCCCTGACATGGTTTCAGCCACTAAACGAGAGGCAATTCAGGAGCATAGACCAACTCCTAGAGGCTTTCATCATTGAGTTCTCTAAGAGTGGCATAAGACATAATACCTCCTCATTGATTCACAGCTTCAAGCAAACCCCTCAAGAGACCGTAAGACTTGCAGGACGAAGATTTAGGCAATATCTTGAAAGATGCCCTGTCCCCGAGCTACCCACACCAGCTAAGCAAGTGGCTTTATTCTTGGATGGATTGCTAAGTACCAAATTGAGATCTTATGTGTACTTGAAGGACCCTAGGACCATAGAAGAGTGTGTACGCATGTGCATTGACATTGAGGTTAACCTAGGGGAGGAGTTAGAGCTTTCCAAAATCTACAAAGATTTTGATGGTGCCTCTAGCCTCTCTTCCACGCAATCCACATCAATTGAGGAACTTGCAGAGAAAGTGGCTCAGAAATTAGGTGTCTCTAGCAAACAAATTCCGAGATTTGCCCCTGTGAAGAGATGCTACACTTGTGGTGGCGACCACATGGCGAATGTATGTCCCATTATGGCTCAACCCCAAGTAAATCCTAGTAGCCAGTACTGCATTATAGAACGAAGGTACACAAATCACACCGCACAAGACTGCCCATACAACAAGCAAGCAGTTAGGCAAACCTACCCTCAGACATACCCTCAACAAGGAAGATACCAGAACCAATACCAACCACAACAGTATGCTAGGCCTCAACAAACCTACCAACCACAATACCAAGCTCAGCAAAGGCCTCAACCTGTGTTAGCCCAACAACCTCCAGCTCCATCCAACTTGATCCCTGTAAAGTATGCAGCTGCAAAAGAAAACCTGAACAGAGCTATAGTCCCCGTAACACCTTTGCTTTCAGAAAGTGATCCCAGTGACCATAGCTTCGATTCTACGCATGTTGATAGTCCCCAGGCTTACTACATGCAGTCTCCTGAACATGGTGATTCTTACTATAGTGAAGGGCCAAATGAACCTAGTTGGGAATCAGATTACACAAATGTCATGTATGCAAACCCCAACCCTAGACCCCAACCTAGGCAGGTAAGACCCCCATTCCCTAGAGGACCATGTTACAGATGTCAAGGAGATCATCTCATTCGTGACTGTCCCTTGTCTCCACCTACCCAACCCCAGTCAGTAATGATCCAAGGCTATTGTCAGGAGTGTGGAAAGGAGCATCTCTTACGAGATTGTCCTAAGAATCCCAACAATATGCCAAAAATCACTCCTATCAACGTTATTGGGTTAGTTGTAGACTCCATAGGGAGTGTGACTTCCACTGCACCAGTGCAAGTGGTCACAAGAGCTCAAGCATTGCAGCAAAACCAAGCTGTAGATCAGGGAAAGAGCCCAGAAGTTAGTGAAACGGAGAGCATAACCAAGCAAAAGAGAAACCAAAGCTAGGATAACTGAACTCACATCTCAAACTCCCTCTCACACTACCTCACCACCACCATTCCCATCGCCATCCAATCCGCCACCTTCCAACCCACCTCATACGATTCCACCACCCCCTAGAGTAGGATCAGTATTAGCTGATCCCACTCCTGAAGACTTAGACATGATGCTTAAAGCATATCAAGCCAGAATCCAAGAAGGTCCTAATGTCACGGGTCATGACAAGTGCTACCCTAGAGCTGACCTAGAGATAGAAAGAACCAAGCTTTGCGCGAAAATGGTCGCATTGGCTCAGACTATGTTTGAAGCCAGTCGCCTTTTCAATTACTCGGGCTCAGCCAAGACGCAATTACACTTGGATGGACTTCTAGAGAAGTTAGAGGGCATAATTGCAAGATCGGCCAAGGAAGAAAAAAATCAAGAAAGAGATAACGCAAGCAAAAATATGACCCATCCCCCACCGAAAGCTTATGTGCCCAAGTCCACTGAACCAGACAACCCCCCCTCCCTAGAAAGAATAGAGAAGCTGATTGCACAATCAGAAAAGAAACCAGCCTCTCAACACAAGGACAAGGCAAGTGAAAGAGTAAGCATTCCTGCTTAGGAAGCCTATGTGCCTAACTCTACGGAGCCAGACACATCATCTTCTATGAATCGGTTCACACCAGAATTCCTACGCGAGATTCAAGAAGACAAATGGGCTAAAGAAAGTGAAGTCCCTCCTCCCATTGAACTTGTGGATGATGCACATGACCAATTCCCACAAGACATCCCATCCATTTATGGAGAGCAGGAGAGTACCCAATCTCAGGAAAGATTAGACTTCGAGTCTAATTCTTTACAAGAACTACCCCATTTCACAGGCCCATGGGAAGCAAAGTCCACCTGTATGAGAGCACCCACAGTCATGGTAAGAAACGAAGATTTGGTCATACCTAGGAACACAGAGATAGTGAAGAACACTAAAGTGAAGTGCAATCTCAAGTTAGAAGAGCTACTCAAGGTTAGACCTGAATTATGGAAACATGTCGCCAAACAAGTACCAGAGATAGCAAAACCTCGTTCCCAGGTAGGATCCCAAAGGACAGTGCCAGAAATACCCTTGGATAAGATAGGAGATATGTGTGAAGGTGAAGAAGGGAACACCTATCTTCCCATTACCTACCAGGAGTACACCACCAAGGCAATTTTGGACTCAGGCGCAGGAGTTGCAATTGCCACCACTTCCCTATGGAAGCGTTGGGGCAAGCCTGCACTCAGGCCAACGAGAATGAAATTGCAGATGGCCGATGGTCATATTGAGAGACCCTTAGGATTTCTAGAAGGAATAACCCTCACCACTTGTGGTGTCGAGTTTGAGCATACATTTGCTATATGTGACTTCAGCAAAAATCATGCCTATGAGATGATTTTGGGAAGACCATTTATGCGACGGTTGCAAGTGGTACAGGATTGGGGAACCAACTCCTTGTACCTACAACACTTAGGTGTTACGACCAAAGTCAATCTTAAGGATTACTCTCATAGAGATGTACCACCTATTCAATGGAATCCCATCCATAGAGGCAAAGATGAGACTGAGTCTGTGCATTCCATAGAATCCGGATCCTCGTGGATGCATGAAGACACCCACTTATGGATGTGTAAGGTAGCACTAGAAGAAGAGAAGAGAGAGAAAGCCAGAGAGGTAGGTGCAAAAGAAAACCATAGATCAATTCAAGACCCAGCCTATGCACCTGTAGTCTTTCCTGATGAGGAATTTGAACCCCATGGCTGGGCAGAAATCCTAGCAACAATGGATGTAGCCATCAATGAAGAACAATGGACACCTCACTGTGATGAAGATGGCTATGACATTTCAGTCTTCTCCATAGAGCCAATCATGGGAGAGGCTGTTCTAGAAGAATGCGAACCTAGCCCTGATGCAATTGAGGATGCAAGTGACTCCGATCTAGAGTCAATCATTATGGACCCACCTTTTGCATCAGATGAAGAATACTTCCATGAAGTAGAATTTCAACCCCAAAGGCATGGAGAGCTTACAAATGATGTAAGATTAGCCACACATGTGACCCCGAATGAAGAAGGAAAGAAACGAAAGAAGAGACAAGTCTCCCCAAAAGAGGAAGAATCTTTGTTTGAGGTCCCGGAAAATTTTAAGAAGTATGAGATAGACGACAGGAGAGTCATGATAAGAATGCCTAAACGAGAGGCACAATCAGGAGAGGCCTATGATAACAAAGAAACCACCAAGAAAATAGTAGTGGCCCTAGAAGAAGGAGAGGAGAGATGCACATACATAGGCCATGACCTAACAGACGAAGAAGAGCATGCGTTAATGGCCTTGCTAAGAGAATACAGAGATGTATTCGCTTGGAGTTACAAGGATTTGAAGGGTGTTGACCCAGACATATGCTCACACACCATCCCCATGACTTCAGATGCCAAACCCTCTAAGCAAAAGCCCTATACATATAACGATAATTACGCTGCTAAGATCAAAGAGGAGATAGATAGACTGGTCGAAGCTGGATTTATCTATGAAATTGAGCACACTGAGTGGGTATCTCCCATCGTAGTGGTGCCCAAGAAGAATGGCAAGCTGCGTGTATGCATTAACTTGAAGAAGGTTAATGCAGCCACGATTCGAGATAACTATCCGCTTCCCATCACTGAGCATCTCTTAGAAAGAGTAGCAGGCAAGGAAGTGTACAGCTTCCTCGATGGATTTTCGGGCTACAATCAAGTAGCCATAGCTCCAGAAGATCAGCATAAAACAGCTTTTGCCACAGAGTGGGGTATATTTGCCTTTCGTGTAATGCCATTTGGGCTTACCAATGCACCAACTACCTTCTAGAGACTAATGTGCCATGTATTTAAGGAGTTCCTGAGGAAGAACTTAGAAGTCTATGTTGATGATCTTTGTGCTCATTCCAACATTAGACAAACCCATATTCCTGAACTCAGACAAATCTTTGACAAATGTAGAGAATATCAAGTCTGCCTGAACCCAGAAAAGTGCATTTTTATGGTTAGGCAAGGCAAGATTCTAGGACACATAGTGTCAAAGAATGGCATATCTACTGACGAAGAGAAAGTGAGAGCCATAGCAGAGCTACCTAGGCCAAGGAATGTCAAGGAAGTACAAGCTTTCATGGGACATTGTGGTTACTACCGTCGGTTCATTCACATGTATGCTGTCATTGCAAAGCCCATGTACGGACTTCTAACAAACTTTGAGTGGACTGAGAAATGTGAGAATTCCTTCAATGAGCTTAAACGGCGATTATGTTCAGCACCAATCTTAACCACACCGGATTGGAATAAGCCTTTCCATGTTCATGTGGATGCATCCAATTATGCCATTGGATGTGTGCTTGCACAACCTACTGGTGAAGGTAATATGGATCTTCCAATTGCCTATGCTAGTCGACAACTGAATGCAGCTGAACGAAATTACACCACCACTGAGAGAGAAGGCTTAGGCATGGTATATGCAGTCAAGAAATTTAGACACTATTTGCTTGCAAATAAGTTTAAATTTTTTACTGATCACCAAGCACTGTTATATCTCGTGAACAAGCCATGCAATACAGGAAGATTAGTAAGATGGTTTCTCTTACTAATGGAATATGATTTTGAGGTAGTGGTGAGAAAAGGGAGGACTCATTTGAGAGCAGATCATCTCTCTAGGCTCACATCTAGAGAAGCCCCACAAGGAGTATCAGATGACCTTCCTCATGCTTACTTGTTTAATTTGGAAGTGGTACCGCAGTGGGCTAAGCCATTGGTACCAGTATTGACGTACGGACCTAACCATCCAGTAGTAAACACACAGAATAGAGAGGTTGTGAAAGCCCAAAAGTACCACATCATGGCAGGAAGTATGTACAAGCACACAGATCAAGGAATCTTGGCTTGTTGTGTGGAAGAGGATGAGTACGCTAAATGGTTGCAACTAGCACATGTAGGTGCATTAGAGCAACACTACTCAAAACAACGAACCCTACAGACACTAAGGAGACTCGGAGTGCATTGGCCAACTATGGAAGCTGATGTCCAAAGGTTGTGCATGGAATGCCCAATATGTTGCACTAAACCACCTATGGAACATGCCACTCTTTATCAAGTGTCCATAGTGCCGGATTGGAGTGAACCACTAGTATCCTTTCTGAGGACGAAAACATTCCCTCCAGACATGACTCTGGCTAGGAAAAGGAGTTTAGAACAAGAAGCCCAGGATTACTCACTCATTGGTGATAATCTATACAAGCGTGGTAAAGATGGTTACCTGAGGCTATGTGTCCATGAAAGTGAATATCATGCACCATTTTGCTTTCCCCGCCCAGGAAAGATTCACCATGCCCCCAAAGAAGATATGGTTTAGCTTGTATTTGGCAGAGACAGAAAGCCTCCCTATCAACGTACCACATTGGATCATAGATCAGATTCACCTAGCCCATCAACGGTGGAACAAGAAGCAGAAAAATGTGCTCCATGGGTGTTGTGCTTTGACCAAGATAATCTATCGATGTCTTGCCTATGACGTGCCTATTCAGCGGGCACTCGTATGGTCCCGGGCCCAGGAGTTCCAGAGAAGCCTATCAGCGGCAGGTCCTCCATCAAAGAAGATGAGAGGGGGAGTCCAATTACCCTGCGCTCAACCAAGGGGAGCCACCACTACACCAGAAATTACCCCTCCCCAGACACGACGCATTAGACCATTCACCATCCGGCTACCAAGACCAAGTACAGAGGGACCCAATCTGGTGTTTCCACCCGTCCCATCAGATTTGGAATTTCCGCAGGGCTTTACTCTCAATGATCTCACTGATGAAGAAGTGGCTAGACTAATCTACGACTCTAATCTCGAAACGGAAACAGAGCGAGCTTAGGAACCACAACCCCATACAACAACATCAGCCCCCACCCGACCGCAAGTTGTAGAAGTTGACGTCGATGAACAAGAGACCAAACAAGAGGAAGAAGCCTACGAAGAACAAGAGTATGATGAACTTTTAGAGTTAGCAAGTGCCCCCGCGTATTCGGCTCAAATAAAAAGACTATATCGAACCATGCAGCTAGTTCAAGAACAACATAAAATGTCACTGGAAGCAGGCAAGAAACTCATGAACCATTTGCTGGCAGAGGAAGGTGTGGATGATATGTTCATCGAGTCCATCAACCTACATGCAGACGCAGTAGGATTGGATGAGGCCATTCATGAGGCAATGGCCTACATTCACCAATTTGAGAAAAGGGTTCCCGCCCGTCCCATGAGGTCTGGGAAACAAATTCATATCAACGTATCAACACCAGTGGATACAACGCAAGCAGACGAACATCAGGAAGCACCACTCTCACCACCCTCCCCACCCCTCACTTTACAACTCACTCCACCACATGACACTATCACCACCACGTCCACTACCACCACAATCGTCATGGGAATTCCACTCTCTCCGGGAATCCAATTCGGGGGAGTCACCATGCCCACTTTCACCACTCTCTTCACTAACGTCACATCCACCCCACCCACGATCCCCATCTACACGGTCACTCAAACATTTGACACTATGGAAACATCTCCTGCCACTGCACCGCTCCCTCCCCCCATGCCACCTCCATCTCCCATACCCCCTCCACCCACATCTCCACTTGCATCCACATCATTCACAACTCCCCTTCCCGCCCCCATTCCCCCTGCATCTTCACCCCTCCTTGCATCATTTAATGTAAATAGTATATTTCTAGCATTAAATCAATGTGTATATCAGCTTCAAAATGAGTACAGAGCTCTGGACGGCCGGTATCAACAACTGACAACAAATCACCAGAACTTACAAAGGCAATTTAAAATGCTGGAAGAGGAAAATGCAGATGTGAATCAACGTTATACAACGCTTGAGCAGGCTCACCAAACACTATTGGAGGCACCCCAACCATCGACAGAATCAGGTGTCAAACAACTAGAAGCTTTGCTCGAAGTATACCAGGCCGATAACCTACGAGTCAGACGTAACTTGGCGTTACTCAGGAAACATATGGCCACGGCACTTGAAGAGAACAAGAGACTGCAGAAACAAAATGAAGAGAATCTGGAAGCGGCAATGGAAGGCTCTCCCCACGAGATAGATCCAGAGCAATTCAAAGCAGTTCCCTCGGAGACGATGAAAACCATTTTGGGAAGCTATGCAGATCTCCTGGAAGCCCATGATGACTTGGAAAGAGAACGTGACACACTACGGAGCAGACTTAAGGAACAGGAAGAACAACCGAAGAGTGTCCCATCAACCTCTACCTCAGACGAGGTAAAGGCCTTAACTGAGCAGGTGGCAGAATTACAAAAGAGGTTACTGACATACGAGAGGCAGCCCTCTCCAGTAGTAGAACCAGAGCCGGAAGAGTTGGTCCCTATTGAGGTAGATGATTCATACGAAGAACCGTATGTTCCTATGCCAATGCCAGGCGGGCAAGGAACCTCAGAGGGACTAGACACCTTGGAAGTGGAAGCACCCGAGTGGCTTCAGACACTGGAAAAGATAGCGAACACACACGAAGAACGGGTGGCCATTCAGATCCAATCACTAGCGAACCTAGAAGAAACTGTCATAAAGTCAGAATATTTCAGAAGCATGTCTCATCATAGATGGATCGGCACCAATAATGACCAATATGTGCCATACTGCATACTTTTGGCCGATTACAACACCGAGATTCAACGACGATGCGGCAAGCCTCCCACATTTGCTACACAATTTGGTCCAGATGATATACCGGAAAGTGCTAAGCGTGGATCCATCCATCAACCCACCTGGAGGATCAGGCTTTTGGAAACATATCCTGAAATGGTCCGAACCTGGAATAATATGCCGTTGTTTATTAAATATAATCCTTGTTACGTTCCAGTTCTTCGAAGATGCACCTGGCCTGAATTCACTATTGCCGTCAGAGACATCAAAGCCTGCGCAAAATGGTTAAATTACGTTTATCTAGCACCTCCACGAGGACCCCCCACGGTGAACTACATGATTTCTACAATCCGTCACTGGAGCATTCGGCTACGCAATAATCCCGATGTGATGGCCCAGATGTGTATGAAAATATTTGAATTAATGCTGATCACTTTCAGGACGTTTAAGAACATTAAGGACCCCCACTTCTCAGGAGCAGGCTTCGTGACAGGAAACCAGGATCTGGTGTACGATATGAGCACCACCCCATCAATTGAAGTCATATATTCTTGGCATGCCAGAATCAAGTACCTCCCAGCCTGCTTTAAACAGACATTTGAGGAGATGTTCATCACAGGATTCTGGGAATATCACTCCGAAATCTTTATACCCAGACCATCACATCTCCTCCGATTATTTGCTGTGGAGAGAACTATTCACTCAGAACAATTGAGGGTGCCTCATCCAGACGTCCCCGGACCTGTGAATTGGGATGATTTGCTCACAGATCTAGCACGCGGCTTACGACTCGAAGAACACCACCTAGCCTCCGATGTCGTCCAATATTATGTTCAAAAATCCTCTAGACAAGGGTCTGTCAGGGGCGACAGACGCGAGAGTGGGGGGGGTGTTGGCAGCAGTCAGGGAACCGAAGGAGCCACAAGACGAAGAGAGTCAGAGCGAAGGGACAGCACAAGCAGACATGGCAGTCAAAGAAGATCTGGCAAGTAGGCCACCTAAATTTTTCAGACATCAAGGAGTTGACACACAAGAAGAAAGAGCAAGTAGGGAGCTCGAAGGTATGTATGACAAATCAATAGAGAAAACCCCTACACAAATAGTGATTTTCATCACTGAAACCCTTGTAAATATCATTTCGTATTTTTGTAGCTCCATTTTGTGCAAGCCAAGGAGTCCTTGAGCTTGAGGAGCTTTAGAAGTATCTACCTGCCAATTTTCATATTTTTTAGATCTCGTTTGAGCCCTCTAATAAGCCTTGGAACCTAAATTTTAACTAGGCCGGACACTAGGTCTGAACAGGGCCAAAGCTAGTCAAAAACTATAAAAGGAGCTAGAGAGCTCATTTTTGAGGTTGGATTGTAATTGAAATGAACTTGTAAGAGCTTTTTGAAAGTAATCTAAGAACTCCATTGCTACTCACTCTTTGTCTTGCCGTGTGTGCGCGTGTGTGTGTATGTGTGTGCATGCTTGTGTGCTTCTCACTCACGCACTTGTGCCTCCACTTGCTCGAGGTCTTCATACCATCCTCACGTCTTCCCGGATTGACATTAAAGGAGGTGCTACTCATCACTGAGCTACACAACCATTAAGTCCTAGCCGGTTCAAAGCAGTGCCCTTCGAATCAATGAAAATTTTGCTCGATGATCACATCAGATTGCTCGATGAATACGATCGAATGAACGAAGAATATCAGAAGCTAAAGGAAGATCATAAACTACTCCAGCTCAGAGCACCTGCAACACAAGGACTACCAGCAACCTAAGGATTACCAGCTCCTGCGGACCCTTCTCCTAACATCCTAGAGGAACTCAACGCATTATGGGCCCAGGTATCAACTCTTGAATCAAGGATAGCTATATATGAGCACCACCAACGCCGGATTCCCCACCAGAGCTCCCAGTCGATGAAGAAAATGTAACCATTCCGGTGGAGGAAACCTTTGAAGAAGCCTATGAGCCACAACCCATCCCAGGCGGACGAGTCACGGCTGGAGGCCAGATGACTTATGAACTTCCAACCTCCGCATGGATGAAGACAGTTGAAGAGCTTGGAACCACCCACTCAGCACGAGTAGAGGCGCAGCTGCACGCAATGGCACTCATTGAGGAAAGAATTTTACAGTCACCCTACTTCGCTCACTTGGCCCCTCGCAGATACATATCAAGGCATGAGCTTCAATATAAACCTTACTTTATGCTAATGGCCGAATATCAGTTGGCCATAGAGAAAGAAATAGGCAAGAAACCATCGCATGCTACTCAATTCGAGCTTGATGACTTGCCACTGGATGCACAGCAAGGAGAAATCTATCAACCAGAGTGGCGTAAAGATCTTTTACAAGAATATCTTGAGATGATGAGTACTTGGGTAAAGGCACCACTACATTTGAAATACAACCCATGTTGGGGACCAGTGCCACGTCGCCGCTCCTGGACAGCATTTGCTATTAAAGTACAAAACAACAAGTAGTGCCAGGATTGGTTAAATTACCCATATTTCAAGCCACCTATAGAACTACTGACAGTGGGATACATGATGGCCACGATTCGTCACTGGCTCCCTCGCTTGAAACACATGGACGATATAGCAGAGCACATGACTGTCAAAATCTTTGACATGATGTAGATGGTTTTCAAAGTCTTCCGTCGTGTAAAGGCACCTCATGTAAACACCCCGGGCTTCGAGCATGGCAATCTAGATCTTGCATATGAGATGAGTACAACGCCATCGCTACGGGTGTGTTATGCCTGGCATTGTAGAATTAAATATTTATCGGCGTGCTACAAGCAGACTTTTGAAGAGATGTTCACAACCGGTTTCTGGGAATACCATTTGGAAGTGTTCATCAGCAGGCCTAGACACCTCTTGCAATTATTCGCCTGTGAACAAATGGTATATTCCACGCATTATCGACTCCCACCACCATATGAACCGCAACCAATTGATTGGGAGAAACTCGAGGTAGATTTGGCCCGAGGCATTCGAATATCTGAAGACACCCTCGCTCAGGAACTACTACAGAACTACATCCGATAGACCGCACAACAAGGTTGTGTCGAGGACGATAGAAGCGAGAGGGAGGGGGGTGTTGGCAGTAGCCAGAGGCATAGAAGACGCGGAAGCATATAAAGACGGAGCAGGAAGCCTGTCCAATCTTTTTTTCAAAGAATTATGTTTTAAAATACTTTTCAAAAACTTCCAACAGTGATTTTTATCACTATTGTAACATATGTAATATAGAAAAACCCTTTTCTTATGTTCTTGCTCCATTTTGTGCAAGCCGAGGAGTCCTCGAGCTTGAGGAGCTTAGGTAGAATGAGCGTATCAATTTTGGTTATTTTTAGACACCGTTTACCCTCTCAAATAGCGCATAGGACCTATTTTTTAACTATGCCGGTCACTAGATGTGAAACCAGTCAAAACTAGTCTAGAATCTATAAAAAGAGCTAGAGAGCTCATTTTTGAGGTTAGCTTGTGTGACTAGAGAAGAGCTTAGAGCTATTTTGAGCTTGTAAGAGTGTTCTTGAGTAATAGAGTTGATTTCTCACCTTCCATTGTGTCTTGCTTGTCTCTTTGTAGTGTGTGTGTATGTGTGTGTGCATCTCTATGCTTCTCACCTTCACTCTCACTTCATCTCACATTCACGATCTTCATATCACTCCTATCTCTTCCGCGGATTGACATTAAGGAGGTGGAGCTTCTTAACGTGGTTCTCACCATTGTGCTAGAGCAACATTGTGCTTGACCATCGTGGCCTTGACCATCATCATTTGACCATCATGAATTGACCATTGCGATTATTAGTGATCATCATAGCTTGACTGTCATGACTTGATCATTGCAACCCTGACTCACCATCGTGACTTGATAATCGCGACTGTGACTCATCATCGTAGGGCCTGATCATCGTGACCTCTAACCATTGTGGGTGTCACACCATCGCAACGGTGACATATCATCGCGACTATCAGAAAAAACACCAAATTAGGGTTTTGCACATATTTTCAAAATTTTTGGGGTACTTTTTTGGATATTAATTGTGAACCCTTGTGTGTGGCATAGAGCAAAGGGAGAAGTGGGCAAGTATCTCGAGCTCTCAGGCAAAGTCAAAACAACTGCTTCTTAAGTCTAGGAGAACTTTGTAAGTGGAATTTCCATTTCTTTATTTGTTGAGGATTTCTTTGAGCAAAGATATATAGTGATCAATGGAGTGCCTTAGGACTCCTAGTGTAGCCAAGATTCGCCCTAGCTCATTGAGTGATAAGTGGTCGATGAGAGAAGAATTCAATGGGTGTAGGGATCAAGCCTAAAGGAATTTTGTGATTTGAATACGCAATGGACAAATGAATTAAAATCAAACATATCAAAACGATTGCTTGCAAAAAATTTGAACAAGAGAAGAACCACAAAAGAAAACATGCAAAGAAATAAGTGATTGACCTAATTAAAGGGGTGAGCGCGATAAGGTGAGATTAGGATTAATGAACATGAGATGTGGAAAATACTTAGGGAAAAGTGATAAACGGATTGTTCGATCTTTTGAGGCTAGCGGAACTACAACACGGTCATGGGTTCAATAGCTAGGCATCCATACAAAGTTAATTCAGATACGAGTGATTTGGATATGTCTTTCAACACGAGTAGACCAAGAGTGTCGTTTAATGTAGCTAACCTAGAGAAAACAGAGGGACCCTACAAGACTTAGTTGGAGTATATTCGTACGAATAGATTGGGTGCATGGGTATATGAGGATGGCCTTCATAGGTTAGTAATTCAATTCCATAATCCCGACCAACGTATGGGATTAGAACATCCAATCATAAAGTTTAAAACAAGGCTTACATAGACAAAGAAGGAACCATGTATATCGTTTCAATTAGGGCCAACTCAATGAATGAACTAGGTGAGATGGTAGCAACTGTGGACATAGATGTGGAAGGACATGCTAAGCAGATTGAGGAACCCAGAGCACCAAGAGGAAAATCAGTACTAACAAGGGTGATAACTCCTAAATGGATGCCCCAAGACAACAAGAGTATAGAACTATTTTGGAATAAGGAGACCAATGAAGCCTTTTGGAGATATAGGCATGAGCATCCTACTGCTATAGAAGCAAACATGATTTATGAACTAAAAGACCCAGAGGTTCTAGGAAAGGTAGTATACTTAGATGCCACCTTAGAACGAGTATATAAGGTCATAGAACATGGTCGACATGCATATACATGGGGAGGAGAACTAGTTTTTCCTCAATTAAAATTGCAAGTATCTAAGGATAATTTGGGTATTGGCACATCCTAGGGACATAAAGAGAAGAACAAGGAAGTTGCAGAGAGTAGTTTCATCCATTGTGCAGGAAGGGAGAGAACCGCTACCAAAGGTGGGAGAGCTGAAAAAGAACCTCTCAGGGATCATAGGGCTCATCGGGGTGGGGACGGTTTTCCCCTACCTAGGCCTAGAGACCACCCTAGAACTTTGAGGCCCACTCAATTAGTGAAGGCTATGAAGAATTGTTTTGACGGATCAGGAGACCCCTACGAGCACGTAGCAGAGTTTAAGCAGGTGCTACAGGCCGAACACATCGAAGACATGTTTATCCAATTTAATGCCTTTGGACTAACTCCAAAGGGTGATGCGTTAGATTGGTTCTGGCCATTGCACCAACACCAATTTAGAGACATCCACCACATGATGGAGTCCTTCATTACGGACTTTTCCAAGAGTGGAATCAGACACAACACATCTTCCTTGATGCACACATTCAAAAAAACCTCTCAAGACACAGTGAGGATGGCCGATCAAAGATTTAGATGGTACATAGAAAGATGTGCCCCATTGGAAGTGTAATAAAGTAAGTTTATGATCTAGGGGTCCGATCGGCTCAGACGGATCTGAAATCGGACACGATTTGGTCATCCATGTGTATGACCAAAGATCTCGAGTTTAGACTTACAAGGAGGTCTTGTGCTCTTGTGAACATGTGATCCACTTAGCTTAGTGGTTAATTTTGAAGGATGTGAAGGAGGAGGTCTTGGGTTCAATCCCCATGGGGGACATGGGGAGAGTATTTTTCCCAAAGAGATCTAAGGCCTTCTAGAAGCATCCACTTAACTTAACTTGAGTTAACTGGGACACTTGGCACACATGCAATCACGTGGCCGGCACATGGATGGTTAGTATCCACGTGCCCAAGCAGGCAGTCCCCTAGAGAGAGCTATATATAGAGGCATTTGGTTGGCAGGAGAGTCATCTCTCTAGCATGTGGTGGTGGTAATCCTTAGTTTCTTACATTAAGAAACTAAGGATTACCACCAATCCTTAGTTTCTTACATTAAGAAACTAAGGATTACCACCACCACATGCTAGAGAGATGACTCTCCTGCCAACCAAATGCCTCTATATATAGCTCTCTCTAGGGGACTGCCTGCTTGGGCAAGTGGATACTAACCATCCATGTGCCAGCCACGTGATTACATGTGTGCCAAGTGTCCTAGTTAGCTCAAGTTAAGTCAAGTGGATGCTTCCTCTTTGGGAAAAATACTCTCCCCATGTCCCCCAAGACCTCCTCCTTCACATCCTTGAGACTTAACCACTAGGCTAAGTGGATCACTTGTTCACAAGATCACAAGACCTCCTAGTAAGTCTAAACTCGAGATCTTTGGTCATACACACATGACCAAACGGTGTCCGATTTTAGATCCATCTGAGCTGACCAAACCCCTAGATCATTAACTTATTTTATTACAGGAAGTACCCACTCAAGCCAAATTGATAGCTTTGTTCATAGATGGCCTAAAGAGTGCTAAGCTGAGATCATACATCTTGAAGGAGCCAAGAATCTGGGATCAATGTTTACGTATCTATGTAGACATAGAAGATAACTTGGAAGACGAGCTAGAACTACCTAAGGCCCACAAAGATTTGGATAGCACTACGGAGACGTCATCCAGATGTTCCAATTCAATAGAGGACTTAGCAAAACAAGTGGCTAAACGATTGGGAGTCTCTAGCAAACCAGGCATCAAATTAGCCCGCCTTCAAAGGTGTTATACGTGCGGATGTGAACATATGGCGAACATGTGTCCACATGCAATGCAACCCATAGGAAACTCCAATTGGAATGTATTGTACCATAGATCACAGATACACAAATCACACTGCTCATGATTGTCCATACTTGATTGTGAAATTTGTTGATGCTAGATGTCATGATCTGTCAAATGGTGATGTCATTATTGCTTCTAGCATTTTATGTCATGGTCTGTATAAGCTCATAGACTATGAAAAATATGTGAATGATCTAGCATGTGTAGTAGATGACTCTCAAGCTATGTCAGATGCAAAGCTTTGGCATGCACACTTTAGTCATTTGAATTTTGCTAGTTTGCTATGCCTATAGAAATCTAAAATGGTGTCTTCTTTGCCCAAACTTGAGGCACCTAGGAAACATGTCTATGAAGGTTATATTTTGGGAAAAATTTAGCATTCCTCCTTCCCATAAGATGGTTTAGTTCAAGCTACTCAAAAATTGAAGCTTGTTCATTGATTATTTTTACTTTGTGACTTTCATTGATTATTTTTCCAAGCATGCATGGGTATATCCGTTGAACACAAAGTCCGAAGTGTTTATGTGCTTCAAATAGTTTCAACTTGTGGCTCCGTTGTGATCAAGGGGGGGAATATATGTTTTATAATTTTAATGCATTTCTGGCTTAACGTGGATAAAAAATCCATGTATAGTGTTGTATACACCTCAGTAGAATGGAATTGCTGAACAAAAGAATAGGTCATTCATGGAGATGGTGAGGTGTATGATCAAGAGTCAAGCTTTACCACATAGTCTTTGGCTTGAGGCAGTTATGTGTGCAACATATGTACTTAACAAGTGTCCTACTAAAGCATTGTAGTCTATCACTCCATATGAGGCTTGGCATGGTCGTAAGCCATTTGTTGCTCATCTCCATGTTTTTGGTTGTCTGGCATATGCACTAGTGCCTAAAAAACAATGTAGGAAATGTTAAAATGGGCAGTTACACTAGAGGCATTTGAAGTTCTTTTGGGTTCTTGGCAGTGGTAGGGGTCTGATAAATCAGAGGCCCTGTAACTTGATTTTCCCAATTAGTTTATCCAAGTCGTAGTACGTTAATGTTCCAAACTCTGTTTCATACAAATTACTGTCAAGACTCTAGTTAGTCCTCTCACAGATTTATTGTTCATACTCCGGTTAATACCTTTCACCGTAGATAACGCAGGAGTTATTCCTTTCCATTATGAAGACTCATTATCCACACTTAATCTTACTGTATCATTCACAAATTAAATGTAATTACACAACGATAAGACAACAATACTCAGAGTTCACAAATACTGCACTACAGTGACTTTGCAGACCGCAATCGCCCAGACAGACAGTCTGGCGATACTGCTCGTCATTGCCGAAGCGTCACTGCAATGTCTTTTCATTAGTTAATAAACAGATACATCACTTTGCAATCGACCTTTCGGTTTGCATGGTATATGAAAAATAGGGAATTACAATATGCCAATCCGGCGGCTTACACTGGCACGCACGGTGGACTTGAACCCGCAATGGAAACAAAATTTAGGGCTCATCTACGATACCCTGTATGTACATGGTGCGAGCTAATTTAAAAGTTCTGGAAATCTTATGCTTCAAAGAATCCAGCATCAGTTTTAAGGTTTCCGGTTCGACTAGCTATGCATCAGTACGAACAGAGCTTGCGGCAATCACTTGACTCATTAAAATATCATCCTGTGTCTGCAAAAATGCCTCTTGCAGGTAGAAATCATTTGCAAGGGCTGCGTCACGACTCAATTTCATGTCTTCAATCTGTTTATCTATTCTGGATAAATGTTCTGCTTGATACCCGAGCTGCTTTTCTCTTCTCTCCAGTTCTTTAGACTGGAACTGCATGGTCTTGTAATAAGCGGCTATTTCCTTTTGCACTCCTTCAAATTCTTTCTTTAAACGGAGATACCTGCCAAGCTCTTCCTACAACTCTTTATCACGCTTGAACAGGGTTTCGGTAGCTTTATGAAGCTCTGCCTCCACTTTAAGTACATTGTTGGCCAGAGACTGAGAGGCTTCTTCTAACATGTTGTATGCTTCCCGCGTGCTATGTAGTTCATTACCTATGGCAGTCATTGCATCTGTTTTATCAAGGATTTCTTGCTTCATCGTGCTGATTTCTGTATCCTTTTGACACAGCAAAGCATCTTCTTTCTGTGCTAGCTGATCTTGAAGCTATTGAATTTGTAAGTGTAGGCCATGATTTTCTGCCTTAACTGCATCCACTTCTTCTTGCAATGGAGTAATATCTGCTTCTAGGATATCGACTTTATGCTGCAATTCATGACGAATATTATCAGTGACCATTCTAAATTGCATCGGGAGCTGCTGTGAGAATTGGATCAACATACGACCCATCGATTCTAATTCTGTAAACATAGGAATTGGAGGACGAAGAGGAGGAGGAAGTGGTTGGGATGAAGAGGCTGATAAGAGGTGGTTGGAGGATGGTGGAGAATAATTAGGCGAAGAGGATGAGGAATCCGGTGCTTCAGGGACAATAGGTTGAACGGGGACAATGGGCTCAACCGGAGGCATTGGTGGAGGAGTGGGTATAAGAGTGTTGGATACCAACACTATTCCGGGATTCTGCCGCGTGGTTGCTTCAATTTTGTTAATTGTCGTATCCACCAAAGCGATCAATTCATCGAGAATTTCCGCAACAATAACTTGCACATCTTCTGGGGTTTGCCGCTGAGAATCCTCCCGAGAAGAACTAGCTTCGGAATTAGTAGTAGACACGCCTTGTTCCTGTTGTTGGATGGGAGAAGAGTGGTTGGAAGAATCAAGGTGGATTGACGTTGCGGTGTCATGGAAGATCTCTTCTTCATTGGCTACGGTGGAACCTTGCACTTGACTTTCAGACAAGCTTATGCGGGTACGTTTTCGGCGAAGGAGTTGGAAGAGAACTTCATCCTCATCCTCGTCGTCATCTTCAAGCATCTGAGTGGATTCTTCATGCGGTAAGAACGGTGCATTAGGTGGAGGTTGCGTGGCTTGAATGGTGGGAAAAAAGAACGTAAGGATGTGGGGAAGGCGTGATCGTGGAAGATCACCCTTTTTAACATGTTTAATAACCGTAACGCATTCACGGTGAATGCACCGGAAATAATAAGAGGCAAAATTAATAGGCTCACGAGAAGCCATGTCAATCATCGAATAAAATGGGTGTAAAATCCCATAAAGACGTTTCTGTAAATTAAGGATAGCTACTAAGAACTATAATGCAGTGCGTTCAGGGTCAGGGCGACACAAAATGGCATACTCATTCGATGAGTGCCAAGGAAATAATTCTACCATAGTAGCAAGAGGAAGGAGAGGACCATTCTCCACTCCTTCGACGGGCAGACGAAATGCTTCAGCGAACGACGCTAAGGTGATGATGACACGGTTTGGTAAACATGTGATCGGCCAACTCTGCTCGGTGGCAGGTGTGGCAGCAATGGCAGCAATAATCTACACGTAAAAGGGTTGACACTCCACTGAATGCCAAGGCAATTTAGCGAAGTTCAACAGGCTGCAGATATGCAAGAACTCACTCACATCCTGAGGGAGTCCGTCACAGAAGGTAGCGAAATTGGCTAATGCTTCCATGATGCGCACGTGAAGTCACAAGAACACGAATACACAGAACACAGAAAACACAGCGCACAGATCACACAGACACAATAGCGATTAACAGGGAAATGAAGAAGATTAAGTAGACACTTGGCAACGGGAGGCGATCACAAACCCTAATCATCGCGCGGTGTTGAGATGATAACCTTCAGAATTACGGCGTGCATGCATGTGCAGAATCAATAACACAGGGCGGTGATTAATCATAATTAGATAGCAAAACGAGGAAGTTTACGATTTATATTCAGCCAAAATACGGAAATAAAAAGAAGATAAGTGACATGCGGAAAAACGAAGAACACGTCAGCGAGAATCAGGCGCTTGGTGATACGGCTGCAACTTTGAACCGTTGATCACTTTAGGAAGAGGAACTCCGGTCAAGGTAGTCAACCGAAAAGTAGCTGGTTCCACTTGTTCACTAATTCGGTAAGGACCGAACCACCATAATTTAAATTTCCCAGCAGCACGATTTGACTTAGCATTATAAAACAACACAAGTTGGCCCACCAAAAAAACTGGAGTCTTGAGAAACCGATCATGGGTACAGGCTTGCCACAACTGCACTTCTTGAAGAACCAGCAAACTTTCCCAGTGATGTTCATCCAAAGCTCTGAGGGCGTCCAACCGAAATGGCAAAGAGTCTTCAGGTAACAATTTCTGAGTGATGGCCACACGTAAGCTGGGCACTACAATTTCCATTGGCGCGATTGCTTCCAACCCATAAGCAATCTTGAAAGGGGTCAGTCCGGTTGCAACTTTGTATGTAGTCCGGTATGCCCATAAGACTGCAAGTAGTAACTGATCCCATCTTTCTGGTGATTCCACGATCAATTTGCGAAGCATACTCAACAGCGTCTTGTTGGTACTTTCCGCTAAGCCATTAGCACGAGGATAGTACGGTGAACTGAATTTATGCAGAATTTGAAAAGTGTGCGTTAGTACTCGCATTAAATTGTTAGCAAAGTGTGTTCCTTGATCTCTCACAAGTTCTAGAGGTAATCCATAATGCGGAAATACGTCCTTCATCAGGCATTTTGCCACCGAAACAATTGTAGCGGACCGTAAGGCCCAAGCTTCTGCCCACCTGGTTGCGTAATCTGTGCAGGTCAGAATGTAGCGATTGTTGTTAAGGATCACTAGAGGTGTGATTGGTCCAATAAAATCAAGACCCCACTTCTGGAAAGGTTCCAAAGGTAATACAGGTTGCAAAGGAAAGAAGTGGCATTGTAAGGGCTAGCCAGATCGCTGACAAGTGTCACACTACTGCACAAACTGAACTACATCTTTGTACATGGTAGGCCACCAAAGCCCACTTTGCAGAATTTTTCGATGCGTAAGATCTGCTGCAAAATGTCCACCGGAGGGTATTGAATGTGCCATAGCCATAACCGAGTGTACTTCATGGGGTGGAATACAATGAAGTAAGACACTAGTATGATCTATGTAGTACAACTGTGCGACAATCAGTCGGAATCTGCGACTGTAAATTGCAATTTTCCGCCGCATAGCAGGAGGAGTGTGAGGGAGAAGACATCCGTCAGTAAGGAAGGTTAATAACTGATCATAGTAGGTAGGTCGCCCAGGAGGGCCTGCAGATTCGTCACGAGCCATTTCAGTAACGTAAATTCGGAGCTTCACCGGAATCCAACCGAGAGAGAAAATCTGCTAATGCATGTGTG
Organism: Ceratopteris richardii; assembly: GCA_020310875.1. Classification (NCBI taxonomy): domain Eukaryota; kingdom Viridiplantae; phylum Streptophyta; class Polypodiopsida; order Polypodiales; family Pteridaceae; genus Ceratopteris; species Ceratopteris richardii. The sequence continues at coordinate 158,524,307 of CM035424.1, forward strand.
GTGTCGGGTCGATGAATCACTTCATAATCGAACTCCTGTAATAATAAAATCCAACGAGCCAAGCGACCTCCTAAATGTTGCTGCCGGACCAGATATACAAGTGCGGCATGATCCACGTGAGAGGTGAATTTTCGGCCTAGCAAATAATGCCGGAATTTCTTCACAGAGTACACCAATCCGAGACATTCTCTTTCGGTCACTGAATAATTCTTTTCAGCCGAAGCTAGTCGACGACTAGCGTAATAGATAGGCCAGAACCACTTATCAGTTTGCTGCATTAAAACACTTCCAATGGCTATATCCGATGCATCGACAAAGACATGGAACGGGCGTTCCCAATCCGGGGGTTGCAAAATAGGGGCCTAAGTCAATAATCCTTTTAAACGATCAAAGGCAGTTTGGCATGCTGGAGTCCATTCGAACTGGCGTGGAGTACTCGTCATTAGCCGATTAAGTGGGGTTGCCAAATGGGCTAACTACCGTAAATGGCGACCATGCCACCGAATGTGTCCCAGGAATCGCATAACTTCTTTTGGTGTGGTGGGTACTGGTGCCTGCAACACGGCTGCAGCTTTGTCTAGGTCAACTTGTATGCCTTGCTCAGAAATAATGTGGCCAAGGAGTTTGCCACAAGAAACCGCAAACACAGATTTTATCGGATTCAAGCATAACCGGTATTCACGGCATTTCTCAAAGTAGCACCGTAAATGATACAGGTGCGCCGCAATCTTGCCAAATAAGGAGAAGTCGTCCGAATATACTTGCATAAACGTAGTTAAATAAGGTGAAAAAATTTCTTGCATACACTGTTGAAATGTGCTTGGAGCATTCCTTAAGCCAAAACACATGACTGTACAAGCATACACACCCCAATTCGTAATGAAAGTTGTTTTCGGTATGTCTTGTTCGGCCATTCGGACCTAGTTATAACCACTGTAGCCATCCAAAAAGGAATACATCTCGTGTCCAGCTACTCTGTCAAGCATTGTGTCAAGAAAGGGGAGAGGAAATGGATCAGGTACTGTGGTAGCATTCAATTTCCGGTAATCCACACAGATTCGGAGCTGTTTATTTTTCTTTGGAATAATCACGATCGGAGAGATCCATTCAGCATGTTCGATTGGTACAATGAATCCCACCTTCAACAACCGATCGAGTTCTGCTTTGACCTGTGCTGCATAATTGGGGTTCATTCGATAACTGGATTGTTTGATTGGCTTTGCCTCTGGTTTGAGCACGACTGGATGTTGATAGATCTGCGGGTCCAAACCTTTCATATCCCGATAGTCCCACGCAAAAACATCAAAAAATGCACGCAAGAGTCGGATCAAATCTTCTTGAAATGCCTCGGACAACCCCGTCTTAATCTTAACAGGACGCGGGTTACTTTCATCACCCAAATTATAGGTTACTAACTGGTCTTCTGGGACATAGAATTGACGAGGTTTTCTTGGATCGTCAGCTGACTGTAAAAGTTGTTGTAGAGTAGCTTCATCCATAGCAACATTATCATCTACATCTGTGTCTCCGGTCACGGGAACAACCGTACAGGCTGTCGGACTCCAGTTGTCTGTGACAGATTGCAGATCTATAGTACCTAAGGAAATCAGATCTTTATTGTTCTTCAGAAACGCTTCTTCTTCGTCGTCAGATAAGCCATCCAACATGTGGACCGGTTCTACTACATATGGTCTGGCATGAAGTTCGCAGGGCTGAATGGCATCCAGTTTGACAACATATTTACGGTGATTGTCTTTGAAAGTCAGTTCCTGTGCTGACCAATCCTGTATAACTTTGGCCTGTTTCAACCATGGTCGACCGAAAAGAAGATTGTAATCGAGACTAGATTCTGGTAGTTCTAAGACTACAAAAGTCATTTTAAACATGGTACCCTGCACAGTAATCGGGATATTCCTTACGAGTCCCACCGGATGAACTCGGGATTGATCTGCCATTCTGACAAAGAATTGAACAGGCTCGATTTGGGTCCACCCTAACTTCTTGCAGAGAGCTGCAGTTGCTATGTTCACACCGGAACCACCATCAATTAGCACTTGCGTAATCTTGTGATTTTTATGCCAGACAATGATTAAGGGAACAGAATGATCCACCATAGAATGAGTTTCCGGTTGTATTGTTGCGGTCGCCAGAGTACCAGGAGATCCGGGACTAACCTGTTGCTGAAACTACTGCCTAACTCTTGGCACCAAGGCGAGTAGTTGCCCCAAGGGGAGTGTAATTGTAGCCTTAGAGAGAATATCCCATACCTGATCTATTTGAATTGTACTCTTCACAGATTCTGATGATGATTCTCCTATTATTGGAGTACAGTCTTATTCATGCACTCTCACCTTTGGCAGGGGAACGTGTGTCATTGGAATTGGATCAGGGAACACGGTAGGCTCTGTGGTGGTCCATTGGCTAGCTTTGGTATACATTCGATGTTGTTCATGGATGCCAGATTCAAACACCTCAACTACGGGTTGCAACTGCTTACCGGATCGTGTCTGGACCACTACTGTTTGCGATTCCACTAGTGAGATATAGACCATGTTGGTCATCGGGCTTTGACGCTCTTTCTTTCTTTTATCATATTCGGCTGCATCCTTGCAGAATCTCTGGATGTGGCCAAGCTCACCACAAAAATGACATCGAGGTGGTGGTAGAGAAGTACCTTCCGGTGATGTACCTGTCTGCCATCGATTTGTATTGAAGTTAGTACTCCGCTGTCCCCAGTAATTCCTGTATCCTTGTGACTGATTGTTTCGCATCTGCGGTGGCACGTAGTGAGTTGCTGGCTGTCGTGGTTCCTGTATAATGGCATTTACAACTGCTCGTCCCTTCACTTTGGCATTATACGCATAATTTTTGATTGAGTGTTCGGTGATATTGCAGATGGCGCAATACATCTGATTAAGGGCACAGGTGGCACTGGTGTGCCCGGGATTTTTGCACTTAGTGCAATACATCTATTTAGCCGGATTATTTGTAACGTTTTTACTGGCCTTCAGCCACTCCAAGTCTTCAGTGAATCCTCCAACCTTATGCTCTAGTTGCAGGGCCATCGCGATAACAACATCCAGTGTCATAGCTCCCACACAACGGATGATCATGATTTGTCGTAGCTGTGGGGTCAAACCGTTAATGAACCACACTAGGTTATAACATCATCCGGTAGGTTAGCATGTGTCGGAGGTAGTTGTCTAAGATGGGTTCTAAACAACGTTGCATATTCCTGAACAGTCTGGTTCGGCTTCTGCCTATTGTTCTGCAAGTAATCGAAGATTTCGGCAGGATTTTTCTTCAACCGGAACCTCTGTAAAAACGCATCCCTTACCACCTCATAGATAACGAAATGATTGAAATCATACTCTGTTAACCATCACGTTGCTTTGTTGACTAATGTTGACTGAAACACAATGGCCTTGTATGCCGGGTCGGATGGATGGTTTAGAACTGCATAACTTATTTCAAAGGTGCGTACATGGGCATCGGGATCATCACGTGGAAATCCTCCGAACTTTGTGTAAGTTACCCCTGTTGGGACAGGTCAAAGTGGAAGAGGTTGTTGCTGTTGTTGTTGTTGTTGCTGCTGCTGCTGTTGACCACTCATGGTGCTGGCCGTGGTACCGTTGCTATCTCTTGAGTTCTGAGGTGGCGTTTCTTGACCTTCGGAGTCTGTATGGTCACACTGCTCACCTTCTAGCTTAAAAATAGCATTCAGTCTCTTACGGATCTCCAAATCAAAGAACCTATCCTGAGCTTGGATATCCCAGGTAGGCAAATTTGCCCCGAACAGTGGTGTCCGAAATGAAGATTCACCAGGAAGTATCATCCTATCATTGGAAAACTGTAAATTCCCTGCAACTGCCACCGAAGTGTCATCGAAAATTGTCGAACTTTCCCCAAAATAGGGCATTCTTTCACTGACAATGGTCTCTCTGGGTAACACAACTTTATCCTCAGAAAGGGTCGAATCCTGACCAGAGGGTGTCAGGTCAACTGCGCACTGCGTCCTTGTATACTCCAAAGTTACTGTACCTTCTACAGACTATACCAAAATTACACCGGAATCTACCGGAATTGCAGCACGGGTCACCGGAATGGTACCGGAATCACTGCTAACTAGCTCCGCTCCTTTGACGACTAGACTCAACCGGTCTATTCTACTGCCTCCTGGGGGTGTCCCTAACAAATTTGGTACCGCCCAAGGTTGCTGGTCTCTTCTGTACTTTGGATACGACTCGCCGGACCGAGTAACCGGCATATATCACCTTTGCACCAATTGCGTACTGCTCCACCTTACTGTTGATTCACGATCTGTGGCCACCTTCCCACAGACGGTGCCAGTGTTAAAATGCGCAATTACACTACAGGCATTTTAAGTTCTTTCGGGTTCTTGGGAGTGGTAGGGGTCTGATAAATCAGAGGCCTTGTAACTTGATTTTCCCAATTAGTTTATCGAAGTCGCAGTACGTTAATGTTCCAAACTCTGTTTCATATGAATTACTGTTAAGACTCTGGTTAGACCTCTCACAGATTTACTGTTCATACTCCGGTTAATACGTTTCACCGTAGATAACGCAGGAGTTATTCCTTTCCGTTACGCAAACTTATTATCCACACTTAATCTTACTGTATCATTCACAAAGTAAATGTAATTACACAGCGATAAGACAACAATACTCAAAGTTCACGAATACTGCACTACAGCGACTTCGTAGACCGCAATCGCCCAGACAGACAGTTTGGCGATACTGCTCGTCATTGCCGAAGCGTCACCACAATGTCTTTTCATTAGTTAATAAACAGATACATCACTTTGCAATCGACCTTTTGGTTCGCACGGTATATCAAAAATAGGGAATTACAATATGCCAATCTGGCGGCTTACAGAAATCTAATGAAAAAGTAGTGAAATGTATTTCTGTTGGGTACAGTTCTGAAAGTAAAGGCTATCATCTCTATCATCCACAAACTAAACACATTTTGCTTAGCCATGATGTTGTTTTTGTGGAAGATGCTATTCAACCATTACTTTCATGTACTAAAGAGAAATTAGTTAGCTCCAAATACATGTATGATACTTTGCTGCCTCTTTTTACAGGTTGATAGTCTAGTGCTAGTCCAAATGAGGCAACTTCTCAACCTTTACAGGTTCATGTGATGATGCAGATCATTCCATTTCTGATGTAGATTTAGATGATGCACTTGTTGATGAGAGAGCTGATATTGAGGAGGCAAAAACTATGCCAAAATGGATGATGCAAACTTTGCATGACAGCAAATTAGATGCACCTCTATCATATCGTACTTGTTTAGGCACTCATAGTGCTTCTTCTTTTGCATCAGATTGTTATGCTATGGCTGCCTCTAGTCTTAGTGATGAAAATAAACCTATTTCATTTGATGAAGCACAAAATCCAAAAAATTAGATGGTTGTTATGCAATTTGAATATGATGCTATCATGAAAAATGGTACCTAGTATTTATGTCACTTTCCTCTTTGCAAGAAGGCCATTGGCACTAAGTGGGTCTACAAGCTTAAGTGTAAGCTTGATGGAATAGTTGACAGGTATAAGGTTAGGCTTGTTGCAAAGGGTTATACTCAAGAAAGAGGCATTGATTTTGATGAGACCTTTGCTTCAACTTGATGAATGACTCTTGTTCATAGCATCGGTGCACTTGTAGCTCATCATGTTTGGAATTTACATCAATTGGATATTAAAATTTCATCTATGAATTGTGACTTGCATGAAGAAGTGTATGTTTTTCAGCCCCATGGCATTGTGCAAAAAGGGCACGAAAACCAAGTGTGTAGGTTGAAAAAACCATTATACGGATCGAAGCAAGCACCACGTGCTTGGTATGAAAAAATACATGCCTATCTGATTGCACATGGTTTTGAGAATAGTCCAACCAAAAGCACCTTATATGTTAAGTGTGCAAATGATGTGCTTTTGATCATTGTGGTCTATGTTGAGGACATGTTGCTTACTGGTCCTATTGAGAAGCATATTGCTGATTTTAAGGCTGATTTTCATGCCTCATTTGAGATGTCATATTTGGGGCACTTGCATCATTATTTGGGCATTCAATTGATGCAAGTTGATGCCGGAATAGTTTTGTGTCAAACAAAGTATATTGACACATTATTGAAGCATTTCGGCCTTGAGGACTTGAAACCTATTGCCACTCCTATGGAGACAGTTTTATGATTGAGTCTTCATGATGCAGGAGATGCATTTGAAGTTGTTCTCTATCAATAGGTTGTATGTTTTATTTATTTATGCAGTACTCGGCCAGATATTTAGTTTGCTCTCTCATAGATGAGCAAGTTTATGCATTTCTAAGGTCTCAAGCATTGGCAGGCGGTTAAGCACATCTTTCACTACTTGAGTGGTACTCAGCTACTTGGACTGTTTTATTCCAAGGGGATCAGTAACAATAGATTTACATGCTTTTTCTAACTTTGACTAGGCTTGTTGCTATGATACGCGTGTGTCCACCAGTGGTTTTTGCTTCATGCTTGGTAGATCATGCATATCTTTGTTGAGGAAGAAGCATCCTACTATGGCCACTTTTGTGAGGTTGAGTATAGGGGAGCTTTCATAACGATTGTTGAGTGTGTGTGGCACAGACACCTTATGGCTGATTTGGGTGTTGGTCAGCCTTCTACCACCACCAACTTCACTAATAGTCAGAGTGCATTGGCAATTGCGATGAACCATGTGTTGCATGCTTGCACTAAGCACATTGAGGTGCAGTATCATTATGTCAGGGAGAGGTTCTCTACTAGAGAGATGAGTTTGGCATATGTGCTCACACAGGAGAACATTGTAGAAGTTCTCACAAAGGCTCTGCCTAGGGAGAAGTTTGAAGCTTTTCGCAAAGCTTTAGGCTCACTTCCTTTTGTGGATCGATTCCACATAGCTTGGCACTGCCTTATACATGAGTGCCAGCTCCTTGTTCACCACATCACACGCAGGGCAGATTTGTTGAAATATTTTGTTAGTGATGTGTGTGAACACACTAGGACTGCTAGGGCAGTTTTTTCCCTCTTCAGGAGTTTTTTTTCCCATGACTTGTATATATGCCTCTGACCCTAACAAGTCACTTATCTTTGTACATTCTAGTAGTAATACATTTAGTACTGTGTTTTGTGCTCCAAGCTTCTTCTTCTTCCTTGTGTTGTTCACGTGCTTCCGTAGACCTCGAACTCCAACAAACCCTTCCTACCACTCCACGATACTTCCACTATCCCGTGTGACATTTTGTGAGTGTTCAACTAGTTTCTTGAGTAGTGGACAATGAAGTTCTCACCTCAAGCATTAACCTTTCAAGTGTTCTCCACCAATCACTTCTAAAACTCATAGCTCTACATGATACATGCTGGATGATCTCTATCACTGCTCTCCACAATACCACTTCTCATATAAATGACTTATAAATGAAAAGTGTTGTGTAATTTAGGCTCTTGGGGTGACCAATGCCTAAACTGAATTGAACTTCTTTTTTGAATTTTCTTGTGATAATTCATCTACTCTAATCTTACCTATTCCTTCTATTCCTAAACCCCCAAGTCTCTCTCACTCCCTCACTCCTACCTGTTGGTGCAGACCAATCACCAATTGAAGATTTGAAAGACAAAGAATGGAGATAAGAACAATTCTTGAAGCATAGAAGATGGATACATTCACAGAGTGAAAGACATGTACACATATGTACATTAGTTAAGACATAGGTTACTTATACTTATGCTTTGACATAAGTCTGTACATATTTGTCTATAAATACTTTGGAAAAATGTCAGGGTATAGAGGAGAGACAAGAGGAGACAATATAAGAGTATGAGAATAGTGCATTTGTAAGTTGTAAGACTCAATAGAGTTCATAGAAATGAGAAGAAGTCTCTCTCACAACTCAGTTGAAAAATTTCTGAGAAATAGAAGAAAAATTGCGCCCGATGTTTCTGTGTTTTCTCCTCGTGTGGTAGATCTTTTGTGAATTCCTTCTGGAGATGTCTAAGTCCATAGTTAATCAATCTATGTCTAGAGTTTGAGAATCTAATTGTGATCAGGCTAAGAGAATTGTGTGTAGGAACATTTACATGTGAGAAAGTATTCACTGGTTCCTGAAATAGGTGCAAATTTCGATCTTAATGATTTGATCATTTTTCACTCCACAGTTTAAAGTTTTGTGCAAGTAAGCACTTAATCTTTAAGTTGAAAGGTAAGCTACTCGTGGCTAAAAGCATTTGCTTAAACGGGTTCTATACTGAGAGAACCAAAGCTAAGAAGTTAGGGATGTCCAAACCGACTTCTCAGAAGTGTAGATTTAGACATAGGTAACTTGGTAAGTAGATTTCTCAAGATCTACTGAATCTTTTGAAGTGATTTGACTTGGAGAAGGTGCGCAATCTTTAGACGACACCTTGTACAAAGTTTTATCAAAAACTTTACACAAATGGTCAGTCAATGAGCAAGATTTATGCAGCAGACTTTCTGAGCAATTTCCTTCTTCACAGTTTAGTCAAGAAATTGATATTTGGTCATTGATCTCTTAAATTGGTGAAGGTTTTGACTTACTCTTGATATAGAGGTGTTCTAAATTCAAGAGTATGTTGTTCTTTTGGAGATTAACACTCTCCATCAGTGGTATCAGAGCAGGAAGCATCAGAATTGAAGAAAAGGAGGATCCCGACTGCTGCAGCTACAAAGAATTGGACATCTGAAGATTCAAAGGGTGAAAGCTTGCAAGGAAAGCTTGAGAAGGAGATCATACGACATCAAGGAAGTCAAAAGGAGTATCATTCGAATTAAAGGTAACCTTATACTTTATAAAGGTTGAAGAATTCAATATACAGGTGAAGGAAGGATGGGAGATTCTCTTCAAATAGAGAAGTTGGATAGAGAAAACTATCCTGCATGGTCAATGAGGATGGAAGCTCATCTAATGAGCAAAGATTTGATAGCTTACATTACAGGAGAAGAAGAAAAGCCTCAATTCAGAGATCCTAGTGTTCCAACTAGGGAAGAATTATCAGATTTGAAGATTTGGATGAAGAAAGATGCTCAAGCTAGGAGCATTATCTATGTGGCAGTCAATGATTATTTGCTACCTCACATTAGAGGTCTTGAAAGTGCAAGTGATATATGGAATGCCTTGGAAGAGCATTTCCAAAACACCACAAAGTCAAGGAAGGCATCTTTATGGGCAGAATTTACAACTTTCAAGAAGAAGGCCTCTCAATCAATTTCAGATTATGTAACAAGGATGAAAGACATTGCAGATGCATGAGCTGTTGATGAAGATATTGAGGAGGATAAATTGGTAAGGCAAATCCTTACAGGTTTGAGAGGTGATGACAAATGGAAGCCATTCATTTTGTCTACAGAATTATCACTTGATCATTTCACTCCTGATTTAAATCAGTTGCTAGGTCATATGCTAACATTTGAGCAGGATGTTAAAGGAGATGGTGACAAAAGTACAGGTCATGCAATGTACTCAAAGGACAAGAAGAAAGCTAACAAAGGAAAGCAACAATCAGGTGAAGATGAAGGCACAACTAGTCAAGCCAACTTCCTAAGAGGTAGAGGAGGTGGCAAAGGTAGAGGAAGAGGCAGGAACAACAAAGATGGAGCCAAAGCATGCTGGATTTGTGGTAAGACAAATCATTTAGCTAATGATTGTTGGCATAATAATCAAAGTAATGGAGGATACAATCAAAACTATAATTCAAGAGGAAGAGGTGGCAGAAATCAAAGAGGTAATTTCAGAGGCAGAGGTAGTAGGGGTTACTTTGGAAGAAATGCAGGTAGAGGTTTCCAAAGTCAACAATATAACAATACCTACTACAATTATGCTTCAGATCAAAAGGAAGATTCAACATTGATAATGAATGCAACTTGTGAAAGGCAGAATGAAGATCAAAGAGTCTTCTACATTGATTCAGGGTGTAGCAATCACCTGAGTGGTAATATAGCCTTGATGACTGATTTGGAGAATAAGGTATCTAATCATGTTGTTCAAACAGGTGACAACACAAAGCACAATGTGAAGTCAATTGGATCAGTGATGGCCAAGGATGGTAGCACCTTATTGAGTAAGGTCTTGTATGTTCCTACAATTCCTAAGAATTTGATAAGTGTAGGACAAATTGTGGAAAAAGGTTATGAAGTAAGGTTCACTAATGAAGGAGTGTTTGTGGAAGACCCTAGCAATGGGTATAAACAAATTGTTTCAGGGAAGAAAGAAGGAAGATTGTTCACATTGAAGGTTCAAGGTAATGTTGGTCATGCCTTGTTCACCTATGAAGGACATAAGATCTCTGAGTTAGATCTTTGGCACAAGAGACTTGGACATTTCAATGAAAGAGGTATTAAAGACATGATTAATAATGGTTCAGTGCTTGGATTGCCTAATGTTACAGGTCAACATATGACATACAGATGTGAGGCATGTCAATTAGGTAAGGCTCATAAGCAACCCTATTCTAAGCATGGGTTTATGTATTCAGAGAAACTTGAATTGGTACACACAGATGTGTGGGGACCATCAAAGGACTTCAGTATCAATGGCTCAAGGTATTATGTAATTTATGTTGATGATGCTACCAGATGGATCACTATCTATGTGATCAAAGATAAGTCAGAAGTATTCAATACTTTCAAACATTATCATATGTATGCAGAGAGAATTACAGGACATAAGTTGAAAAGACTAAGGTCAGATGGAGGGGGAGAGTATTTCTCTAATGAGTTCAGTGATTACTTGTGGAATGCAGGTATAAAAAGAGAGGTTACTTGCAGGTACTCTCCTCAACAAAATGGTGTAGTAGAAAGGAGGAATAGGACTCTTGTTGAGTTTGCAAGGTCCATGATGAAGGAGAAAAATTGCCCAAATTATTTGTGGGCTGAGGCTATAAATACAGCTACTTATTTGGTCAATAGGCTACCTTGTAAAGCTTTGCAGGGAATGACACCTTATGAGGCATGGTGGGGTAAGAGACCTACACTAGACCATTGCAAAGTATTTGGATGTTTGGCCTATGCATATGTGCCATCACAATTAAGGCACAAATTGGAACCTAAAGCTGAAAAATATGTGTTTATTGGTTATGATGATAAGCAGATGGGATACAGGTTGTGGAATCCATCCACAAAACATTTTCTTGTATCAAAAGATGTTACATTTGATGAGCAAGGTACTTGGTATGCAGGTACTATCAAAATTAATACAGATGATGAAGAAATTGTGAGCCAAAGGAAAGGTAAATCAAAGGTTCAGATATTTGATGAGCAAGAGAATAATGAAGTGCAGGTTGAAGTGGAAGAAACACCAAGATTTGATCCTGAATATGAAGAACCAGAAACCTCAAGAAGTGGAGAACTTAGGAGGTCTACAAGGAACAAATGGCAACCTACAAGGTATAGCTATGATACTTCATTTTTGGCTACCAAAGATTATGCTTACATGATTAAAGCAGATGAAGACCCTTCTACATATGAAGAGGCAAAAGGTAAAGAAAATTGGGAGAAAGCTATGCAGGAAGAATATGATGCATTATTGGAGAATCAAACATGGGATTTGGTTCCAAAGCCAAATAGCCAGAAGATCATTGGATGTAAGTGGGTTTATAAGACAAAAAGATTTGCAGATGGAAGTGTGTCTAGGTACAAAGCTAGACTTGTTGTGAAAGGGTTTGCTCAGACATATGGTATTGATTATGATGAGACTTATAGTCCTGTGGCAAAGATGACAACCATCAGAACACTTATAGCAATTGTTGCATGCAAAGGTTGTAAATTATGTCAATTAGATGTGAAGAATGCTTTTTTGAATGGTTACATTTCAGATGAAGTTTTCATGGAGCAACCTCAAGGATTCAGAGATGGAAGATATCCAGATTATGTGTGTAAGCTCAAGAGAGCTTTATATGGCTTGAAGCAGGCCCCAAGGGCATGGAACTATAGACTTGTAAAGTTCCTAAAAGAACTTGGATTTCAAGTATCAAAAGCTGATAGTAGCTTGCTTGTCAAAGCAAGTGATGATGGGTTTATTTACATGTGCATATATGTTGATGATATCATTCTTACAGGTACAGATGAGAAAGGCATACAAAGACTAAAGAAGCAAATGGAGAAAGAGTTCAAAATCAGTGATTTGGGAGACTTGTCATACTTCTTGGGCATGGATATTTCATACACTCAACATGGAGTGTATGTGACTCAAGAAAGGTATTTGAGGAACTTGTTAATCAAGTTTAAAATGGATGATTGCAGGGTAGCACCTACTCCAATGGAGGTGAATCACAAATTAAGCAGATTTGGAGGTGAAGAGTTCAAGGACATGAAGCAATATCAGAGTTTGGTTGGTAGTCTTATCTATGCTACATTAACTAGACCTGATTTATCATATGCAGTTGGAGTTTTGTCTCAATTCATGCATTGTCCTAGGAAAGAGCATTGGATTGCAGGTCAAAGAGTGTTGAGGTACATTAAGGGTACACTCAAAGAAGGTTTGTATTATGGTTTTACATCAGATACAAATATCAAGATCTATAGTGATGCAGATTGGGCAGGTAATCCAGATGATAGAAGGTCAACCTATGGATACATGTGTTATGTGGGAGATAAGTTAATCTCTTGGTGCTCAAAGAAGCAACATACAGTTGCTTTGTCATCTACAGAAGCAGAGTACAAAGGCATGGTTGAAGCTGCAAAAGAAGTGATATGGCTTAAGACTCTAATGAAGAGTTTTGACACTATACAGAGCATACCTATCATTTATGGTGATAACATGAGTTCATTATATCTAGCTGCTAATCCCGTTTTTCATGCCAGGACTAAACACATTGAGATACAGTATCACTTTCTAAGAGAGAAGGTGATGGATAAGGAGATTGAAGTCATACATACTTCAACAAAAGATCAGATAGCTGATATGCTTACAAAGAGCTTGGATGGACCAAAGCTACAGAAGTTTAAAGACATGGCAGGCATAAAGAAGGTTAGAGAAACCTCAATTGATGATTGAGGGGGAGCTGTTGGTGCAGACCAATCACCAATTGAAGATTTGAAAGACAAAGAATGGAGATAAGAACAATTCTTGAAGCATAGAAGATGGATACATTCACAGAGTGAAAGACATGTGCACATATGTACATTAGTTAAGACATAGGTTACTTATACTTATGCTTTGACATAAGTCTGTACATATTTGCCTATAAATACTTTGGAAAAATGTCGGGGTATAGAGGAGAGACAAGAGCTTTACACAAATGGTCAGTCAATGAGCAAGATTTATGCAGCAGACTTTCTGAGTAATTTCCTTCTTCACAGTTTAGTCAAGAAATTGATATTTGGTCATTGATCTCTTAAATTGGTGAAGGTTTTGACTTACTCTTGATATAGAGGTGTTCTAAATTCAAGAGTAGGTTGTTCTTTTGGAGATTAACACTCTCCATCACTACCCCTACTAATTAATTACACAGACTACTAGAGTGTGAAGTAACAAGTGCAAAAGTTTTTAGAGACTCACTTATTGAAATTGCTCCTCCGCACACGATATGTTCACTCCTCATCCATAACCATCATGTAGGCACCATGATTGGATGAGCTCCCCAGCAATGGTGCCTACAAGTTGAGACTATACCTCAACTTCCCACAAGTGCATATAGTGGTGGATTAATGCACATTTAATTATCAATTCATGAAATTAGACATATCAAGTGTATGAAGACATGTGCACACATGATGGAAAATGAAGTGAAAGTGCTACAATGAATGTAACATAGATTTAGTTACATATCCACTACATATCGCACTAGAAATGCATGCCATGTTACTTGCAACAATAGTAAGCACAAATTAGGGTTTTTCTCTCAACTTAGAGGTCCAAATATAGTGAATAGCAAGTTCATTTGGAAGCTTTCAATGAGGCACATATAATGGTCATAGCTTCATCCTAATCTAACAAATGTGCTTCAACTTATGAGAAAAATAGTGAATGGCAAGAAACACTACTTTAGTTCCATAGGTAGTAAGCACAATTAGGGTTTTTCTCTCAACTTAGTGGTCCAAATATAGTGAATAGCAAGTTCATTTGGAAGCTTTCAATGAGGCACATCTAATGGTCATAGCTTCAGCCTAATCTAACAAATGTGCTTCAACTTATGAGCAAAATAGTGAATGGTAGGAAACACTACTTTAGTTCCATAGCTCACCAAGCTTCACATATGCATTATAGTAGCTAAAACAAGAGGGGATGGGGTAGACAACACTCCTATACACACATTTCAAGCATCAAACACACATACAAGCTCTTACAGAAGAAGATACTCAGTAGAGAAAAAGAAAATTCGAAATTTCAGCTTGATTACTCATAATGACCAAAAGTCCTTACAAAGAGTCATCAAATGAATTATATACATGTGCCCTAAAAATGGTCCTTTCATAGAAGAGACTAGAACTTTTATTGAAAATTTCTAATTTCCTACTATAATACAAGAATAATGTTACAATCTTTGAGATTCTTGCATCTAGAGTTCTCCTCTAGAGCATTTACATGGCTCTTGATATGATATCTTAAAAATTTGAAGAAAAAAAATTAGGCTTATATTTGAAAATTTTTGGGGCCTACTTTTTTTTGCATCTTTCTTATGCAATAGGCGTAACATATTGTTCCAGTGGGTACTGGTTCTGGTATCTCCCCTATTGTGGATATGGTTGTGGATATTTTAGCCTATCTACTTGCTTATTATATGGGCAATCTTGCATGTTGTGGTTAGTATATCTCCTTTCCATGGTGCAATATTGGCTATTAGGTTTCACTTGGGGTTGAGCCATGATTGGGCACACATTAGCCATATGCTCTCCTCCATAGGTATAGCATCATTTCACTAAAACAAATCTAGGTGTTTGCTTGCTAGAGACACCTAACTTTTGAGCTACCTTTTTTGCCAATTCGTCAATTGAAGTAGGGGGTTTGGATGTGAGGCTAGTAGAACTATCTAAATCTTTGTAAATCTTAGAGAGATCTAGTTCCTCACCTAGGTTGTCCTCAATATCTATGCACATGCATACACATTGATCTATGGTTCTCATTTCCTCTAGATACATGTAGGATCTCAATTTAGCACTCAAGAATCCATCTAGGAACAATGCCACTTGATTGGATGGTGTGTGTAGCTCTGGAATCGGGCTTGTCTTCAAGTATTGCCTAAATCTTCTTCTTGTGAGTCGCATTGTCTCTTGAGGTGTTTGTCTAAAGCTATGGATTAGTGATGAAGTGTTGTGTCTTATGCCACTCTTAGAAAACTCCGTGATGAAGGCTTCTAGTAGTTGGTCTATGTTTTTGAATTGCCTCTGGTGTAGTGGTTGAAACCACGTAAGAGCCTTGTTTTTAAGTGTTAGACCAAAAGAATTACATTGCATGAAGAGCTCATCAACTTTCTTAGATCTCAAGACTTGCTTACATTCTGCCACATGATTGTATGGGTCTCCTGTACCATCAAATTAATTCTTCATGGAATTGACCAACTAAGTAGGCCTCAAGATCCTAGGGTGTTCTCTAGGCCTTTGCAAAGGGAAGTCATCTGCATTTCTTTGATTCCTTGGGCCTCTATGCCTCTTGTTTTCCATTCTATCCATTTTTGTTCTTGTTCTTTCTCTTCCCATTAGGTTGACAAAGCTTACCTCATGTCTATCTCTACGCTTGTCCCTCTAAGTTCCATGAGCTTGGGATGTTCCAACTCCTTGGTGACCATAAGAGACATTGGATCTTGGTTGGGGAAAAACACATTCACCCATCCAAGTGTAGGTGTGCCTACCAGGTTCCACTACCACGAACACTCTCTTCGATGTGTTATCTAAGGAGACCACTTTACGTAGGGTATCAAGATCTTTAAATTCATATATCATCACATTTCCTACTTTGCTAGGTTGATCGGCCTTAAACCTATCAAAATCTTCATCTATGTCCCTATTCAAGAAGAATTCTACACTTTTGTTATCCTTGCAAATCTATTTTGGTGTGAGTATTCTGGTTAAGACCGATTTGCCTCTCGGGGTTCTTGGATCTCCTCTGAAATTCCCCTGCTCTATGTCATCCATTTCAGTCTCTGGGATTACATTGCCAAATTCTTCTAGTCTATCTAGTTGGTTGGTGACCACTACATGGTTCCTTCTTTGTCAATGTATGAACCATCTTCAAATTTTACTACTAGGTGTTCTAGTCCAATAGTTCGATCTAGGTTTTTAATTTGGACAACAGATATTCTTAGACCAATGCATCCTCATAGATGCGGGCACCTAACTGGTTGCTCTTGATAAATTCTGGTTGAGACTTGTATGGTCCTTCTAGTTTTTCTAGGTATGCCATTCGTGAGCTACCTACTAGTCTTGCCATACTATATGACATCTCAGCATCACTCATTTTCAAAACATAGAATGTATGGGTAATCACTCAATTGTTCGGCCCATGACCTAGCTGTATGATTGTGACTAGCTTTAGAAGATCTGATGCTTTGTGTATCCCGTTCTGGATATCTTCCTCATCTAAGGTTCATAAGCCTTGGTTGTTATCCCAATTTTCCCAAGTACAACCTCCTTGCAAAGTTCTTTCGTATTAGTCACTCATTCTTTTTACTTCCCTCTTGTGTTGAAAGACTTGTATAATATAACATTGTTAGTTTTACTTTAGTTTTATCACACCTGAAGTTTGATTGCTCAATTTAAGTCCTTTTACTTTTGATTTATTTGCAAAAAAAATACTATTTATGCTTGCACTTGAGTAATTAGGGTTTTTGTACTTGTATTGTGCCTAACATAACCCTAATTAATCAATACTGCTAATTGTACTTAGCTTAAGCTAGGAATTGACTAAGGGGGTTGAGAATGCTCCAACCTCAAGTCACTTCTCCTTGCTTGCACTTGTATGCCCAGGATGCACATTCCCAAGCTAGCACACACTTGCACCTTACTTTGTTCTCTCCAAGAGCTCTTAATGGTCCTGTAAAATTCCAAGTTTAGCTCAAGCTTTGACTTTAATTGACAGACAATTTTGACTCACACATTTTTTTAAAAGACTGTTTCCCCCCCTTGTATTGCACAAAAATTCTCTAGAGCTCCCTTGGTTTTCTAATCCCACTCAAGGGTCAACTTTAAATTACCCACTCTAAAGCTCAAAAATGAATTTTGTATGAAAAAGTTATGTCACTTCAAGGCTTTTAGGGTTAAAGCAAGGAAACAAGCAGACAAGACTTCTCCAAATATTTTCTTGGGGTCTTGCGGATGCTCGAATCACTTGAAATTGACCAAAATTGGCTAAAAATGTAAAACTCAAAACCCTAAAATTTTACTGAATTTGTTTGTCTATCACGATGGACAAGTGTGTCAATCACGATAGGCAAAGTTGTTCATTGTGGCTTGTCTATCGCGATGGATAGTGTCAATCATGATGGACATGTTTGTCATGATGGACACTTGTTTGTCATGATGGACATGTCTATCGTGATTGACGTGTCTCTCATGATGGACACTTATCTACTGCAATGGATGTGTTTGTCAGGATGGATGTGTTTGTCACGATGGATGTGTTTGTCATGATGGATGTGTTTGACATGATGGAAACCTATTTGCTATGATGGACACCTCTCTATCATGATGGCTAATTTTTTTCAGTTTTTTGCATCTATTTGTGGCAATCATGGGCGTATGTGTTGCAATGGATAGGATTTCTGTCAGTTTAGTTATCAATCGTGGTATTTCTATCCCTTGTGATCGAAAGGGGTGTTTGTGGTGATGGACCTATCTATCGTGATTAATGGGCAGTTCATCATGGTGTGTTTGCCATGATGGATAAGATGTCGATTGCGATGGATAGTTTCTATCATGATGGATGATGTTTGTCGCGATGGATGCTATATATCATGATAGATAGAAAAAATGCAAATTTTTTTTTGAAATTTTTGTGGATGTGTGATATTCAAGGCCTCTACTCTATGATGGTGCGCTCAATTTATCAAGACAAGTTTTTTGAATTGTGATCTACATGAAGGTGTCTACATTCAACAATTGAAAGGTTTTGAGAGATAGGTGAAGAACACTTAGTGTGTAAACTTATCAAAGCACTTTATGGTTTGACGCTAGCACTAAGAGCTTGATATGAGAAGATACCTTTATACCTACTATTTGTTGGCTTTGAAAACTCAGATGCAACTCCAAGCCTCTATATCAAACTAGAGTTAGATGTCATGATTATAATAATTATTTATGTTGATGATATAATCATGATAGATCCCAAGGATTCAGACCTTGAGTTCTTTAAGTCACAAATCAAGCATACATTTGATGTTAATGGACTTGGGATTCTACACTAATATAGGCATTGGGTTCAAATGTAGGAATGTTCATATCTATATGAAAGAACAAAAATACATAGAGAATCTTTTAAACAAGTTTGAAATGAGAGATTGAAAACCTATTTAGAGACCTATGGATATTAAATGTGTCATTACAAAGAGATGTAGCATCAATACCTTTTCATTCTATCTTATATACTCAAGGAGTTGGATGCTTGATCTATCTATGCAATACACAACTTGACATTCAGTTTGGAACTTCTCAAGTCTCAAGGTTCATGCACATACCACTCAAGATTCATTTTAAAGTACTCAACAGACATGTCTAGAGATTGACATTCAAAGTCATGCAAAAAATTAAACTCTATGCCGCTATGACATTAAGCGGCGGTATTTTTGGAAATCGATATTAGAATGTCCCAGAGTTTTAATATTCGAGAAATATTTATTTTAGGACTTAGAAATTTTTTTGCAAAAAATTGAGGAATTGTTTTTTTGCAAAATTGGAAAGTACTTTTTGAGAGCTTTCTGGAAATATATAAGACCTTACCAATCAGTTCCAAATTGATTCTCAAAAGTCTAGCCCTAATTCTTCTTTTCATCATGATTTTCATCAAAGACAACCTCGAAAGCATCCCAAAATCTAGGCACCTCCTCCAAAAAGCTGAGCACTTTTTCTCTTATTGGATATGTGTAGCTTTTTGCAAGATGCCTTACTTTATAGGGGGTCCTAGCCCATGCTATATAAGAAGAAGTACACTAACCACGTTCATCCATTAATCTAGATCAAGGAAGAACTTAAGGAGGACTCAAGAAGGAGGAATGAAGAGGAGTAAATGCAGATTTGAAGGATTTCCAAGACAGTCAACATTTGTTCTTCTTCACATGTTGATTGTGTGCATGCTAGCTCTCAAGAGTTTTGGCTTTTACATTAGAGTTTCTATTTGTGTTGTTGTTGTAACACACTTTGGAATTACTTAAACACTAAGAGGAACTACTATTACTTCTATGTATTATAGGGGACCTAATTTCTATGGAGGGTTTGCTATTTTCAATATTTGGAATATTCTATAGCCTCAGTTTTGCATATATTCAATCACATTTATACCTCTTAGTCACATTATTTTTAGCACCCTTAAATTCAACTTACATTCAATTTTTGTATCCTATGAAAATTGTAGCTAACATTTTTCTTTATTAGTGTGTAGTAGCATTAAGTTGTTGCACTTTCATAATTATCTTCTTATCTCTCTCTATCGTCATTTATCTCTCTTGATCAAGTTAAGGTGTGTAATGCTGAAAGTTTAAGTGTTGGAAGATCTTGGGTTAAACATGATTTATTGGGCCTACCACACTTCAAAAATTTTCTATTAGAGCATAGTTGACATACACCCTTAAATCAATATGAGTCACTATGGAGATAGACTTGAAGAAGAAGATAAATTAGATGGAATATCTAACTTTTCAATGTGTTGTTTTATGATGATAAATTTTCTGGTCTCTAAGGACCTATGGAATATTGTTAATGACAAGTACCCTATACCAAGACAAGTAGAGGAATATGTGGTTTCTTAATCCAAGAGGGCTTCTACTCCAATTTTTGACTAGGAATAAAGAGGAAGAAGAGGATATTACACCCTTACTTAGAGATAGAAGGAGACAAGTGGATATTTAACCTTCAAAAGAGCAATTCGGATGGGATTCAAGAGACGCACAAGCACTTTCTATGAGAGTCAAGAGGCATATTATGCTACATATCAGTTCGTGTAGAGCCTTGCCTTAGGCTTGGTTGGAACTAGAGAATCTTTATCAAAGCAAGAACCGTGCTAGGAAAGATCAACATAGGAGACAATTAGCCAACATAAGGATGAAAGTTGGTGAGTAATCTCAATCACATATTCTAAATCTGAAAGAATTGAGAAATTAGTTATGTAATGTTGGATTCATAATCATGATAATGAAATGGTGAATATTCTCAGATTCACTTCCATCTACTTATAAATCATTATTTACTTTCTCGTTCTCTCTTTACAAGAGAGAGAAACCTCATTTGATGAGTTATAGCTCCTCTTACTTCGAGATGAAGACTAGCAAAAGATTATGGAAGGGAATGATGTAGCTATGGTCTCATCATCTAAAGGAAAGAAGAAGAGGAAGGTGACAATAAACAACAATAATAAGAGTCAATAGAACACGAATGAAATTAAGGCTCATACGTCAAAGTCTTCAACTATGTCTTCTACTACATCCAATTCCAATACTCCTAAAGCTCCTAAAGAGAAGTCAACTTCTACTAAATCCACCTCAGAGAAAGGAACATGCCATTATTTCAAGAAACCTAGGCATAACATGCCAAAATGTAGAAAGAAAAATTTTTATGAGAAGGAATGATCATCAAGAACTAATCTTGAAGAAAGTTCAAAGATGGACTCTTCAAATGAAGAACCATATGCTTGTGTCAATGTTGAAGAGATAGCCTCTGATCAAGCAACATTTCATGCAATCTCAAAAAAGCCTTGTATATTTGATTAGGGTTCTACTAAGCATATGATAGGTTGCAAGAAGGCATTTTCTACCCTTACTAAATCAAGAGATAGAAGGGTGACCATAGCAGATAGCCAAGATTTGGATGTTGTTGGTCTTGGAGAAGTAAACTAAAATCTAGAGTAGGAGGACCTTCACTATTTTAGATGTTCTATAGGTGCTTGAAATGAAGAAGAATTTGTTATCCATATCTACTTTCTTGTCGAATGGTTTCAAGGTCATATTCAAGAAAGATTCATGCCAAATCGTCACTCCAAATGGGGAATAATCCCTTTTGCAAGGAGAAAACAAAAGTGGGATGCTTTTACTAACAAAAACTAGTCATGCAAATTGCTCCCGTCATCTACACCTAAGGAAAACATTAAGGCTAGATTTGTTCATATAAGTTACATAGCTCTCAAGCACATTATGGATCAACGTATGATGGACAACCTTCCCATTTTTGCTTTATGAATGCATGAGCATGTGAAGTATGTCTTGAAGAAAAGTTGCACAAGCTACCATTCAAGAAGCATGGATACATCATAAATACCAAGACATTACATATCATACATTTAGATGTGAATGGACCTATGAGGGTAGATTATATTCAAGGACACACATATTTTGGCGCATTCATATATGATTTCTCCATATATTCATGGATTTTCAGTCTTAAAGCAAAGTAAAAATATCCCTGACATTTAAGAAGTTTTTAGCTATGGCTGAGAATGAAATTTAGTCTAAGATCAAGATTATGAGAAGTGGTAGATGAGGAGAGTATTTTTCAAAATACTTCAATTCTTTTCTAAGAGAAAAAAGAATCTCTCAATAGCTAACTATTGATTGTACTCCATAAGAGAATGGTGTTGTAGAGAGAAAGAATAGGAAACTTGTTGAAATGAAGCATAGTATGATGTACTCAAAGAAACTTTCACATAAGTTTTGGTTTGATGTACTACACACAACAAACCACATTCTTAACGTCTTCCACAAAATCTTTAAAGGTCATTACTTCTTATGAAGTTTATTATGGGAAGAAGTCCAATGTGGGTTCCTTCAAAAGTTTTGGATCTGCGGCCTATATTCACATTGAGAAGGAGGATTGTGGTAAGCTCGATGTCAAAGCAATCAAAGCAATATTCATTGGTTATGCAATTGAAAGTATAGGATACAATCTATATCTACCAGAGATACGTAATATCCTCCTATCCCCGAATGCATATATCAGAGAAAGTTAGATATATATGATAGACATGCAGATATTCCAAACTTTAGCAAGGTTGATGATTATCAATCTTTTGTAAAAAAATTGGATATTTACATTCAGCCATATAGGGGAGTGAAAAATCTTCTCAAACCCCAAAGGTTACACTTGATAAAGATGAAGAGAAAGTTATTGTACCTACACTACCATAATCTGCAACTCCATTTTCACCTATTTCTTCATTACCTCTTGATGTATCAACTTGTGAAGTTGGAGAATCTTCTAGAGCACCT
Source organism: Ceratopteris richardii (assembly GCA_020310875.1). NCBI lineage: Eukaryota > Viridiplantae > Streptophyta > Polypodiopsida > Polypodiales > Pteridaceae > Ceratopteris > Ceratopteris richardii. Next base: position 158,546,697 of record CM035424.1, read on the forward strand.
GAAGAAAGAGTTGCAAATGAAGTACAGCTATCAATACTTTTCAAAAACTTCCAAAATGGTATGTAAAAACACTACAAGATAGTGTGATAAATCCATTTAAAGGCACGAATGAAAGTAAAAAAGATGAGGTAGATCAAGAAAATTATGCAAAACATTTTGAGATCAACAATATTCTTGCACTAACGTTAGGAGAAGATGAATCAGTTAGTGTCAAAGATGAATAAAAAAGTCTTTTTTGGAAGAAAGCAATGCAAGAGTAGATTGATCAAACATAAGATATTTGAATTACCAAAAGGTAGGAAAACAATTGGTGTCATTTTCAAGATCAAAAGAAAAGTAGATAGTACAATTGATAGGCATAAAGCTAGAATCTTAGTCAAAGGTTATGCACAAAAGAAAGTGATTGACAAAAAATTTTCATATACTTTTATAATTACCATAGTTAGAATAGTACTTTGACTTACTACATTTGTCAATTGGGAAGTATACCAATTAGATACCAAGTCAAATTTCGTGAATGGTGATCTACATGAAGATGTCCGCATTCAATAGCTAGAAGGTTTCGAAGAGAAACATAAAGAACACTTAGTATGCAAACTTATCAAAGCACTTTAAGGTCTCAAGAAAACATCAAAAGCTTGGTATGAGAAGATACATTTATGCCTATTATCCATTGGCTTTGAAAACTCAGATTCAACTCCAAGCCTCTATACCAAATTAGAGTCAGATATCTTGATTATAATCATTATCTATATGGATGAAATGATCATGATAGATCCCAAGGATTCAGACCTTCAATTATTTGGTTCACAACTCAAGCATGGACTTCATGCTAATGACCCTGTGATTCTACACTACTACTTAAACATTGTCTTCAAATTTAGGAACGATAATATCCATATGACACAACAAAAATACATTGAAAAACTTTTTAACGAGTTTGAAATGAGATTGTTAACCTATGTAGAAACCTATGAATTTTAATGTGTGATTCCAGATAGATGCAAAATCAAAACCTTTTAATGTCACCTTATATAGTCAAGCAGTTGAATGCTTGATCTTTCTATGTAATACGCGACTAGACATTTAGTTTGAAGTCTCTCAAGTATCAAGGTTCATGCATAAACCACTCAGGATTCGTTGGAAAGCAATCAAGAGACATACATTAGAAGTTATGCAAAGAATTAAAACTTATGCAATTATGATAATAAGGGGGGTATTGTTGGAAAACAATGCCAAAATGTCCCAAAGTTGCAATATTTCAATTCATTTCAAGCAAGAAAAGAAATAATGCTTATGTATTGATCTGTGTATGATATATTGAGTGCTTGAGCTTATCTTTTATCAATATTAACGAGTGTGTGCACTCAAATGGGCACATATATGATTTTGAGATTAGTCATAATATTAGGATAAGGCAAACATTTAGCAAATACATGAAAGAAAATTATTCAAAAGCAAGAAGCACAACAAATAGTAAAGCATTGTTAAAAAAAGTTTAGGAACTATCAACCTATAACCAAGAGCTTTATTTGATCATCTAAGCAGAAGAGGGGGTGACTCTAAAGAGATGTCCTTCTCAATTAACATGGATGAAAGTTTTTTATACAATATTGTTGGTGCATTTTAGCAAGCCTAAGTGCATTGCTAAACCCTTAGGACTACAAATCCATTTATCCCTTCACAAGAGAGAACTACATGTGAACCATTGCTAGTCATTTTTGGGCATAGTTACTTTGGATAATTGTAAAAGCCAAGAGAATAAGGAAACTTGTGAAGTTAGGGGGATCAACTCATGACTCATGTGGTAGGAAGAATAAATTCAGATCATCCCTAAAGTGTACAATCACTTTTCTGTGAGGTAAAATTCAAATTCAAATTCAAAATCAAACTGTGCATAAACACACATACTTTTAGTCATGGGATAAGGGTGCTATTTTGAGAGACATTAAGCTACTTCAATGAGAATACATTGAGCTTGCTTCATGTGTGAGTAGCCCACTACAATTTCCTTGTATCACATGTTCATTACCATATACATTTCGATACATTTCTTTAAGTACACCTCTCTCTACTATTCCCTGCTGCATCTTCATTATTTCAATGATTTTGTGGAATCGATTTCTCTACATGTACTTGCCACGAGGAACGAGATAAGGAAAAGAGCTCATAGACACACTCTGACAGTCAAAGCAAAGCACACACTCAGATTGAGGCAAGGAAGAATGATTCTTCTTCTTCTTCTATTACATAAAAAGGAATGTACAAGAATGACCTAAAAACAAGAATACAACTAATGCAATATATAAAGACCAGTACATAAGGAAAAACCTAATGTCCACAGGTGAGTGAGCTGGAAAGAAACAAATATGCCATCACTCTTGGTAGATAAATCTAATAAAGCTCAATGAAGTGTCCCAAACATATACCAGTGTGACGACTATACATGTGAGAGAAATGAAAAATGATACGTGTCATCCTAGATCATCACATGTTGAGCTTGATATCTCAACACTCCCCCTGAAGCTCAATGTCATATCCTGTAATCCATGCATCTTTTGAAACTTCTTCAGCTTCTCTGCTCCAAGTGCTTTAGTGAAAATATTAGCAAACTGCTCATCTATTCTCACATAAACAAGATCAATATCACCTGCTAATACCTTCTCTCTGATGAAGTGATAATGTACCTCGATATGCTTTGTTCTAACATAAAAAATAGGGTTCCGTCCTAACTGTATGCTGCTAACATTATCACAATAGAAGGTGATAGGCTTTTGCACTTCCACACATATTTTGCAAGTAGCATCTCCAGCCATGATGCCTCACATGCTGCCATTGCAGCACCTCTATACTCAGCCTTTGTACTCGACAAAGCAATAGTGTGTTGCTTCTTGCTACTCCATGTAATTGCTCCACCTCTAGGTGAGAATAGAAATCCACTAGTAGATCTTCTATCTGGAGTACTACAAGCCCAATCTGCATCGGTATATCCATGAACCTGCAAATCTACACTAGCTTCATAAAACAATGCATAATCCAAAGTAGCACTCACATAATGTAGAGTGTGCCTAAGAGCATCCAAATATGTATTCCTAGGAACCTTCATAAATTGACTTTGAAGTCCAACAGTGTAGCTTAGATCAGGCCTCGTAATTGTGAGATATATCAAACTTCCCATAATTTTCCTGTACATAGCATTTTCCAATGCTTCACCTGATGTAGTATCTAACTTCAAATTCTGATCTAATTGCATAGAAATCGGCTTACAATTAGCCATACACGAGGTGCTTTCTTCAGCCCATACAAAGCCTTTTGCAACCTGCAAACATATTTTAGATGCTTTGAATCTTCATATCCTTGTGGCTAGTCCATATATACTTCTTCTTCTAACTCACCATGTAGAAAAGCATTCTTCACATCCATCTGATGCAATGCACATCCTTTTGCTGTAGCTAATGCAACAAGTGTTCTGATAGTAGACATTTTCGATACAGGGCTGAATATTTCCTCATAATCAATGCCATTAGTTTGTGCATATCTTTTTTCTACCAAACATGCTTTATACCTACTTATGCTACCATCAGCATTGTGCTTTACCTTGTAAACCCACTTGCAGCCTATGAGTTTCTTTCCTTGTGACATTGGAACCAGCTTCAATGTATTGTTTCCATAAATTCCAGCCATCTCCTCATCCATAGCTTTTTTCGAATCAGCATTTCCAATTGCATCTTCAAAACAAGAAGGTTTAGCATCTTGTATTACCGTTGTCATGTAGGCACAATGACGAGCCATGTAACTATCATATGTTAATCATTGCACTGAATTTTGTATCCTCCCATATCTTCTTGGTCCTGGGTCACTTTCTCCTTGTATCATCCGCATGTGCCTTTCTTATTCCTAGAGTCTTCACAAAGGGCAATCCAAGTTCCTCATCAAGACTCTTTTCTGGACCGCTTGAATCTCCATCAACGTCTTCAAAACCTGCACATGTTTTATGACCAGCAAAAAGCTTTTCTTTACCTTTCTTCAATGTAATTGATGAATTTGCTAGATTGAAATTTCCACGCAATCTTCCACTCTATGGATTTGAGTTGAAACTATTGCTTGGTGATGCATCTAGTCCACTCAAAGCTTGAGATTCTGCACTTGATTTTTCAACATTTTCTTTATCATTTGGTTCAAGATTTAGTCCTTCTTTGGCATCTGCATAGAAGCTTGACATTTCATCAAATACCACATCTCTGCTCACCTTCACCTGTCTTGTGAGTGGGTTATAACATTTATATCCCTTTTGCTCAAGGGAGTATCCAATGAAGACACACTTTTCTGCTTTTGGACCAAGCTTTATTCATCTGGAACATGTACATATGCAATACAACAAAAAACTTTCAGATGTGATAAGTTTGGCTATTTACCTGTAAACTTATCTTTTGGTGTAACTTGATGTACAACAGCAGTTAGAGTTCTGTTCATGATGTTTACAACAATATGAACAACTTCTGTCCAATAACAATGAGGCATATTCTTCTCAGCCATCAAGGCTCTTGCTATTTCTACAACATGTCTATTTTTGCATTCAGCAATGCCATTTTGTTGTGGTGTGTACCTACATGAAAACTGATGTCAAATTCCATGATTTTTTTGAAAATTTCTAAACTCATTTGACATGTATTCACCTCCTCCATCAGATCTTAATGTCTGAATATACTTCCCTGTCTGCTTTTCTACCATAGCTTAAAAAATTTGGAAGTGAGTGAACACCTCACTCTTCTCTTTCATGAAATATACCCACACTTTTCGTGTATGGTCATCGATGAAAGTAACATAAAACCTACAACCACCCATAGATGTGATCTTTGTAGGACCCCAATCTACCTCTTCCTCTACCAGAGTAGAATATCTGCTTAGAACTAGGCTTTCCTTGGGAGTTTGAATTGTCACCAAAATTCTTTTCCTCAATAATCACCATGGATACGAAATAAGAAAAATCCAAAATATTTTCTCTGGTCTATATAGAAGTTCTGAAACTCTCATATGCAGCTCCTCAACCACGAAGGCACACTTCCACCTTATCATCATCATCTACATTCACGTCAATAGATGCAAGTGACTCACATATGCTTTTGATTTTCAAGGTGTAGTCACTTACCGACATGCCCTTCTTCTTCAATGTATGCAGATCATTCTTGAGTTGTAACTTTTGTGCCTTTGAATTGGTCTCATACAATGTGACCAAACTGTTCCAAGCCTCTTTTGGAGTATTGGCATCCTATATGTGACCAATCATGCTATCTTGTATGCTAACAGATAGCCAGTACATTACCTTCCATGCTCCTTGATTCCATTCCTCATATGCTCTTAACTGGTCTGTAGTCTGATTCCTCTCTGGTAACTGTGGAGCATTTTTGTTCTCTCCTTTGATGTACTTCCAGTAGTATTTTCCCATCAGGAAATTCATCATTCTGAATCTCCAAGCATGGAAGTTTTTCCTGACCAGCTTATCGCTCATAAGTTGACTCATTCCATCTGTGTTTTCCATTTTTGCAGCAACTCACAGCACTGCAAAACACCACAAGCAGCTTCTGCTTGAACACTATCACACTATGACATGACAGCTTCATCTCAAAAAAACACGGTTTTCATGTATCAACAGTACACGAAATCGCTTGAAATTCTCAATCTGGAATATATGAGTTGTCGAACTGGGTGCAAGTTATAGTTTTGCAAACTGACCTAGTTTTCCTAAGCTCTGAAACGCTGATCTGACCTTCGCACCAATTTTGAGGTCTTCTATCTTCACGCCAATTTTCGTAGCAATCTGAGGTTGTTTGTGAATTGCGCTTTCTCCATGCCTTCTCACATACTCTTCACTGTCAGCCTTCTCCATGAGCTCTCTACAGCCACACTGTCTCTGATACCATGCCACAAAGAAGGCGATAAGGAACAGAGCTCATACACACACTCTCACAATCAAAGAGAAGCACACACTCAGATTGAGGCAAGGAAGAACGATCTTCTTCTTCTTCTTCTTCACAACTAGTGCAATATATAAAGACCAATACATAAGGAAAAACCTAATGTTCGCAGATGAGTGAGCTCGCAAGAAACAAATGTCCCATCACTCTCGGTAGATAAATCTAATAAATCTCAATGAAGTGTCCCTAACATATACCACTATGACCACTATACATGTTAGAGAAATGAAAAATGATATGTGTGATCCTAGATCATCACATGTTGAGCTTGATATCTCAATAGTACTCACTCATTTTCTATACTTTAACTGAGAATATGTAGATGGAAGTTTCTACTACTTGTGTATTAACTTTCATCAAGTTTGATTGAGTGGAGCTTGACATATGAAGCATAAAAGATGATTGTGCATGCACCTCTTCTAGATCCTAAAAAGTCGAGATGACCCCATTGACTTGCTATATTCATTCACAGTGTATGGTATAGCTAAGTTGATGAAATAACTTGTTTTAGTTAGCTACACACTCCAATTAGATGTGCACAAAAGCTCTCTGGTCAATTCATAATATGTTGTGAGATTTGAGCATGATAATAAACACTTATATTCCCAAAATAGAAGGTTTCTTCACATTCCTTGCATATGCAAGTTATTTGTTTTGAGGCATGGAAAAGATTTCCCAAAGGATTTGGTGGTTCCAAACGCATTATTTTGAAGCTAATGGAGTATATTAAGAATTCATATAGTAAACTTGGTAGGTGTAGAGCAATGTTTGTGTAGTACCAACTCATCTCTCGAATCTATCTATCCATCTCTTCACATGGTTACGTATCTAGAGACAAGATGATGCCAATTCTTAGAAGCAAAGGACAACCAACCCAAGAAGAACCAGAGAGGTTAACCACAGTGCTCAAAGGATGCTCTAGAAAGGTCATATACTCTTAACTCAATCTCTAATTTTTTACTTCCACAAATCAAGAGTTTCAACAATTCATAAGAAACTTGGAATGCTCTTGAAGCATTCATCAAGTACCAAGGCAAGGAAGAATCAACTATGGATGAAATTCACCACACTCAAGAAGATGCCCAAGCAAAGTGTGACTAATTTTGTCATCAAAGTGAAGGACATAGCAGACGGACTTGGAAGCATTGGAGAAATCATTGATGAAGAGTAGATAGTAAGGTAAGTGATCAATGGAATAAAGGTAGATGACAAATGGGAAGCCTTTACCCTAGCCATGGACCTCGACATGGACATGCAGGTTCCTAATTTCAACACTCTCATGGGACAATGCTCACACATGAGGCAAAGCTCTTGAAGAATGGAGAAAACTTAAAAGGTATTCAATCCTCTACTCTCTATATAGATAATAATAAGTAAAGGTAAAGATAGAAAGTCTGATGATGAAGGTAGCACCTCTCAATCAAACTTTGCAAGTAGAGGTAGAGGCTAAAGAGGAAGAGGTAGAGGAGGAATACAAGGTAGGGGTAGATCTTAAATATCATCACAATGTGCCATATGCAGCTTAACTAATCATATTACTGAGAATTGTTTCAAGAATCGTAGAAATCAAAGAGGAAGAGGTTACAACAGATGAGGCTATGGAAGCTCAAGAGGCAGATTCAACAACAATAATGGTTACAACAACTGTTGTCAGGATCTTGCTTACGCGCATACAGAGATTACGGACGCAGAAAAAACACACAGAAAATAGAGGCAACAAGAGACGAGACCGAACGCAAGATTGGGTGCAATCTCCCCCCATGCACTCTGCCTCAACAGTCCACAGAGTGCATGTATTTATAGGAATTTTGATTACGTCGAAAAGAGTGGTTACAAGAGGGCGGCTTTGAAAAGCAAGCGTAAAACTAAAAGTTGATAACTTTTACAGAAAGCCATTACTTTGAATAACAGAAACTGCGGTCTACAACGACCCTTATTCTAACCATTACTTTTCTAACAATAGAACCTTCTACGTAGGTTTATTTACAAGCTAAATAATAATTATTCGGATTATTGATGTCCGCCCTTTCACACCTTGCACGCTCCTCACGAACCTTCAGCTGCTATATTAAAAAACATATTAATATATTAATAATATGACACTTTAGCAATGCATTGTTCAATAATATCAGAAACATCAAAAAACATATTAATATATTAATAATATGACACTTTAGCAATGCATTGTTCAATAATATACAACATGCCTCCCAGTTGACAAGCAACTGACCTCAGTTGATAAAATAATTGAACACAGTGTTCAACATATTCCATGTTACAATCCAGCAATGCATTGGCTATTCTATATTTCAATCCAACAATGCATTGTTCAACATATTCCATAAGGTATAACATGCCCCTCAGTTGAACAAGCAACTGACCTCAGTTGATATAATAATAAACATGGATGGCCATTCACATGTTTCATCACTGAATAAAGAAAATAGGCATGTGCCATGTAAAAATACATGCATGGAAATGTTCATGGAGCTATTACATTAATGTGTTTGTGTATGATATGCAGAAATTAAGTGGTCATAATGAGGTGTTAATTGTGTTTTATGTATCCATTGACATTCTTCAATAGAGTGATTTTTGTACTTAACCAAATATCGATGATATTGAGTACCTGTGCGTGTAGTAGTGACATCATGATCAATGATTTTCTCAGGAACTAAGATTTCAGATTGTTCTTCAATCAAAGGAGGGTCATCAAGAAGTGGAGCAAGTGGTAAAGTTCCTTTAAATGGTTTAAGTAAACTAATATGAAATGGGATGGAATATCTAATCGAAATGAATTATCATTAATTTTTTCTATAATGCGAAACGGTCCATAATAGCGTGGTGCAAGTTTAATTTTAGGATGCTGCAAAATATTTTTGAGACATCTTTTAATTATTCGCAACCATACAAAATCATTTTCCTTGAATTCTTTGGCTAATCATTTAGTATTGATAATACGTGTATATCGCTCTTGACTTTTCCTAATGTGCTCGTGAACATCATGAAGTATAGAAACGTGATCTTGAGCAATAGAATCAGCCATCGGAATGTCTGTTTGGGTGAGGGTTATGGGAGTGGGAAGCTTTTTACCAAAAACTATTTCAAAAGGTGCACGACCAGTAGTGGTGTGTGAAGTGTTATTGTAAGCAAATTGAAGCAATGGCAACTTGTCATCCCAGTTATTAGGATTATCTAATGAATAACAACGCAATAAATCAAGAATAGTACTATTTGTAGCCTCACTCTGTCCATTACTTTCAGGATGAAATGCAGAACTAAAATCTATTTTAGAACCAAAATGTTGAAATAAGGCAACCCAAAAATGATTACAAAACCTAACATCACGATCAGATAACATTACCTTAGGAAATCCATGATGTGGAAAAATGCATTTAATGAATAATTTTGGAGCTTGAGGGGCAGTCAAAGTTTTTCTACATGGAATGAAATATGCATATTTACTAAACCTATCAACTATTGTCCAAATCATATTATTATGTGATGAAGTGATAGGAAGACCTGTGATAAAATCCATAGAGATTTGTTCCCATGGTTCATTTGGAATAGGAAGTGGCATTAATAATCCAAATGGTTTACCATGATGACGTTTGACACGCTGACATACAATGCATTGAGAAACATAATGTGCAATGTCTTTTTCCATGTGTGGCCAAAAGAAGAAATCTTTGCAAGCAAAAATGGTGCTTTGTATGCCTCTATGACCCATGTAAGATGGTTCATGTATTTCTTTAATGACAAAATCTTTAAAAGCTTGGGTTATGCACAATCTATGTTGAAAATAGAGAAAACCATTATGAAATGTATAATGTTCAAAAGAGGCATCAGTATTGGAGTCATGCCATGCACGTGAAAAATACAAATCAGATGCATAAGTGGAAACCATGTCTTGAAAAGAATGAATTTGAATGGCAGAAATATTATTCAAAACAACGGAATTCGAAGGAAAACGGCTAAGAGCATCAGCTACGACATTAGCTTTACCTGGCTGATATTGTATCATGGGTTGGAAATTTTGAATGAATGATGCCCATTTAAGATGCCTATCAGAGATTAAGGGCTGATTTAATAAATGTTTAATAGCCTGTTGATCGGTTTTGATTAAGACCTCAGAGCCCATAAGATAGTGTTTCCAAATTCGCAAAGCATGCACAACTGCTAACAATTCTTTACCATACGTACTATAATTATGCTCTGAGGATTTAAGCTTTCTACTCTCAAATGCAAGGGGATGGTCATTTTGCATCAGAACAGCACCTATTCCTGAACCACTAGCATCAGTAACAACATGAAAGGGTTGTGAAAAATCAGGTAATTGTAAAACAGGTGCATGTGAAAGTGCATGTTTAAGTTTGTCAAAGGACTGTTGTTGGGTAATTCCCCATGCAAATTTTATTTTCTTTTTCAACAACAAGGTAAGAGGCAATGCTAAATAAGAAAAATTTCGAACAAACTTCCTATAAAAACTAGCTAACCCAAGAAAAGAACGAACATCATTGATTGATTGTGGTGTAGGCCATTCTATGATAACTCTAATCTTTTTCGGATCCACATGCACACCTTCACTTGAAATAATATGTCTAAAATATTCTAGCTTACGCTGAAAGAAATAACTCTTTTCAGGATTAGCATAAAGTGTGTTCTCTCGTAACAAATGAAAAACTGTTTCAAGATGCTTTTCATGTTGACTATCATTCTTATTGTAAATAAGTATGTCATCAAAGAATACAAGAACAAAAGCTTGGTAATCAAGAAAAATATTGTTCATAATTCGTGCAAATGTAGCACCGGCATTAGTAAGTCCAAAGGGCATTACCATAAATTCATAATGGCCATTTTGAGTTCTAAATGCAGTCTTAAAAATATCACTTTGTGTCATACGAATCTGATGGTAACCCGATTTAAGATCAATTTTACTAAAGACACGAGCTCCTCGTAACTTATCTAAGAGATCATCTATTCGAGGAATAGGGTATCTATTCTTGATCGTGATTTTGTTAAGGGCTCTATAATCAATGCACATTCGATAAGTTTTATTCTTCTTCTCTACTAAGAGAACTGGTGCTCCAAATGGGGAAGAACTAGGCCTTATAAGTCCTTTTTGTAGTAGGTCTTTTACTTGATTTTCTATTTCCTTTTGATGTAGTGGGCCATGTCTATAAGGTGCTTTATGAGGAGGAGAACTACCAGGGACTAAGTCTATGCTATGGTCAAAGGATCCTCGAGATGGTGGTAGTTCAGAGGGATATTCAGACATAAAACAATCCTTATAAGTACTCATGAAAGGTTTATATGCATCTGGAAGTGTATGAGTATAATCATTGATGACATTGACAAAAACAATGCATGAGTTGAATCCTTTCCTAAATGCACGTTTTACTTGAGTGTGACTAATCAATGGAAATGGCTGGAAATCATGCCGTGCAGACAAAGTAATGATTTGACCTTTGAAAGCAAACTTAAAGGTATGAGTATGGTAGTCAATACGTGGGTTATAATGGTGACGAAAAGGCATACCTAGTATAACATCATAAGATTGCAAAGGTGCAATTAAAAATGTTCGTGAATCAACACAAGGGCCTATGCTAATCGTAACATCTTGCACTTCTCGTGTTACATTATAACGACTACCTTGAAATGCAGCTTTGACTTTATACAAAGAAGGAAACATTTGTAATTTAAGTTCTTGTACTAATAAATGTGAAATGAAGTCATGTGAACTACCATCGTCATGTAGAATTTTAACTAATTTGTTATTTATTGTACCCTGCATGCAAAGAAGAGAGTGTAGAGAGATATCGTTACCCAAGGTACTTAAATCCTTCTCCAGTGATTCCTCTGTCCATACAGGAGGAATTTCTTCATTATAGACCTCCATGTTATGCAATCGAGCTGTAGCCGGTTTCATATGAAGAGGTTGCAATCTGCACCCTATTTTTGTATGTCCAGGTTTACCACAATTCCAGCAAGTGATTCGTGGTCGCTTCTGTTGGGCATTCACTGCTAAAGTTTGAAGGGTAGGTGGTTTGGTTGGTTGGAGAGATGAAGCAACAAGTGGAGTTGAGTAATTGGATTGTGGAGGACGAGGAAAACTAGGGTAAGATGGGGCATTAAAATTACGCTTCATAGGAAATGAAGGTTTAACAAGAAATGGTCGTGGACGTGGTTGTTGTAGACGGAGTGACTTGGTTATGGACTGGAATTCTTTTTCTGCATCATAAGGAAAAGATATAGCCTCGTTGAGGGTTGTAGGTCGTAGGGTGTGAAGCTTAGCTTGGATTCCCACCTCCAAACCATCTTCGTATTTCTGCTGCCAGATATCTTCTGATACATCTTCAAGCATTCGTACAAGTAGTAAATTTTGCCAGAACCGCTCTGTATAGGTAGTAACCATATCACCCTCCTTCCATGTAAGGGTCGTCCATGCTCGTCGAACATGCAAATGGTATTGAGGAGTAAGAGATGAATCCTTCACGTTTTCTTGAAAAGCCTTCCAAGTTGTTGGACGCTCCATACTGTGCCGCAGGACATTCCACCAGAGTTGTGCTTTACCTACTAAATAGTTAGTGGCAAATTTAACTTTTTCACTTTCAGCATACATTTCATCGGTATAAAAATCATCAAACTGCGACAACCAAGAAAGTACTAAAGGCCCATCCTTTCGGCCATCAAATCGTAGAAACTGGTAGTTTCTATTACCAATCTTTGAATGAGTAACATCAGATTGGGCAGACACAATAGCTTTTACTACTCTCGTAAGGTTGTCTTCCTCAGCTTGCATCTTTTGGAGGATTTCATCACGTTGTCGGATCTCGTTCTGAGCTCCTTGAAGCTCATGCCGCAAGAGCTCTAGTTGTTGTTCAAGTGTTGCCGCAGGTAGAGGTGAATTACTGTAATCCTCCATAGTGCTCTTGGACCCTTGCTATCAACCTTGGTGTATTGAACCTTCTTGTTTGCAACCTTGGTGTCTAGATCCCGTGTTCTCAACCTTGCTTGGTATCTTGAACACTCAATCAAGTTCCACCCAAGGATTTTGAAGGAATTCACACTTCCAAGCTAGCTCATTGGAAAGTTCGTTCCGAGAGCTTTCCAACGGTATATTACACGCCTCAATCCGACCTACGGATTGAGAGATACACTCGATTCTTTCTTGGGTCCAATCTTGAAATCGACGCGCGCGCCTTCCACAAGTAATAAAGAGAGAGAACTTGAGTACAACTTCAAGAGATGGTGGAGTGGTCATAGTACTTCCCTTGAAAGTAGGAGGTTGTGGGTTCAAATCCTCCTACCTTAGGGACTCTAAACCTCTCTATTACCACTCAAAAATTAAAATTGCCTCGTGTGTAGCCAACGGTCGCCAAGGGAGCCTTGGGTGCCAATGTTGCCAATGTATTGCATAAGTTATTGCCTTAGTCGACGCCTTGGAGTAAGCCGAAGGAGTAAACGTAGGTGAAAACGTAGGTTTTGGAACAGGAACCGAAACCGAAGACGAAGACGAAACAGAAACCGAAACCGAAGACGAAGACAGAGATGGAGATGGAGATGGAGATGGAGATGGAATCGGAATTCAGAATCGCAAACAGAGAACAGAACCCTCTGTATTGACGCGTGCAGAGCTCTGATACCACTGTTGTCAGGATCTTGCTTACGCGCATACAGAGATTACGGACGCAGAAAAAACACACAGAAAATAGAGGCAACAAGAGACGAGACCGAACGCAAAATTGGGTGCAATCTCCCCCCATGCACTCTGCCTCGACAGTCCACAGAGTGCATGTATTTATAGGAATTTTGATTACGTCGAAAAGAGTGGTTACAAGAGGGCGGCTTTGAAAAGCAAGCGTGAAACTAAAAGTTGATAACTTTTACAGAAAGCCATTACTTTGAATAACAGAAACTGCGGTCTACAACGACCCTTATTCTAACCATTACTTTTCTAACAATAGAACCTTCTACGCAGGTTTATTTACAAGCTAAATAATAATTATTCGGATTATTGATGTCCGCCCTTTCACGCCTTGCACGCTCCTCACGAACCTTCAGCTGCTATATCAGAAACATCAAAAACATATTAATATATTAATAATATAACACTTTAGCAATGCATTGTTCAATAATATACAACAACAACAATAATTATCAAGTGTTGGAACATCAAGCTTACACTATGCTTGAGGTGGATTTGATCTACGTCGAAGGCTATTGCGTCGAAAGAATATCCGTTGGAGAGTTCTTTTTCTTATGCTCATTTATTGTATTTTTTTGAGAGATTTTTGATGGTTCATTTACCGTTGTAAAAGCCTTAAGATTTACACATGTAAAGGTAGAAAGATAGAGCCCAAATCCCATGAATTTGTGGTGGTTGAAGTTGCATTCAATCAAGCAATCAATCACCTAAAAGTAGATCAAACTAGATCTTCACTTTTCCTAGATTGTAGGAAAGTGAATTGATTCCCTCCAACAATCATTCCCACCTTCATTTGAATTCAAACTTCACTTGTAGAAGTCGTGGAACACTCCTAGATTCTATATAAAGACTTGAAATCACTTGTACATTACATGGAAGCAATATACAAACACTTGTGACCATCATTGTCTTGCTCCTTTCTCTGCATCATCTTCTTTGCCAACAATAATCTTGCAGAGGCTTCTGCTCTCTCTCTCGAGCTCCAAATTGAGTGCAAGATGGCTCATCAAAAGGTATTAGTGTCTAGTTTATTTCTATAAATTTTCATAGCATTTGGTTTTGTAGATTGGGAGAAATCTTAGTCTTTCTGTCTCGGGGTCAATCTCTGCGTATTCCTGAAAAATAGGAAGTACCACCGGTGAATGTCTCATTTATTCCTATAGCATATTTTGCTTATTCCTTATACTTTTGTGCATTCTATACACTCAACCCTATGTTTATCACTTCCATAAAAGGATTTTTTCTAATTGTAATCACGTTGGTCGCTATGGGCATTTGAAGATTGTCTCTTCCATAGATAGTAAGTTTTTTGAGCTAGTCGACCCGTGAACCTATCTGTTTTGTATCGGCTCATTCTCCTTGATGCTCCAAAGTACATAGTGTGTTTCTTTGCACTTATCGCATGAATATAAGGTCTATTTGAGTCTCCATAAGGTCAAGGGATGGTCTTGAGCCGGTTGGCTTGACCAAACTTTGTCACTTTGAAACACACTTTTCTACCTCCTACAAGCTTCTCCAAGTTCTTTCAATGGTATCAGAGATAGATCAAGATGGGTGACGGCTTTCCCTCAATGATCGAGAAGCTTGATCGACACAACTACACGGCTTGGCAAATCAGAATGGAGGCCTATTTGCAAGGTAGAAATCTTTATGGAATTGTAGCAGGTGATGAAGCTATGCCTATTCCAAGATCCAAAGGAGGACCTACACAAGAGGAGACAGATAAGCTCACACTTTGGTGCGGAAGGGATGCTCAAGCAAGGTCGTACATACTAAACTCTATCTCTGACTTTCTATTACCACATATTAGAGGATGCAAGACATCTCAAGAGACTTGGGATGCCCTTGAGACTTTCTTTTCTGCTAGTACCAAAGCAAGAAAGAATCATCTTTGGAACGAGTTCAACCAAATGAAGAAGGCACCTAAACAAACCATCACAGAGTTTGTTACCAAGGTCAAGGAGGTTGCGGATCAGTTAGCTTCCATTGGAGAGCTGATTGAAGAAGAGGTCATCATGAGGCAAATTCTCAATGTCATTCAAAGTGATAAGCAATGGCAATCCTCTTCAATCAAGAAGCCAACAATAGCATAAAGGAAGGTAACTCTTATCATGGTAATTCAACTAGTGCTTTATATGCAGATAAGAAGGATAAGAAGCAGAAAGGCAAGAAGAAGGAAGAAGATGAAGAAGAGACCTCCCAAGCCAACTTCGCAAGCAAGAGCAAGTGGAAAGGGAAGAAGAAAGGACCAAAGCAAGCCAAAGCCAAAGGTCAAAATGTTCAACCTTGTGCCATATGCGATAAGACTAACCACACCACTCAAAATTGTTGGTTCAATGGGAAGACCCAGAAAGGAAGTGGAAGAGGTGGATATGGCAGCAATAGAGGCAGAGGTGGACACAACTTCAACAATAACAATAGAAGCATAATAGAAGGGACTACAACAATTATCCAGAAGATCAACCACATGAAGACTCATTGCTTCTTATGAATCTAAGCCACAAAGAAGGTAAAGAAGATGATCATTTGTTCTACATAGATTCAGGATGCTCAAATCATGTTGCAGGCAACATTGCTCTTCTATTTGATTTGGAAAGTCCAAAGCATAGACATGAAGTGCAAAGAGGGGATGACACAAAGCACAATGTGGAGAAGATTGGTAATGTCAAAGCTTCCAATGGCAAGACAAACATTCTAAGTAAGGTTCTCTATGTACCCACTATCACTAAAAACCTAATAAGTGTAGGACAAATAGTTGAAAAAGGCTTGCAAATTAGTTTCACCCAACATGGAGCTTTTGTGGAAGATCCATGTCAACACTTCAAAAAGATAGCCTGAGGTGAGAAGCATGGTAGGCTCTTTACTTTTGAAGTAGGAGAAACCAAGAACATAGCTCTATTAAACTTTGAGTCTCAAACCCTAAGTGAGCTTGAAGTGTTGCATAAGAGACTTGCTCATGTGAATGAAAGAACCTTGAAGGATATATGCAGGGATCAAAGTGTTCTAGGACTGCCGAACATATCAAAGCAACACATGATCAACAGGTGTGATGCATGTTAGATTGGGAAGGCACAAAGACAACCATTCAACCACAAAGGCTACATCCACGACAACTTATTGGACTTAGTACATACAGATGTATGGGGACCAAGTCAAGAACCTTCATTGGCAGGATCAAGGTATTATGTCTCATTTATTGACGACCATAGTAGATGGAATGTTTTATACTTTATCAAGAGTAATACTGAAGTGTTTGATTGCTTCAAAAAGTCTCTTGCATGGAGAATCATACAGGTAGATCACTAAAGAAGCTCAAATCTGATGGAGGGGGAGAATACTTCTCCAAAGAGTTTGATGAGTTCTTGCAGGACAAAGGTATGAAAAGGGAAGTGACTACTAGGTACTCTCCTCAACTAAATGGAACTACAGAGAGGAGAAACAAGACATTGGTTGGATCAGCCCGAACAATGCTTGAAGAGAAGAAGTGGCCACATTATCTATGGGCAGAAGCTATTTCAACTGCTATGTACCTTGTCAATAGACTACCATCCAAATCACTTCAAGGTATGAATCCTTATGAAGCATGGCATGGAAGAAAACCTAGTCTTGGACATTGCAAGGTTTTTGGTTGTTTAGCTTATGTTCATGTACCATCACACATAAGAGGTAAGCTAGATGAAAGGGCAACAAAGGCAGTGTTTATTGGATATGATTCAACTCAGATGGGTTACAGGTTCTTCAATCCTTCAACCAAGCAATTCACTACAAGTAGAGATGTTGTGTTTGAAGAACAGAGGTCTTGGTATGATGAAGACAAACAAAAGGTAACACTACCATATGATCTTGATTCTGACTCTTATCAATTAGGAAGCAAGCATGATACACAGGTCCAGGATCCAAGAAGTGATACAGACGATGACCAAGATCAAAGAGAAAAGGATTACAAGCTATGGAAGTCAAGAGGCAAAGCAAAGATGCAAGACGTTGGAGAATGCTGCAAACAAGTACCTAGAGGATCAGCAAGAGAGAAGAAACAACCAGAAAGATATGGATATGATTCCACATTTGTTACGAAGCATTCAATCTACTTGGCAAAAGACTCTATTTCAGAGGAACCCTCAACCTATGAAGAAGCAAATAGAAACCCTAATTGGGAAAAGTCCATGAAAGAAGAGATAGATGCATTAAAGGAGATGGACACTTGGGATTTGGTTCCAATGTCACCGAATCAAAAGGTAATTGGTTGCAGATGGGTATATAAAGTTAAAAGAAATTCAGATGGATCAGTTTGTAGGTACATGGCAAGATTAGTTGCCAAAAAAGGATGCTCACAGACTCATGGTATAGACTATGAGGAAACATTCTCACCAGTTGCAAAGATGACTACAATCAGGACATTGATAAGTGTAGCTGCTGCAAGGAACTGGAGACTCCTCCAACTTGATGTGAAAAATGCATTCTTAAATGGTTGGATAAGTGAAGAGGTATACATGTCACAACAACCAGGTTTTGAAAACCCTAATCATCCATCTTATGTTTGCAGACTTAAGAAAGCATTGTATGGATTGAAACAAGCTCCTAGAGCTTGGAACTACAGGTTGGTTACATATCTTCAAGATCAAGGGTTCAAAGCTAGCAGCTCAGATCCTTCTCTATTCATCAAAAGGGATCACAATGAGGTTATCTATCTATGTGTATGTGTAGATATTATTGTGACATGTGATGATCTAAATGGCATTCAAAGGATCAAGAGACACATGCAAGAGGAGTTTAAAATCAGTGACCTAGGTGGGCTCACATATTTCCTAGGTATGCAGGTGATGTACATAGATGAAGGAATGTATTTGACTCAAAGAAGATACATCCAGGATCTTCTTCTCAAGTTCAAAATGGAGAACACTAAACCTGCAGGTACACCTTTGGAGATGAATTATAAGCTAAGTGTTTATGAAGGTGAGAAAATTGTAGACATTAAAGAGTATCAAAGCTTGGTAGGTATCTTGATATATGCTACTCATACAAGGGCATACGTCTCATATAGTGTGGGAGTGCATAGTCAGTTCATGCACTCACCGAGAAGACCACACATGGATGCGGCTAAGAGAGTACTTAAGTATCTCAAAAGTACAATCAAGGAAGGTATATTCTATCCTTATTCTTCAGATTTGGATATCAAAATCTATTCAGATGCAGATTGGGCAGGAGCTAAGGATGATAGAAAAAGTACATCTGGTTACTTAGCATTTGCAGGTTCAAAGCTAGTGTCATGGAGTTCCAAGAAGCAACCAACAGTTGCTTTATCCTCAACTGAAGCAGAGTATAGAGGCTTGAACATAGCAACTCAAGAGGCAATATGGTTAAAAGCATTGTATACAGATTTGGGACTTGTGATTCCAAACCTCACATATTTGGAGATAATGTAAGTTCCATGCATCTAGCAGAAAATCCTATTTTCCATGCGAAAACCAAGCACATAGAAGTCCATTACCACTTCATCAGGGAGAAGCTCATGGCAAAGGAGATTGACATTTCTTTTGTTCCAACTGATAAGCAAGTAGCAAATATGATGACGAAGGAACTTGATGGAATAGAGCTTTGTAGATTCAAAGCTATGGCAGGTATTCAACCTATTAGAGAATGAAGACTCAAGCATACTTTAGCTTGAGGGGGAGCTATTGGAACATCAAGCTTACACTATGCTTGAGGTGGATTTGATCTACATTGAAGGCTATCGTGTGGAAAGAATATCCGATGGAGAGTTCTTTTTCTTATGCTCATTTATTGTATTTTTTTCAGAGATTTTTGATGGTTCATTTACCGTTGTAAAAGCCTTGAGCTTTACACATGTAAAGGTAGAAAGATAGAGCCCAAATCCCACGAATTTGTGGTGGTTTAAGTTGCATTCAATCAAGCAATCAATCACCTAAAAGTAGATCAAACTAGATCTTCCCTTTTCCTAGATTGTAGGAAAGTGAATTGATTCCCTCCAACAACCATTCCCACCTTCATTTGAATTCAAAATTCACGTGTAGAAGTTGTGGAACACTCCTAGAGTCTATATAAAGACTTGAAATCACTTGTACATTACATGAAAGCAATATACATACACTTGTAACCATCATTGTCTTGCTCCTTCAATTCTCTGCATCATCTTCTTCGTCGACAGTAATCTTGCAGAGGCTGTTTCTCTCTCTCTAGAGGTCTAAATTAAGTGCAAGATGGCTCATTGGAAAGTTATTAGTGCCTAGTTTATGTCTATAAATGTTCATAGAATTTGGTTTAGTAGATTGGGAGAAATATGAGTTTTTCTATCTTGGGGTCAATCTCTACGTATTCCTGAAAAATAGGAAGTACCACTGGTGAATGTCTCATTCATTCTTATAGCATATTTTGCTTATTACTTATACTTTTGTGCATTATATACACTCAACCCTAAGTTTATCACTCCCATAAAAGTATTTTTTCTAATTGTAATCACGCTGGTCGCTATGGGCATTTGAAGTTCATTGTTTCTTCCATAGATAGTAAGTTTTTTGAGTTACTCGACCCGCGAACCTATCTGTTTTGTATCAGCTCATTCTCCTTGATGCTCCAAAGTACATAGTGTGTTTCTTTGAACTTATCGCATGATTATAAGGTCTATTTGAGTCTCCATAAGCTCAAGGGATGGTCTTGTGTCGGTTTGCTTGACCAAACTTCATCACTTCGAAACGCACTTTTCTACCTCCTACAAGCTTCTCTTAGTTCTTTCACCAAGGAGGATATAAATTTAGGAGAGAATAAAACAACTATGCCAATGATCACGATCAAGAGGATTCATTGCTTCTAATGAACATGAACATGAACTAAGGTAAAGTAGATGAACATGTATTCTATATAGACTCAAGTTGCTCAAATCATGTAGCAGGGATTGTAGCTCTACTCTCAAACTTGGAGGATCCAAGGAATAAACATGAAGTCTAAACAAGAGATGATAGTGGCATCCAATGGAGAAGATAGGAAATTTGAAGACTTTAGATGGTAGTATGAACCTATTGAGCAAGGTATTGTATGTGCCAACCATCACCAAAGACCTCATAAGTGTAGGAAAGATTGTTGAAAAAAGATTGCGCATTAGATTCACAAAGAATGGAGCATTTGTTGAAGACCCACACTAGGGATTCAAGAGGATAGCAAGAGGAGAAAATTCAAGTAGATTGTTTACATTTGAGCTCCAAGATACTAGAAACATTGCATTGTTCAATTATGGTAGTCAAACCTTATCAGAGTTGGAAATTTGGCACAAGAGGTTAGCTCATATAGGTGAAGGGGCTTTGAAGCAAATTAGTAGGTATTAGAGTGCTCTTGGTCTTCCAAACATATCCAAACAATGCATGATATACAAATGTAGTGCGTGTAAATTTGGCAAGTCTCACAGACAACCATTCAAAAAGAAGGGTCACATTCATGGAGACCTATTGGAGTTAGTCCATATAGATATATGGGGACCAAGCAAGTATCATTCAATCTTTTGATCCAGGTATTATGTGTCATTCATTGATGAGTGTAGCAAATTGACAATACTATAATTTATGAAGCATAAAAATGAAGTCTTTTCATGTTTCAAGGAATATCTAGCACTTGTAGAAATTCAAACATGTAAAACTTTGAAGAGTCTAAGGTCAAATGTAAGGGGAGAATATCTCTCCGATGACTTTGACTCTTATCTCCAAGAGAAGAATCAAAAGAGAGATTACAACTGGTAATAAACTAGAGCAAAATGGAGTGTAGAGAGAGGAAATAGGACCATAGTGGAGGCTAAAAGATCAATGCTAAATGAGAAGAAATTATCCAACTACTTATGGGTAGAGGTTTTGTTCACAAACACCTATCTGATCAATAGAAACCCATAAAAGTCATTGGATGGAATGACCCCTTATGAAGCATCGAATGGAAGAAGACCTAGCCTTGATCATTACAAGATCTTTGGGTGCATAGCATATGCACACATACCTTCACAAATTAGAGGCAAATTAGATCCAAAGGTAGAGAAATGCATCTTTATTGGCTATGACCTTAACTAGAAAGGTTATAGGCTATACAATCCAAGCAATAAAGGATTCATTTTAGGTAGAGATGTTGTGTTTGATGAAAACAAACCTTGGTTTGAAGATGATTACAAGAAAATCAAACTTCCTATGATCTAGACGAAGACTTTCCAACATTCTCAAAGAGGAATGAGCATACACTTCAAGCATCAAGTGATTCTAATGATGATCAGAAGAATCCAAGAAGGGAAATCAACTTTGGGAACTCCAAAGGCAAAGTCAAAGTGTAGGAGATGAGAGATGTGGCAGAATCATCTCAACAAACCATAAAAAGGTGTACTAGAGAGAAAACGAAGCCAAAAAGGTATGGTTATGATACTTCTCTAGTCACTAAGCATTCAATATACATAGCAGAGGACACAAATTTTGAAGAACCATCTAGATATGAAGAAGCCAAAATGGAGAAGTGCCATGGAGAAAGAAATAGAAGCTCTACAAGAGAATGAGACTTGGGAATTGGTCCCCAAGAAACCATCTATGAAGGTCATTGGCTCGAGATGAATTTACAAGGTAAAGAAGAATTTTGATTGTTTAATTAACAAGTACAAAGCAAGGCTTGTAGCCAAAGGGTTTGCACAAACCCAATGTATTGATTATGAAGAGACATTCTCACCTATGGCAAAAATGCCTACAATTAGATTACTTAAGTGTGTTACATCTTCCAAGAATTGGAATATATATCAAATGGATGTTAAAAATGCTTTTCTAAATGGATGGATTTTACAGGAGGTATACATGGCTCAACCTCCTGGATTTTAAGATCAATCATATCTTGAACATGTGTGTAGATTGAGGAAAGCCTTGTATGTCTTGAAGCAAGTTCCTAGAGCTTGGAATCATAGACTTGTCACTTACTTGCAAGAGAAAGGTTTTATGGTAAGCAAGGTAGATCCTTCCCTCTTCATTAAGAGGAACCACTCAGAGGTCATATACCTTTGTGTATATGTGGATGGCATAATCATTATAGGTAATGATGTAGATAGAATTAGGAAAATCAAAGCTCAAATGAAGGAAGAGTTCAAGATTAGTGATCTAGGCTTACTCACATACTTCCTAGGTTTGGAAGTGGTATATATAGAGAAAGGTATGTTCCTCACTCAAAGAAAGTACATTGGAGCTATGCTCACCAAGTTCAAGATGGAAAATACAAAGGTTGCAGGTACACCCATGGAGGTAAATCTGAAGCAAAGTGCTCATGAAGGTGAGTTATTTGAAGATGTTACCAGCTATCAAAGCTTATTTAGAAGCTTGAATTATGGTACTCTAACTAGAGTAGATATATGTTATGGATTTAGTGTGCTAAGTCAGTTCATGCACACTCCAAGGAAGTCTCACATGGAAGTAGCCAAGAGAATTTTGAAGTGCTTGAAGGGCATAATCAATGAAGGGTTATACTACCCTCATACATCTAACAAAGATGTTAAAGTATTTTCTGATGCAAATTGGGTAGGCTCTAAAGATGATAGGAGAAGCACATCAAGCTACCTTACTTTTGTAGGTACAAAGTTGATTTCATGGTCTTTTGAGAAGCAACCTAGAGTTGCTCTTTCATTAACAGAAGCTGAATACAGAGGACTTGCAAATGCTACACAAGAAGCTATGTGGATTAGGACCCTATATTAAGATTTAGGGTTAAATACTTCTACTCCACATATATTTGGAGACAACATTAGTTCATTACATCTTGCTAATAACCATACCTATCATGCTAGGACCAAAAATATAGAAGTTCACTACCATTATGTTAGGGAAAAGATCATGAGTAAGGAGGTACAACTCTCAGATGTATCTACACAGCAACAATGTGTAGATATGATGACAAAGGCATTGGATGGAAACAAATTAAACAAGTTCAAATGAATTATCGATGTGTAGTAAACCATGAATTATTGAATAGTCAAGCATCTTAGGCTTAAGGGGGAGTTGTTGGTGCAATTAACAAGCCTACAAGCATTGCTAAAGCCATAGGACTACACATCCATTTATCCCTTCACAAGAGAGAACTACATGTGAACTTTGCTAGTCATTTTTTGGCATAGTTACTTTGGATAATTGTAAAAGGAAAGAGAATAAGGAATCTCATGAAGTTATGGAGCTGAATCCATGAATCATTTTTTAGGAAGAATAAATTCAAATTAGCTAAACTGTAGGATCACTTTTAGGCATGGGAAAATTCAAATTCAAAATAAAACTATGTGTATGAATACACATACTTTTAGCCACGGGATAAGGGTGCTATTCTAAGATACATTAAGATACTCTTGTGAGCATAAATTCAGTTCACTTCATGTACAATTAGTCCACTACACTTCCCTTGTATGTTCATTAGCATATACATTTTGATACCTTTCTTCAAGTACATCTCTATCTATTGTTCTCTGCTACATCTTCATCATTACAATGATTTTGTGGAATCAATTTATCTATGTGTACTCACTCGTTTTCTATACTTTAACTTGTGCTAGTTAAATTGAAGCTTGAATATCCATTTTCATTAAGTTTGGTTTAGTGGATTTGGAGATATGAAGCATAAAGGTGACTATGTCTGCACACCTTCTAGATCCTGAAAAGTTGAGATGACCCCCCTAACGTATTAGATTCATTTCTCAGTGTATGGTATAAGTAAATTGATGAGATAAATTTCTTTAGTTAGCTACACACTCCACTTAGATGTGTGCAAAAGCTCTTTGGTCAATTCATACCAGGTTGGGAGCTTTGAGCATAATACTGAACACTCCTATTCCCAAAATAGAAGGTTTCTTCACATTCCTTGCATATGCAAGTTATCGGTTTTCATGCAAACATTTGAAAAAGATAATCCAAAGGACTTGGTGGTTCCAAGTGCATTATTGTGAAGATAAAGAAGTATGTTAAGCATTCCTAAAGTAAATTCGGTAGGTGTGGATCAATTTTTGTAAAACACCAGCTCATCTCTAGAACCTATCTATCCATCTCTTTACAAATATGAGGCCTTTGGGCTAAAACTTAAAGGATCTACTATGGCTTGATTTCAACCCTTATATATTCAGAACTTTGCAAATCTGGATAGACTTGTAGAAGATTCGATTGGATACTTTTCAAAAGAGGATTCAAACATGATGCCTCTTATCTAATCCATAGATTTAAACATTTGGGCTTTGAGACAATGTGATTAGACATGTGATGTTTGAAGCAATACATATCAAGGCATCCACCTCATGAGCTGCCTTACAAGGAAAGATAGTACATTTATTCACAAATTGACTAACAAGAAGCAAAATGCAAAGGATATTATTCATTAGAAAACCATAAACTATTTGAATGCATCAAATAATGTATTGACTTGGAAGATGACTTGGGAGACTGTCTTAAAAGTAGAAAGATTGCTTGCATGAAATTTGATTCATTTTTAGATGATGTAGTAAAGAGACTTTCAAAGAAATTGAATCTCCGTAAAGCTAACAAGCATGAAGATAGGTCATACCATAGTAGATACTTGTGTTGCTGATCATTCTATTAGATTTTCTCCTAGAACAAACTAGGGATATAGACATCAAAAAAATCGTAAAAGCACTTAGTGGTTTGACATTGAACAAAAGATGGCTAATCATACCATTACTATTGTTACTACAATACAAAAGTTATATGTGAACAAAAAAATAATCAAAGGCCATAGATATACCAAAGACAATATCAATAGGGAAAGAATCAAAATCAAGAGTATCATCAACAAACACAAAGACAATATCAAAAATAGGGATCTTTCATGGGGCAATATATATTTAGTATTGGTAGAATCCAACACATGATGTGCTAGGACAACATTTGCTTATCTTGAACTAGTCATTCCACCAAGTATATGGTGGAAGGAAACCATGAAAGGGACATAGTGTTATTTGTACCTACAAGAAATCTAGGGAGCAATGACACAAATTATGACTTTGGTTATGATCCTTATAATGAAAATCAGGAGAAAAATCCTAGTGGGATCAAGGATAAAACATCTATGAGTAGAATGACTTTGAGAAATTGGGTGTTTGGCATTCAGATCCTGCATACCAAGTTAGTAATCAAGCACGTCCTCTAAGAGAGATTACCAATTCCTAGGGGGAAATGTTATAGATCCAACTGATATTGCTTCATTTGCAATTTTCCTCTAGTGCAAGCACATAAAAATTGACCAAATCCTTCTTTTGGTTTTGTGCAAGGTGTGGAGTTGTTGGAAGTAGCCAAGGTGGCTTTACAAGAAAAAGAAGCTATCAGAGAGAATCAAAACAGAGGGAGATTCAAGCAAGATTAAGGAGATAGAGCAGTCAATGAAGGCTTGACAACTAGGCCTACATAATTTCTCAAATGATAACTCTTTTGCAATAGTGATTTTAATCACTACACACCATTTAAATACTGTTTTTGATGATTCTTACTCCATTTTGTGCAAGCCAAGGAGTCCTTGAGCTTGAGGAGTATTAGATCTAAGTACATACCTCTTTTCATATTTTTTTAGAGCTCTTTTGAGCCTCCAAATTAGCCTAGGAACCTAATTTTTTACTAGGCTAGACACAAGGTCCGGACAAAGCCATAGCTAGTCAAAAACTATAAAAGCAACTAGAGAGCTCATTATCAGGGTTAGCAAATTGGGAATTGAAGTTAACAAAAGAGCTTGTAATCTTGTTTTTGTCTAATTAAGGATTCCATTTCTCCATCTCTTTCTCTTGTTGTGTGTGCACATATGTGTGTATGTGTGTGCATGCTTGTGTGCTTCTCACTCACTTGCGCATTTCATTTGCTCAAGGTAGTCATACCTATTGGAACATCAAGCTTTCATTATGTTTGAGGTGGATATGATCTTCATCAAATTTTTCATTTGGATGGTATGGCACCATCTACCATACATGTACATTGAACAATAGCACTTATGTGCACATTACTTCTTTGTAATCATTGGTTGATCACTTATGATCATTTCTTGTTAGGTTCAAAGTATTTAACTTTGTAAAAGAGTAAAAGGTCAATCAATCAATCAAAAAGTAGATATGACTTCAACTTTCTCTTTTCCTAGATTGTAGGGAAAGATTTCAATCAATCTAAACTAACAAATCTGCTTGATTTAGAATTCAAATTCATGAAGAAAAGGTGTGTTCATATCCTCAAGATTCTATATAAAGAGTCCAAAACATTTGTAAATAAAGGAGAGTATTGATTCAAAGCAATACATATACTCTTTGATCATTGCTTTGTGCCATTTCTATTATCTTCTCGTTCTTTCCCAAAGTCAGTGAGTTTGTAGAGATTGTGGCTCTCTCTACGGAGTTCCAAATCTAGTGTTTAAGCATGAATTGGAAAGGTATAGCTATCTAGTTTATGTGTACAAATTTTCAAGTCATATAGTTCATTAATTTTAGAGAAATCTAAGTTTTAGAGTCTTGGGGTCATTCTCTGCACATCCCTAAACAATTAGGATGACACTAGTTCAGTGATAAGGTGATTGCTTCTTCGTTGGTTGTTATAAAGTAGGGATTTTATGCATTTTAGCACACCAATCCTATGCATGAAACTTCCTTACGAGGATTGTTTCCAATTGTTATTGTGCTGGGTGCTCTCAGTGTTTGAAGTCACAACTTCCATCCATTTTTAGAAGGCTTTTGTGAGCTAGTCAAGGTGCAAGTTATCTATTTTGCATCAACTTGTTCTTGTTGATGGTAAAAAGTAATTATTGGGTTTTATTGCACTAAAAAGAAGCATAAAGGGTCTACTTTACATGTCCAAAGAGCTAGGGTTGGTCCTATGCTGGTTTGCTAGACGAACTTGACCACTTGACAACTCAACTTTCCAAGCCTCTCCAAGCTTCTCTAACTTCTTTCAAAGGTATCAGAGCAACTTCAAGATGGGATATGGCTTTCCATAAATGATTAAGAAGCTCGATAGACACAATTATGCTACTTGGAAAATTAGAATGAAGGCTTATTTGCAAGGAAGAAATCTATATGGGATTGTATTAGGTGATGAAGCGATGCCTATTCCAAGATCCAAAGAAGGACCTACTCAAGAGGAATGAGATAAGCTCACACTTTGGTGTGCAAGGGATGCTCAAGCAAGGTCATAGATACTCAAATCTATCTCTGATTCTGTATTACCATATATTAGAGGATGCAAGACATCTCAAGAGAATTGGGTTTCCTAGAGAATTTCTTGTCTGATAGTAAGGAAGAACCATCTTTGGAATGAGTTCAATCACATGTAGAAGAGTAAAAAAGAAAAACCATCACTGAGTTTTTTACAAAGGTCAAGGAAGTTTCTAATGAATTGGCATCCATTCGAGAGCTGATTGAAGAAGAGGCCATCATAAGGCGAATTCTCAATGGGATTATAGGTGATAAGCAATGGCAATCTTTCACCACAGCTTATGATCTCATCGTGGATGTGCAAAATCCAAAATTCAACATCTTTCTTGGACAAATCTTCAATCAAGAGGCCAACAATAACATAAATGAAGGTAACTCCTATCATGGTAATTCAACTAGTGCTCTACATGCAAATATGAAGGACAAGAAGCTAAACGGCAAGCATAAGGAAGAAGATCAAGGGGAGACTTCGCAAGCCAACTTTGCAGGCAAGAGCAAGTGGCAAGGGAAGAAGAGAGGACCAAAGCTTGACAAGAGAAAAGGCGAGAATGTTCAACCTTGTGCCATGTGTGCACAATTTCTTCACTTCACATGAGGCTGCTCCTATAAGGAATATTGTCACATGTGCTAACAAATCCTCTTATAGTATCATAGGAGTTTGAAAATATAATTTTGACTATTTTTTTGGTAGTTCTTGCACATTGTCAGATACCTTTTTTGTACTAAGGATCAAGAAAATTTTGTTATCGATTTCAGCGCTAGTCAAGTTTGCTTGGTGATTGATGAATAGTTCATGATCTCTCAAATGGTGATGTCATCATTGCTTCTAACATTTTATGTCAGAGGTTGTATAAGCTCACAAATTATGAGAAATCTATGAATGATTTATCATGTTGAGTTCATTATTCTCAAGCTATCAAATGCAAAGCCTTGGCATGCATGGTGATCTGAATTTTGCTAGTTTGCTTCCCCTTCAAAAATATTAAATGGTTTCCTCTCTTCCAAAACTTAAGGTACCTTCTAAAAATGCCTATGAAGGTTTTATTATGGGAAACCATGTCTATGAAAAAAGAACCTTCTAAACACGTCTATGAAGGTTCTTTCTTCCTAAAAGTTGATCTAATTAGATTTGTACATAAATTGTAGCTTGTCCATAGTGATGAGTGTGGTCCTATGTAGACAGCTTCATTTGGGAATAACCTATACTTCATGACTTTCATTGATGACTTTTCTAGCCATGTGTGGGTTTATCCATTGAAAGAAAATTCCAAGGAGTTTATGTGCTTACAATGGTTCCTAGTTATGGTTGAAATCTCTCAATCATGTAAAATGGGAACCCTTGTTCTAATCAAGGGGGTAGTATATGTCTTATGAATTTAATGCATTTATAGCTTAGTGTGGGATAGAACATCAATATAAAGTGCCATATACACCTGACCAAAATGTATTTTTTGAAAGAAAGAACAAGTTTCGCATGGATATGGCAAGGTGTATGGTCAAAACTTAGGCTTTACCACACAAATTCTGGCTCAAGGTTGTCATGTGCACAACTATGTAGTTAACATGTGTCCACGAAAGCATTGCAACCTATCACTCCATATGAGGCTTGTCATGGTCAAAAGCCATATGTTCATCATCTATGTGTTTTTGGTTGTCTGGCTTATCCATTAGTGCTTGAACAATAATGCAAAATATTGAGCGAGAAAGCATTGAAATGCATTTTTGTTGGGTGTAGCTGCGAAAACAAAGGTTATGGTGTACATCATCCATAAAAAACACATTATGTTTAGCTATGATGTTGTTTTTGTAAAGGATGCAATTTAATCCTTATGTTTATGCAGCAAAGAGACAATAGGTAGCTCAAAGGATGTGTATGATACTTTGTTGCCTCGTTTTATAGGTGGACAATCAATTGTTGGTCCAAGTGAGGTGATTTATCTGCCGTATAGGTTTCAAATGATGATATAGATCATGCCATTTTACATGATGCACTTATTGATGAGAGGGTTGACATAGAAGAGGCAAAAACTATGCATGGATGGCTGGTCCAAACTTTGAGGGATAGAAAATTAGAAGCACCTTTTTCATATCGTACTCATTAACGCTTGCATAATGCTTATTTTGTGTTAGATTGTTATGCAATGGTTGTCTCTAGTCCTTATGATGAGAATGGGCTTGTTTCTTCTAATGAAGCACATAATTCAAAATATTGGATGGTAGTTATGCAATTAGAAAATGATGATAATATAAAGAATAGTACTTTGTTTTTATGTGCTTTTCCTATAGGAAAAAAATCCATTGGCACTAAATGTATATACAAGCTAAAATGTAAACTTGATGGAACAATTGATATGTATGAGGCTAGGCTTGTTGCCAAAGGTTATGCTCAAGAGATGGGCATTTTTTTAATGTGACCTTTGCTCTCACATGTCAAATGTCGATTATTCATAGCATTTGTGCACTTGCAGCTCATCATGGCTAGAATGTACATCAGTTGGACATTAAAACAACATTTATCAATGGTGATTTACATGAACTCCTCAATCTTGGTTGTAATTAGAGAATCTTGATCAGAGCAAATTGAGGTTTGGTTGGTAGAGAGATCATTTTTGAGGTTTGGTTGGTGGATGTTAAAGCTTTTATAGTAGAGATCTTTTGTAATTGAAAGCACTCCATTGTTCCTCTCTTCTCCTTGTTAAAAATTAGGTTCTAGGGCTTATTTGAGGGCTCAAACAGAATCTAAAAATTATGAAAATTGGTAGGTAAATACTTCTAATACTCCTCAAGCTTGTGGACCTAAAACTATCAAAAATGATATTTATAATGTTGGTGTAGTGATGAAAATCACTTTTGGTTGAGAATAATTCATGAAAAGAATGATTAGGCCTATTCTTTGCTGAATCTACATAATGTTTCCATCTTCTTGCTCCTTCTAACTCCCTTCTTTGGCCTTCTTTTTTTTTATGCTTGTAACACTCCCCCCTCTCTAGGGTCTATCACCCTTGATAGACCTTTGTTCTATAGGGTGGTTGATGTAATACTAGATGACATCCGTGTCTAGTTCATGTTCACAGAGCCATAATCCCAATTTCAATGCATCCAAATTAATGGCACTAGGGATCTCTCGTTGTGGAGTTGTGTAATATTGAGAATACATCGCTTGATCACATGCAAATAGTTGAAGGAGGTGAGTTGGTCTAGGCGTGAAGACCTCAAACTGATACTCCTAAAAGCATGTAGTGAACATATCTTCGAAAGTTTGCTTGTAGCAGGCTGGGAGGTATTTAAATTGGGCATGCCAAGCATAGGCTACTCGAATATTAGGGGTCATGCTCATGTGATACACAAAGTCATAGTTTCCATTGGTAAAGCCCAAGAGAGTGACTTTTGGTGCCTATGTATTGTGAAATGTTTTGAAAACAACTTGCATCATATCAAGAATCTTCAACATCATCTGCACCATGATATATGGAATTGGCTTTAACTGAGAGAGCCAGTGGTGTATAGTGGCCATCATATAAGCTATGAAAGGTGGTTCCTGCACTGGCGTGATGTATGGATAATTGAGCCACTTCTTACATTGTGCATTATTCTACACCTTGATAGCAAAGGCTTTCCATGAACTATGCCTTGGAACTAGATTGTAGTATGGATTATAAAGAATATGTAGGGTGCATTGTTCTAAGCGTGCATCACTTTTTGGTAAATTTCTAAGAGGGTTTTCTGCCATATGAGTTGAAAAATAGTACCTTTCCATGTTGTCGGTGGTAAATCCTATTGCTAGAATTGTGTAGCAAATGTAGGTGTCTTCCCCCTGACTCTCTAAATTTCTACATTATAATCATTCAAAATTACAAAATAGGGTCTATACTAGAGTTCAGAGGCCATGTCTTTCACGTGCTAAGTGTTGGAAGTAGTTGGATTGCATCACAATTTCTTCTATGATGTGCATGGCTTGATTCCGCACCACACTGGGATCTTCATGGGTGCATCCAATGTCTTCCACTTGCTTCAACTAGGGGGTTCATGGGGCTTCAAAGGTGTAGTTATTCGTTTGCTAGGAATGGTCATAGTCATCTTCAAAATTGTGCTCCACAGGAATGGAAACAGTTTCATCTTTTGTTGCTGCCTCTGGTGGTGATGGTGGTCGTTTGTACTATAGTAGTCTAGTTTATAATTCCACAACCTATTTCTATAGTTCTGTCATTGCAACGGAGTCAACAACAATTGGAGAGGATGATATTATGGTTCTCAACATAATAGTAGGTTATGAATCTCTTTGTTGCTAAGTTGATGTAGCTCTTCGAATAGTTTATCATGTGCATCTAACAAGTTTGCATAATCTTCAAGGATAATCTTGATGTTCTGAAGGGGAACAACTTGAAACTTTGATGGATTGATTGGTGTCGCCGATGTGTTCTCAATGGTAGTGGCTAGCTTTTCTTGATTCTGTAGCTGCAATCATCAATTTTCCTCCTAGGTAGCTACAAGGTGCCTTCATAGTAGCGGCATATTGCGTTGAAGTTTTGAGTTGCATTCTAATTGGTTTCGAAGATGCACTTGGACAAGTTGTACAGCTTCCATATCTGGCATGTGGTGTATAGTGGCCATCATAAAAGCTATGAAAGGTGGTCCCTGCACTGGCGTGATGTATGGATAATTGAGCCACTTCTTACATTGTGCATTATTCTATACCTTGATAGCAAAGGCTTTCCATGAACTACACCTTGGAACTGGTTTGTGGCATGGATTATAAAGAAGATGTAGGGGTGCATTTTTCCAAGTGTGCATCATTTTTAGGTAAGTTTCTTAGAGGGTTTTGTGCCATGTCATTTGAAAAATAGTACCTTTCCATGTTGTCGGTGGTAAATCCTATTGCTAGAATTGTGTAGAAAATGTAGGTGTCTTCCTCGTGACTCTCTAGATTTCTACATTATAATCATCCAAAATTACAAAATAGGATCTGTACTAGAGTTCAAATGTTGTGATGAGTCTTCTAGGTGCTAAGTATTGGAATTAGTCAGATTGCAATACAATTTCTTCTATGATGTGCATGCCTTGATTTGCACCATTATGGGATCTTCATGGGTGCATCCAATGTCTTCCACTTGCTTCAACCAGGGGGTTCATGGGACTTCAAAGGTGTCTTGTCCTTCCGTAGTTATCCGTTTGCTAGGAATGGTCATAGTCATCTTGAGAATTTTCCTCCACTCAAATGGAAATAGTTTCATCTTTTGTTGGTGTCTTTGCTAGTCGTTTGTACTGTAGTAGTCTAGTTTATAGTTCCACAACCTGTTTCTATAGTTCTATCATCGCAATAGAGTCAGCAACAATTGGAGAGGATGATATTATGGTTCTCAACACAATAGTAGGTTATGACTCTCTTTGTTGTTGAGTTGATGTAGCTCTTTGAATCATGTGCATCTAACAAGTGTGCATAATCTTCAAGGATAATCTTGATGTTCTCAGGGGGAACAACCTGAAACTTTGATGGATTGATTGGTGCCCCGAATGTGTTCTCGATGGCAGTTGCTAGATCTTCTTGATTCTCTAACTATAATCATCGATTTTCCTCCTGGGCATCTACAAGGTGCCTCCATAATAGCACCATATTGCATTGAAGTTTTGATTTGCATTCTAATTGGTTTGAGAGATGCGCCTTGACAAATTGTATAGCTTCCATATCTCGCCAATGGTGTATAGTGGCCATCATATAAGCTATGAAAGGTGGTCCTTGCACTAGCGTGATGTATGGATATTGAGCCAGTGCTTACATTGTCCATTATTCTATACCTTGATAGCAAAGGCTTTCCATGACCTACGCCTTGGAAATGGTTTGTAGCATGGATTATAAAGAAGATGTAGGGGTGCATTGTTCCAAGTGTGCATCATTTTTAGGTAAGTTTCTAAGAGGGTTTTGTGCCAGGTCAGTTGAAAAATAGTACCTTTCCATGTTGTCGGTGGTAAATCCTATTGCTAGAATTGTGTAGCAAATGTAGGTGTCTTCCCCCTGAGTCTCTAAATTTCTACATTATAATCATCCAAAATTATAGAATAGGGCCTATACTGGAGTTAACAGGCCGTGATGAGTCTTCTAGGTGCTAACTGTTGGAAGTAGTCGGATTGCAGCACAAGTTCTTCTATGATGTGCATGGCTTGATTCCACACCACTATGGGATCTTCATGGGTGCATCCAATGTCTTCCACTTGCTTCAACTAGGGGGTTCATGGGGCTTCAAAGGTGTCTTTTCCTTCCATAGTTATCTGTTTGGTAGTCATCTTCAAAATTTTGCTCCATTAGAATGGAAACAGTTTCATCTTTTGTTGGTGCCTCTAGTGGTGATGGTGGTTGTTTGTACTGTAGTAGTCTAGTTTATAGTTCCACAACCTGTTTCTATAGTTCTATCATCGCAATGGAGTGAGCAACAATTGAAGAGGATGATATTATGGTTCTCAACACGATAGTAGGTTATGGCTCTCTTTGTTGTTGAGTAGATGTAGCTCTTCGAATAGTTTATCATGTGCATCTAACAAGTTTGCATAATCTTCAAGGATAGTCTTGATGTTCTCAGGGGGAACAACTTGAAATTTTGATGGATTAATTGGTGCCCGCGATGTGTTCTCGATGGCAGTCGCTAGATTTTCTTGATTATGTAATTGCAATCATAGCTTTTTCTCCTGGGCAGCTACAAGGTTCCTTGGTAGTAGCGCCATATTGCGTTGAAGTTTTGAGTTGCATTCTAATTGGTTTCTGAGATGCGCTTGGACAAGTTGTATAGCTTTCATATCTACATCTTGAAGCTTTTTCTCCAGTGTGATATGTGCTTCCTATAACATGCAAAGATAATCCTATGGACTTTCGTAGTCTGCTTCGAGTATTGTTATTCATTGCTGTAATTCCTCAAAGTGATTTTGTAGTGTATTTATTCTTGTTTCGAGAAAGTAGAACTCTGTTCGGAGGAGCATCATACATTGAATCATAGCATTGAATGCATTATCTATAGATTGTTGGAGAAACAATCACTAATTGGACATATATTTGAAGGTCAAAGCTTTAGAAGAAAACCACATGCCTATGTGAAGGGATAAATTCACAAGTGTATTATATTTGTAAAGTTAGTTCACTTTAGTTCTAGAAGTTTTTTAAAAATCATGAGAATAAGAAAATCTATATAAGTTAGTTTGTATCAACTGACGCGATGAGGAAGACAATGAGAAAGTGAGTTAGTACTCACTTTGTATGACTAAGAATAGTCGGGCTTCTCTGCGTGAGAAAGCACTTGTGCATTTGTGAGGTTTCATAGTTATGGAAAGAGTTTATTAAACTTCTGTGTATAAGTCTTCTTCTTCCATCTCCAGAGTTTGTCTTGTGTGAAATGATTTTAGAAGTTGAAGTTTTCCAAGAAAGTCGATGCCTGGCATCGAGTTTATGCTGATAAGTCTATGTTTTATTCTCTGAGTTTTATGTACTTCTAAATCTCTTTGAAAATATGAAGTTTGTGGAGCAACTCGATGCTTGGCATCGACTTCCCACATAAAAGTGGTCTTGTTCATGTCTTGTGTTCATAGGGTAACTCTGGCACTGCAAAAGTGGCTAAAAAATCTCAAAGTCAATGCCTGGCATCAACTTTTGGTTGCAAGTTGATGCTAGGCATCGAATTTTCATTTTTAGACACTCAAAATTACTAAAGGAGGCAAAATTTCCAGTTTTGGCAAGTCATATAGGTTGATCTTGTGAAGGCCATAACATGAGTTCTAGAGATCCATTTCTTGCAAATAATAGCTTCTTGGAAAGCTCTATTCTTCTACTTTAATCCACCAAAAGATCTTGGAGAAATACTATTTGAGCTAAGAGAAATTAGCAAAATACTGAAGGTGTTTCATTTTAGTGATTGGAAAGTTCTGTGGAAGCAAAGTTCTCAGTTTAGGCTATCATTTCTCAAAGTTTGGAGTGGCAATGAGTTAATGGTGACCATAGAGGTGTTGTAGTGTCACATTAATTCATTTCGTGTGATGTTTCACACATCAGGAAGTGATATCAGAGTAGAAAGGTCTTAAAGAGTAGAAGGGGGCAAAGGTACGAGAAGTTTTGAAAAGTTTTTCATTAAAGTTTGAAAGGTGAAGCATTTGAAGACACAAGGCATCAAAAGGTTACTTCAAAAGTATCTTCATACACAAAGAACTCCAAAAGGTATTATCCTTTATCCTCTAAGCTCACAGGTTGTAGCAGAAGGAAAGGAGTATGGCAGATCATATCTCCATTGATAAACTGGACAGAGATAATTACCCCGCATGGGTAATGAGAATGGAAGCCTTACTTATGAGTAAGGATCTCATGGTATATGTAACAGGTGAAGAAGAGAAGCCAGTATTTGAAGATGAAAGCCGACCAAAGAAAGAGGAGCTTGATGCTTTAGCATTGGCAGAAGAAGGATGCAAGTGCAAAGGCATACATTTACAACACAATCTCAGATCATTTGCTACCACACATCAGAGGATTGGAATCATCTGAAGATATATGGAATGCATTGGAGTATCATTTCCAAAGCACTACTAAAGGAAGGAAAGCAAGTCTATGGTCAGAGTTTACAACATTCAAGAAGAAGCCAAGTCAAAATGTTAGTGATTATGTCACTAAGATGAAGGATCTAGCAGATAGTCTTGGATCCATAGATGAAGATATTGAGGATCACAAGTTGATTGCTCAATTACTTATAGGTTTGAGAGGAGATGAAAGGTGGAAATCTTTTGTCTTATCAACAGAACTTTCATTAAATCATTATGTTCCAGATTTGAACCAGTTGCTTGGTTTGATGCTCACATTTGAGCAAGAATTGAAGGGAGATGGAGATAAAGGACAAAGTGGCATAAGAGATTAGGTCACTTCAATGAAAGTGGAATTAAAGCTATGGTTGCTAATTAGTCTGTACCAGGATTACCAAATGTGCAAAGTCAACATATGGTTTATAAATGTGAAGCATGTCAAATGGGAAAAGCACACAGGTTACCATTTCAAAAGAAAGGATTCAAACATGATGGATTACTAGAGCTCATTCATACAGATGTATGGGGACCGACAAAAGAAGGATCTATCAGTGGCTCAAGGTATTATGTTCTTTTCATTGATGATGCTACAAGATGGATAACATTATATGTTTTGAAGGAAAGATCAGAAGTGTTTTAATGCTTTCAAGCATTTTCATGCATATGCAGAGAGAGTCACAGGTCAAAAGCTCAAGAGACTAAGGTCTGATGGAGGGGGAGAATACTTCTCCCAAGAGTTCAATGATTATCTTTGGAATGCAGGTATTAAGAGGGAAATAACCTGCAGGTATACACCACAACAAAATGGTGTAGCAGAAAGGAGAAACATGACTTTGGTTGAGTTTTCTAGAGCTATGCTAAAGGAGAAGAATTGTCCAAATTATCTTTGGGCTGAGGCTGTAAATACAGCTACATATCTTGTGAATAGATTACCATGTGCATCTCTCAATGGAATGACTCCATATGAAGCTTGGTGGGGTAAGAAACCAACACTAGATCATTGTAAAGTGTTTGGATCAATTGCATATGCTTATGTGCCATCACAACTTAGACATAAACTTGAACCAAAGGTAGAAAAATATATGCTCATTGGTTATGATGAAAAGCAGATGGGTTACAGGTTGTGGAATCCTCTAACCAAACAATTTCTTGTTTCTAGAGATGTTACATTTGATGAACAGAAAAGTTGGTATGTAGATCAAAGTAATACAACTGAAGAATTTGAAGAAGAGGTAAGAAGATGTGAGAAAGGAAAATCAATTGTGCAAGTGAATAGAGATGAAGACTATATGCAAGCAAGTACATCCATAAGTGGATTAACAAGAAGAAATGAAGAAGCTCCTATATTTGATGAAGAGGTGTATCTAGAAACTTATGAAGAATGTGAACCAAGAAGGTCAAGCAGGACTAGAAGACAACCAGAAAGGTATTCTTATGATACTTCTTACATAACTCAGAAGAACTATTCATATATGGTCAAAGATGATAAAGAACCTCAGAACTATGATGAAGCTAAAGGTAAGAAGCAATGGGAAGAAGCCATGAAGGAAGAATTCAATGCACTAGAGGAGAACAAGACATGGGAACTTGTTCCTAAACCAAATGGTAAGAAAGTAATTGGAAATAAATGGGTTTATAAAGTGAAGAAGCTTGCAGATGGAAGTATAGTCAGATACAAAGCTAGACTGTTGGTGAAAGGCTATGCCCAAACATTCAGTCCTGTAGCTAAGATGTCAACTATAAGGACAATCATTGCTATTGCAGCTTCAAAAGGATGGACTCTAAGTCAATTGGATATAAAGAATGCATTCTTGAATGGATACATATGAGATGAGGTATACATGGAACAACCTCAAGGATTTATAGATTCGAGGTATCCAAATTTTGTTTGCAGATTGAGAAGAGCATTGTATGGATTGAAACAAGCTCGAAGAGCATGGAACTATAGACTGGTGAAGTATCTCAATGATCTTGGATATCAAAGTTCAAAAGCAGATCCAAGTCTACTCATCAAAAGAGCAGAGGAAGGTACAATCTACATTTGTATTTATGTAGATGACATTATAATCACAGGTACTTCAGATGAAGGAATCAAGGAGGTAAAGAGATTACTTGAAAAAGAATTCAAGATCAGTGATCTAGGAAAGTTGTCATACTTTCTTGGAATGGAAGTCACTTATACAGATCATGGCATATATGTATCACAAGAAAGGTATCTTTCGAGTCTATTAAAGAAGTTTGATATGGAAAATTGCAGAGAAGCTTCAACTCCACTTGAAGTTAATCAAAAGCTCAGTAAATATGATGGTGCAGAATACAAAGATATGAGGAAGTATCAATCTCTTGTGGGTAGTTTGATTTATGCTACACTAACAAGACCTGATCTTAGTTATGCAGTGGGAGTTTTGTCACAATTCATGCATTGTCCAAAGGACCCACATTGGATTGCAGGTCAAAGAGTTATGAGATATACCAAAGGAACGATAAAGGAAGGATTATATTATCCTTTTACATCAGATTTGAAGTTGAGGGCCTATAGTGACTCAGACTAGGTAGGTAACCAGGATGACAAAAGATCAACTCATGGCTACATGATATACATTGGTGATAAGCTTGTAAGTTGGTGTTCAAAGAAACAACATACAGTAGCATTATCATCAACTCAAGCTGAGTACAAAGGACTTGTAGAAGCAGCTAAGGAGCTTATATGGATGCAGACATTGTTCAAAAGCTTGGGCATTGATCAAGGTATACCTACAATACATGGAGATAATATGAGTTCACTTTATCTTGTAGCAAATCTAGTATTTCATGTAAGAACAAAACATTTAGAGATACATTATCATTTCTTGAGAGAAAAGGTAATGGAGAAAGAAATTGAAGTGGAGTACATTTCTACAAAAGATCAGATAGCAGACATAATGACAAAGAGCTTGGATGGTGTGAAGACCAGCAGATTTAAAAGCATGGCAGGAGTAAAAGAAAAGAAGATGATATGAAGAAACAGAGAATGTCAATTAGTGATTGAGGGGGAGCTGTTGGAGAAACAATCACTCATTGGACATATATTTGAAGGTCAAAGCTTTAAAAGAAAACCACATGTTAATGTGAAGGGACAAATTCACAAGTTTATTATATTTGTAAATTTAGTATACTTTAGTTCTAGAAGTTTTTTAAAAATCACGAGAATAAGAAAATCTATATAAGTTAGTTTGTATCAACTGACGCGATGAGGAAGACAATAAGAAAGTGAGTTAGTACTCATTTTGTATGACTTAGAATAGTCGGGCTTCTCTGCATGAGAAAGCACCTGTGCATTTGTGAGGTTTCATAGTTATGGAAAGAGTTTATTAAACTTCTGTGTATAAGTCTTCTTCTTCCATCTCCAGAGTTTGTCTTGTGTGAAATGATTTCAGAAGTTGAAGTTTTCCAAGCAAGTCGATGCCTGGCATCGAGTTCGATGCCTGGCATCGAGTTCGATGCCTGGCATCGAGTTTCAGCATAAAGTTGATGCTTGGCATTGACTTCCCACATAAAAGTGGTCTTGCTCATGTCTTGTGTTCATAGGGTAGTTCAAGTGTAGAAAAAGTGGCTAAAAAAGCTCAAAGTCGATGCCTGGCATCGACTTTTGGTTGCAAGTCGATGCTAGGCATCGAATTTTCATTTTTAGACACTCAGAATTACTAAAGGAGGCAAAATTTCTAGTTTTGGAAAGTCATACAGGGTGATCTTGTGAAGGCCATAACTTGAGTTCTAGAGATCCCTTTCTTGCAAATAATAGCTTGTTGGAAAGCTCTACTCTTCTAGCTTAATCCACCAGAAGATCTTGGAGAAATAATGTTTGAGTTAAGAGAAATTATCAAAATACTGAAGGTATGTCATTTTAGTGATTGGAAAGTTCTATGGAAGCAAAGTTCTCAGTTTAGGCTATCATTTCTCAAAGTTTGGAGTGGCAATGAGTTAATGGTGACCATACAGGTGTTCTAGTGTCACATTAATTCATTTCTTGTGATGTTTCACACATCAACACAGATAAGGATGCAATTTGTACATTGGTCGATGCAAGTGAAATGAACCGGGAAGTGGGGAGTATGAATGTTGTGTTTAATAGAGAAGTGGGTGCAGGTGAAGTTAGTGGAAGGGGGATGGGAAATGGTAGAATTGTGGGGGGAGGGAGAGGTGCTGTGGTTGGTGATATGTTCATGCTATCAATCATGGAAGTGGGTGTGGTGTCTACCGTGTACATAGGACTTGTCGGTGATGTGCGTGTTGTGGTTGTGAATAATTGTGAGGTGGTTGTTAATGAAAGAAACGGTGTAAAAGGTTGAGCGAAGGGTTGGTGGAGGTTAGACAAATAGGAATGAAGGTTTCAGAGAATACCTGGGATCGTTATTGGAATGTGAGAGGCTAGAGGCGAGACCACTATGGAATAAGGATCCTCAACATGATCTGCACCATGACATATGGAATTGGCTTTAACTGAGGGAGCGAGTGGTGTATAGTGGCCATCATATAAGTTATGAAAGGTGTTCCCTGCATTGGTGTGATATATGGATAATTGAGCCATTTCTTACACTGTGCATTATTCTATACCTTGATAGCAAAGGCTTTCCATGACCCACACCTTGGAACTTGTTTGTAGCATGGATTATAAAGAAGATGTAGGGGTGCATTGTTCCAAGTGTGCATCATTTTTAGGTAAGTTTCTAAGAGCATTTTCCGCCAGGTGAGTTAAAATATAGTACCTTCCCATTATGTTGATGGTGAATCCTATTGCTAGAATTGGTAGCAAATGTATGTGTCTTCCCCATGACTCTCTAGATTTCTACATTATAATCATCCAAAATTACAAAATAGGGTCTATATTGGAGTTCAGAGGCTGTGATGAGGCTTCCAGGTGCTAAGTGTTGGAAGTAGTCAGATTGCAACATAGTTTCTTCTATGATGTGCATGGCTTGATTCCGCACCACTATGGGATCTTCATGGGTGCATCCAATGTCTTCCACTTGCTTCAATCAGGGGGTTCATAGGGCTTCAAAGGTGTCTTGTCCTTCCGTAGTTATCTTTTTGGTAGGAATGGTCATAGTCATCTTCAAAATTTTGCTCCATTGAAATGGAAACAGTTTCATATTTTGTTGGTGCCTCTAGTGGTGATGGTGGTTGTTTGTACTATAGTAGCCTAGTTTATATTTGCACAACCTATTTCTGTAGTTCTATCATTGCAATGGAGTCAGCAACAATTAGAGAGGATGATATTATGGTTGTCAACACGATAGTAGGTTATGACTCTCTTTGTTGTTGAGTTGTAGCTCTTCGAATAGTTTATCATGTGCATCTAACGAGTTTGCATAATCTTCAAAGATAATCTTGATGTTCTCAGGGGGAACAACTTGAAACTTTGATGGATTGATTGGTGCCCCCGATGTGTTATGGATGGCATTTGCTAGATTTTCTTGATTCTGGAACTGCAATCATCGATTTTCCTCTTGGGTAGCTACAAGGTGCCTCCATAGTAACGCCATATTGCATTGAATTTTTGAGTTGCATTCTAATTGGTTTTGGAGATGTGCTTGGACAAGTTGTATAGCTTCCATATCTACCTCTTGAAGATTTTTCTCCAGTGTGATATGTGCTTCCTATAACATGTGAAACTAATCGTGTAGACTTTCGTAGTCTCCTTCGAGTATTGTTATTCGTTGTTGTGATTCCTCAGAGCGATTTTGTAGTGTATTGTTTCTTGTTTCGAGAAAGTAGTACTTTGTTTGAAGGAGCATCATACATTGAATCATAGCATTGAATGCATTATCTATAGATAAGGATGTAATTTGTACATTGGTCGATGCAAGTGAAATGAACCGGGAAGTGGGGAGTATGAATGTTGTGTTTAATAGAGAAGTGGGTGCAGGTGAAGTTAGTGGAAGGGGGATGGGAGATGGTAGAATTGTGGGGGGAGGGGGAGGTGTTGTTGATATGTTCATGCTATCAATCATGAAAGTGGGTATGGTGTCTACCATGTACATGGGAATTGTAGGCGATGTGCGTGTTGTGGCTGTGAATAATTGTGAGTTGGTTGTTTATGACAAAAATGGTGGAAAAGGTTGAGCGAAGGGTTGGGGGAGGTTAGACAAATAAAATCAAGGGTTTGGAGAATACCTGGGATGATTATTGGAATGTGAGAGGCTAGAGACAAGACCACTATGGCATAAGGATCTTCAACATCATCTGCACCATGACATATGGAATTGGCTTCAACTGAGGAGCCAGTGGTGTATAACGGCCATCATATAAGCTATGAAAGGTGGTCCCTACACTGGTGTTATGTGTCGATAATTGAGCCACTTCAAAATTTGTGCATTATTCTATACCTTGATAGCAAAGTGTAGCTCAATGATGAGTAGCACCTCCTTTAATGTCAATCCGGGAAGACGTGAGGATGGTATGAAGACCTCGAACAAGTGATGGCACAAATGTTGTGAAGAGATGGATAGGTATGTGCTTGAAGATAAAGAGGTGTTGCAAAATCCTTGATCTACACCAGCCAAATGAACTCCAGAAGTATATGGTGGGCCCTTTTAGCTTGCCAATGGATGTATTAGACAACCTATGTACCTTGGAAGATCACTCTCAAAAAGATAGATCAAAACAGATAAGTTGGAGCTAGCTCAGAGGTGAAAACTTGCTATTCTTGGTTCATACACATGTCCAGTGTTTTACATAATTCTCTGAGCATAGCAGCAATTAGCTTAATTCCTCTTGGGGAAGTCTAGGTAACTTAAAGATCTAACTTTCAAGAGTAATCTCATCAAAAGTAATGAACCACACACTGAGAATGAGTTTTAACAACTGATGACATCATCCCGATTTTCATGGGCTGCTACAGTTTGAGACCAGTGAGCAGAAAAATCAACATAACTCTAAATGTAGGAATCCAATGATTATGAAAATTTGTGTGATTATACTAGACAGTAACCTGAATCCAAAAAGCTTTAAATCACTGAATTTGGATAAGTAACCACTGAGAAAAACGTCTGACAAGATGAGTGAAAAAGTCGGGTACCTGACAGAGAAGTGAAAATGCACAGACACTGTTGACTTCAACTGAACATAACTGAAGATTGCAACATCCAAATGACATGAAATTTTTTGAGCATATAGTAGACTTATAGAGCTAACGTTACCAAGTTAAATCACTAAAAATGATGCACCAAGCTCAGAGAAAACATCTCTGCAAGCTGACTGAGAAAACTGAGAGTAATGGCAGTGAGTAGTACACTTCACAAGGGAGGTCTTCACATAGGTCTCTCTAACCACGACTAAAACTGCCATCTATTTATAGTTGAGTTTGGAAGGCTAACTTCCCTCAATCACTCTCCAATCAATCAATGATTGATTTGATTCTCTACCTACCACAAATCACGAATTCGTGGCTCCTCTTTCCATTCTTGATCAAGTGGACTCAACCACTTAAGATTCTTTCACTTTTACATTACGTAAACTCTTCAAAAGTTACAAGAGGTAGTTCACAAGTGAACTTTACATAGTCTTCATTTTAAGACTTTTTCTATGACTTTGTGCGACTCAAGCCAATACTTAGGCTTGTCATAGACTTGCTCCAACAGCTCCCCCTCAAGCCAAGTATGCTTGAGGTCTTCAATCTTCCAAGATTACCTGCAAACCAATCATAGCCTTGAATTTGCAAAGCTTTGTACTATCCAATGCTTTGGTTAGAATATCTGCACATTGTTGATGAGTGGACACATATGATATTTGAATCTCTTTGCTTAGAACCTTTTCTTGTACATAGTGATAATGAACTTCAATATGTTTAGTCCTTGCATGAAAAATAGGATTAGCAGCCAAATGAATAGAACTCATATTGTCACAAAAAATATTTGGAGTTCCAAACTCCAATCCAAGATCTTTGAATAATGTCTTCATCCACATAGCTTCTTGTGTAGCTATGGCAAGACCTCTATATTCAGCTTCAGTAGAAGAGAGAGCAACTGTGGGTTGCTTCTTGGATGACCATGAAATAAGCTTTGAACCTGCAAAGGTAAGATAACCTGAAGTGCTCCTTCTATCTTCCTTGGAGCCAGCCCAACCTGCATTAGAAAATAGCTTCAAACCTAAATCAGATACATAAGGATAATAAAGTCTTTCATTTATGGTTCCTTTGAGATACTTGAGAATCCTTTTGGCAGCATCCATATGTGGTTTCCTTGGTGTGTGCATA
The DNA here is from genome assembly GCA_020310875.1 of Ceratopteris richardii. Lineage (NCBI taxonomy): Eukaryota > Viridiplantae > Streptophyta > Polypodiopsida > Polypodiales > Pteridaceae > Ceratopteris > Ceratopteris richardii. The sequence continues at coordinate 158,591,345 of CM035424.1, forward strand.
AATTGGCTTAGCACACTCACACTGTAACATATATCTACTCTTGTCAATGTGGCATAGTTGAGACTACCCACTAGACTTTGATATGATGTGATGTCCTCTATGAGTTCACCTTCATGTGAGCTCAATTTGTGATTGAACTCCATTGGAGTACGTGCAATCTTACAATCTTGCATCTTGAATTTTGCCAACATGTCCTTAATGTACTTTCTTTGAGTGAGAAACAAACCATGATCTTTGTAGACAACTTCCAAACCTAGGAAGTAGGTAAGTGAACCCAAATCACTTATCTTGAACTCTTCTCTCATCTGATCTTTGATCTTCTTCATACCATCTGCATCATTTCCTATCAATATAATATCATCTACATATACACATAGGTAGATGACCTCGGAATTACTCTTTTTAATAAAGAGTGAAGGATCTGCCTTGCTTGGTTGAAAGCCTTTGTCCTGCAAGAATGAAACAAGCCTGAAATTCCAAGCTCTTGGAGCTTGCTTGAGACCATACAATGCTTTGTTAAGTTTACACACATAATCAGGATAAACTTGGTTCTCAAAACCATGTGGTTGTGCCATATATACCTCTTCTGTTATCCAACCATTCAAAAATGCATTCTTTACATCTAGTTGAAGTATCTTCCAATTCTTGGAAGAGGCAATACTAAGCAAAACCCTAATAGTAGGCATCTTTGCCCCAGGAGAGAAGGTCTCCTCATAATCAATTCCCTGAGTTTGTGCAAAGCCTTTTGCTACAAGCCTTGCCTTATACCTATTAATGGAACCATCAGAATTCTTCTTGAGTTTATAGACCCATCTTGAGCCTATTACCTTCATGGATGAAGTCTTGGGCACCAAATCCCAAGTGTTGTTTTCCTCAAGTGCTTCAATCTCTTCCTTCATTGCATGCTTCCATTCTGTTTTTGCTTTGGCCTCTTCAAATGATGATGGCTCCTCTTGGTTTATGTCCTGTGCTATGTAGATAGAATGTTTAGTTACTAATGAGGTGTCAAACCCATACCTTTATGGTTTTTTCTTTTCCCTCATAGATCTTCTTAGGCCATGATGTGATGATTCTGCCTCATGTCCAAGTTCCTGCAATTTTGCTTTATCTTTAGACATCCATGATTTGATCTTTTCCATCTGAGACTCTTCATTATCCTCTGAGGTGTCTTGTTCTTCAATCTTCGGTCGTTCTCTACCAAGCTTTGGAAAATCTTCTTCAAGATTATATGGTAAATTGACCTTCCTGCATGAATCTTCATACCATGAATTGTTCTCATCAAAAACTACATCTCTGCTTACCAAGAATCCTTTGTTGGTAGGGTTGTATAACCTGTAGCCCTTTTGATTGTTGTCATATCCAATAAATACACACCTTTCTGCCTTTGGATCCATCTTGCCTCTAACCTGTGAAGGAACATGAGCAAAAGCAATACATCCAAAAATTTTACAATGATCTAAGCTTGGTCTTCTTCCATTCCAAGCCTCATATGGAGTCATCCCATCAAGGGATTTTGAAGACAACCTGTTAATCAAGTAAGTGGCTATAGATACAGCCTCAGCCCATAAGTAATTAGGTAAATGATTTTCATTTAACATAGACCTTGCAGCTTCAACAATTGTCCTATTCCTCCTTTCTGCCACTCCATTTTGCTCAGGAGTGTACCTTGTAGTTACCTCTCTTTTGATTCCTCTTTCTTGAAGAAAAGAATCAAACCCATGGGAGAAGTATTCTCCCCCTCCATCTGACCTTAGCCTTTTTAGTGATTTACCTGTTTGATTCTCCACAAAAGCCAAATATCTTTTGAAACATGAAAAAACTTCATCTTTGTGTTTCATAAAGAATAGGATAGTCCATCTGCTGCAATCATCAATAAAGGAAACATAATACCTTGATCTAGATATTGAAGCTTCCTTGCTAGGTCCCCATACATCTGTATGAACCAACTCCAAGAGATCTCCATGCATATAACCTTTCTTCATGAATGGTAACCTGTGAGACTTTCCAAATTGACATGCACTACACTTATAAATCATATGTTGTTTTGACAAATTAGGAAGTCCAAGTACACTTTGGTCCCTGCAAATTTGCTTTAATGACCTTTCACCAATATGTGCTAACCTTTTGTGCCATACTTCCAATTCTGTGAGTGTCTGACTACCATAATTAAAGAGAGCAATGTTTCTAGTGTCATGTAATTCAAATGTGAACAATCTACCTGTCTTTTCACCTTTTGCAATTCTTCTGAATCCTTGACTTGGATCTTCAACAAATGCTCCTGCTTTTGTGAACCTGACTTGCAACCCTTTCTCTACTATCTGCCCAACACTTATCAAATTCTTTGTAATGGTAGGGACATAGAGTACCTTACTGAGTAGGTTGATGTTTCCATCGGGTGCTTTGACATTGCCTATTTTCTCCACAGGATGTTTTTGTTGGTGCAGATCAATCACCAATTGAATGTTTGAAAACTAAAAAGAATGAAAGATGAGATGAATTCTTGAAGCTTGGAAGGAAGATACATTCAGAGTATGTGAGGAATGTACACATATGTACATAGTTTACTTAGATCTTTGATTAGTCATAGACTTGTACAAATTTATCTATAAATACCTTGAAAATGTCGAGGCATGATATGAGAGCTTATGTACGAATAGATAGAAGTCAAGAATGAGGAAGAGAGATGTCATTAGACATATGAAAAGTTAGTTGAGTTTCCTCTCATCACTCAACTGTAACTTTCTGAGTAAATGAAGAAATATTGCGCCCGATCTTTTCATGTCTGCTCCGTCTGTGTTTGATCAATTGTAAAATCCTTTTGAGGATATCTAAGTTGGTAGTTAATGAGTCTGTGACCTGAGTTTCAGAGTCTAATTGCAAACAGGCTAGGAGAATTGTGTGTAGGAACATTCATATATGTTGAGTGTTCACAGTTCTCAGAAACAGGCGCAAATTTCGATCTTGATCTTTTGGTCTGTTCTCACTCCACAGTTTAAAGTTTTGTGCAAGCAAGCACTTAATCTTTAAGTTGGAAGGTAAGCTACTTGTGGCTAGAAGCATTTGCTTAAACGGGTTTCATACTCAGAGAACTGAAGTTAAGAAGTTAAGGGTGTCAAATCGACTTCTCAGAAGTACTGATTTGGACATAGGTAACTTGTGAAGTTGATTTCTCAAGTTATACTAAACCTTTTGATGAACTTTAACTTGGAGAAGGTGAACCATCTCTAGGCGACACTCCATACAAAATTTTATAGAAAAATTGAAAGATTTGATAAGTCAATGAGAAGAAATTGTGCAGCAGACTTTCTGTGTTTTATCTTCTTCACAGAAGTTTTCAAGTTTTGATAATTTGAAGATTGAACATCTAATTTGGTAAAGGTTTTGACTTACTCTTGGTATAGAGGTGCTCTAATCACAAGAGTAGGTTATTCTTTTGGAGATTAACACTCTCCATCAGTTTTGTATCATCTCCTGTTTGTACCTCATGCTTATTCCTTGGATCTTCTAAATCTGATAGGAGTGCCACATTTCCTGCCACATGATTTGAACAACCTGAATCTATGTAGAAAACATGCTCATCAGATTTACCTTGTGGCATAGCCATGTTCATGATCAATAATGAATCCTCTTTGTTTGAGTCTTCTGTGTAGTTATTGTAGTCTCTCCTTCCTTTGTAGCCTCCTTGATAGTTTGAATGATTGTAGTTGTTGTAGTTGCCATGGTAGTTGTTGAACCTTCCTCTTGAGTAGCCATAACTTCCTTTATTGTATCCTCTGCCTCTTTGATTCCTGGAATTCCTAAAGCAATTTTCAGTTGTATGATTAGTTAATCCACAAATAATACATGAGTTGGAGTCTTGGGATCTCCCCCTACCTTGTCTACCTCCTCTTCCTCTACCTCTGCCATGTCTTCCTCTACCTGCATAGTTAGCTTGATATGTACCTGCTTCGTCATCCACTTTTTTTGCCTTTCCTTTGTTATCTTTAGACTTGCTTTTATCTGTGTATAAAGCTGAAGATTGATTACCTTTAGAGCTTTCTCCATTTTTGATAAGCTTTGCCTCTTGAGTAAGTAGCTGTCCAATGAGTGTGTTCAAATTAGGTACATGCATGTCCATGTACAAATCCATAGCTGTGGTGAATGCTTCCCACTTGTCATCTGCCTTCAAGCCATTGATGACCTGCCTTACAATTTGCTCTTCATCTATTACCTCTCCAATGCTTCCCAACTGATCTGCTATGTCCTTGAGCTTTGTGACAAAATCAGTCACATTTTATTTGGGAGCCTTCTTGAGAGTTGTGAAATCCAGCCATAGTTGATGCTTCCTAGCTTTGGTACTTGAAGAAAAGAAAGCTTCAAGTGCATCCCACACTTCCTGAGATGTCTTACAACTTCTAATGTGAGGCAACAAAAAATGAGATAGAGTTGAGGAGATAAGACCTTGCAAGTGCATCCTTGGAGCACCATGTGCTCAATCTTTCTTGCTCTTCTTGTGTTGGTTGACTTTTGTTCCTGAAACTTGGCATAACTTCATCTCCAGCCACATAACCATATAAACTTCTACCTTGGAGATAAGCTTCCATTCTTAATGACCAAGCTGAGTAATTACCTCTATCCAATTTGTCAATTGATGAAGGAAATCCATCTGCCATGTTGTCCAACCTTGCTCTGATACCACTGTGAAGAGATGGATAGGTATGTGCTTGAAGATGAAGAGGTGTTGCAAAATCCTTGATCTACACCAGCCAAATGAACTCCAGAAGTATATGGTGGGCCCTTTTAGCTTGCCAATGGATGTATTAGACACCCTATGTACCTTGGAAGATCACTCTCAAAAAGATAGATCAAAACAGATAAGTTGGAGCTAGCTCAGAGGTGAAAACTTGCTATTCTTGGTTCATACACATGTCCAGTGTTTTACATAATTCTCTGAGCATAGCAGCAATTAGCTTAATTCCTCTTGGGGAAGTCTAGGTAACTTAAAGAGCTAACTTTCAAGGGTAGTATCATCAAAAGTAATGAACCACACACTGAGAATGAGTTTTAACAACTGATGATTCATCCCGATTTTCACAGGCTGCTACAGTTTGAGACCAGTGAGCAGAAAAATCAACATAACTCAAAATGTAGGAATCCAATGATTATGAACATTTGTATGGTTATACTAGACAGTAAGCGGAATCCAAAAAGCTTTAAATCACTGAATTTGGATAAGTAACCACTGAGAAAAATTTCTGACAAGATGAGTGAAAAAGTCGGGTACGTGACAGAGAAGTGAAAATGCACAGACACTATTGACTTCAACTGAACATAACTGAAGATTGCAACATCCAAATGACATGAAAATTTTTTAGCATATAGTAGACTTATAGAGCTAACTTTATCAAGTTAAATCACTGAAAATGATGCACCAAGCTCAGAGAAAACATCTCTGCAAGCTGACTGAGAAAACTGAGAGTAATGGCAGTGAGTAGTACACTTCACAAGAACATGGAAAGATGAACTCAAATAATCATGAAAGTGAAAGTATATTGCTTGTACAATACAATGACTTACTGATACATATGTGTGCCTTGTAATCACACCTTGATATGGCATAAAGCTCAGCTCTTGGAGGTCTTCACATAGGTCTCTCTAACCACGACTAAAACTGCCATCTATTTATAGTTGAGTTTGGAAGGCTAACTTCCCTCAATCACTCTCCAATCAATCAATGATTGATTTGATTCTCTACCTACCACAAATCACGAATTCGTGGCTCCTCTTTCCATTCTTGATCAAGTGGACTCAACCACTTAAGATTCTTTCACTTTTACATTAAGTAAACTCTTCAAAAGTTACAAGAGGTAGTTCACAAGTGAACTTTACATAGTCTTCATTTTAAGACTTTTTCTATGACTTTGTGGGACTCAAGCCAATACTTAGGCTTGTCATAGACTTGCTCCAACAAATGTGTGAGCTTCTATTACAATAGAGTTCTCATACAAGTTCAAGTCTACAACAAGCTAACCCCAAAAATGAGCTCGCTAGCTCTTTTTATATTTTTTGACTAGCTTTGGTCCTGTCCAAACCGAGTGTCCGGCCTAGTTAAAAATTAGGTTCCTAGGCTATTTTGGAGGCTCAAACGAGCTCTAAAATTTATGAAAATTGGTACATAAATGCTACTAATACTCCTCAAGCTTGAGGACTCCTTGGCTTGAACAAAATGGAGTCGAATCTACCTACAATGTTGATGAAGTGATGAAAATCACTGCTAGAAAGGGGGTTAAATTGGAAAAAAAATTGAATGGCCTACTTGCTAGATCTTTCTTGACTGCATTGCCTACTTGTCCCTTCTCTTTGCTCTGACTCCCTTCGTTGGCTTCCTTGTCATGTAGGTCTTTGAGTTCCCTGACTGCTACCAACACCCCCCCTCTCTCGCATCTGTCGTCTCTAACAGTCCCTTGTTGGGCTGAACATTTGACATGATATTCAATGACCTCCGTAGCTAAGTGGTGCTCTTTTAGCGTCAATCCCTTTGCTAAATCTATTAGTAAGGCATCCCAATCAACTAGCCCTGGCACGTCCGAAAGTGACTAAGGAAGTGTGCAGAGAAGGACTAAGCTATTAACCCCAAGGATCCCAAGGTCTCATTGAAGTTGTGCACGTGCCGATAGAAGGGCATCCCCCCCCCCCCCCCCTTATTGGAAGCTTGGTGCAAGGTGTGCACAAGTGTAGGCTTGGATAAGGTGGAGGTCTGGTGCACAGAAGGTGGGCAGCAACAAGACCCTTGGGTATTTGGTATTTTGTGATTGAGCATTCTGTGGGATTTTGCAGAGAAGCATTGGATTGTATTGTACATCACCATTGTATTTGTCTTCTTATAATCAATCGACAGAGACTTCCAGTGTGTATCTTTCTTATTATCTTTCCCTTTTCTCCTACAAACACTCAAATCCCTTTTTGTCCAAGAATCCCCCAACAAAATTTTGGCACGCCCGGTGGGACTCCAAGGAGATTTGAGCATAGGAGAAGCCAAGTGCAAAGGGTAGAAGAGTTCAAGTGCCAAAAGTACTACTTTATTGGATTGAGGTAAATATTCTTATCAATTATCTCATATTAAGAAGGCTATGAATAGCTCATGACTACAACCCGGTCCCAAACATTGAGGATCACCTGCAAGGCTACAAGAAGGAAGGCTGTTAGAAGATCCTCTAGTCCACTTTTGTCAACCTCATCAGTGAAGAGCATGGTAGGTCAGGTAGACTTGGAAACCCTACTATCAATATTAAATATAAAATTTCCTTCTTTCAAAGGCCTAGCTCAAGAAGATCCAGATGAGCATATTAGAAGGTTTTTAGCACTATGCAAAACTAGAGGCTTAATGGGAAGAGAGGATGCCTTTTTGATACTCTTCCTTGCCACATTAGAAGGGTTAGCAGATAAATGGTTCAACCAATTTGTGGAGAACCATTTCACCACTTGGGACTTAATGAAAGATGCATTCAAAACCCAATTCCATCATGGAAATACTGCAAAGATCATCATAGAGAAATTAGAAAACTTGAGATTGGGTCCAGATGAAAAATTTCGAGAGTTTGTAACTAGGGCCAAGGCACTAATGGCTAAGTTGCCAGATCCTCCACATGATTTTTTTGTTAAGAAATGGTTAGCTAAGCCACTTCCAGTGACCACCCAATGTAAAATCAAGGAATTAGTGTTGCCCACAGCCTCCATAGAGGAGTTCATCAACACAACTACACGACTGGAGCAAATAAGATAACAGTATGGAGCAATTTCTTCTTAACTACCCTATTCTACAAAAATGGAGGATCTAGTAATCCAGCTAAGGAAAGAGCTAGAGGGCCCCACAAAGAGGAGGAGAATGATGTTACTCAGTTGCGGAGGGAAATTGAGGCATTAAAGCTGCAAAAGAGGAGGAAGCCCAAGTAGAGGAATCGGCTTAGCTGCGATAGGAATTGCTGGAACTCAAAGGGGTGGCATCAAGAGTGGACTTTGGTGTACCATGTGCAGTAAGCAAGGTCATATAGTAAGTGAATGTCCTCTGTTAAGTGTGACTTGCCAACTATGCAGGAAAGCTGGTCATGAGGCCCATGAATGCCAATCAAGAGGAATGCTTGCAACACCATATTGGACACAAGGAGGACTGTAAGGGATTGAACTCACAACCTCTTGGTTAGGAATGTGATGGGCTAACCACTTGCCCCAAAAGCCATGGTTGAGGATTACTTCCTAATCCTCTCTCTTAGGGTGTGGTTCAACCATCTCCTTACCAGGATTATGTTACATTCTTCCCCCCTTGAACTCCCTCGGGAATGTACCCTGACCAGCTATGGGACTGGTAGGATGTACCCTGGATGTACCCTGGCAGGATGTACCCTGACCAGCTATGGGACTGGCAGGATGTACTCAATCAAGTTCCATCCAAGGATTCCCAAGGAATTCACACATTGCAAGGTAGCTCATTGGAAAGTTCATTCCGAGAGCTTTCCAACGGTATATTACACGCCTCAATCCGACCTACGGATTGGGAGATACACCCCAATCATTGTAAGGTCCATCATTGAAATCGACGCGCGCCCTACCCTTTCACATGGAGGATGCCCAAGCGCCTTTTTTAGAGGCCATTGGGTCATTCCACTTTGCCCAAGCCTACTTCCTAGGCTCTGATACCAATGTAAGGGATTGAACTCACAACCTCTTGGTTAGGAATGTGATGGGCTAACCACTTGCCCCAAAAGCCATGGTTGAGGATTACTTCCTAATCCTCTCTCTTAGGGTGTGGTTCAACCATCTCCTTACCAGGATTATGTTACAAGGACCCCTACCACCAGCAAATGTGATGGCGACTACACCCAATCAAGGTAACAATTATAACCCTAGATAGAGGAATAACTTTGGAAATGGGCCTAAGAGGCCAATTATTTGTTTCAGATGTGGAGAATGTTGGCACTAACAAAGTAGGTGCACTCTACCAAAAAATGCCCCTCCTTGCAGGAACTGCCCAGAGGCCAAAGACCACTATACTAATTGTTGTCCTAAGAACCAAGCATCTTCATCTGGGCCCCACATTCAAATGATTTTTGTGTGTAAAGAAGAAATAGTAGATGAAGTCAATGTGCCATCTCCATCTACCACGGTGGTGCAGTTAGAAGAAATTGAATCTTTTACAGTGCAGACAAGGAGCAAAGCAAAGGCTCAAGTAGATATAGGTCAAGAATCAAGACTTAATGGATTGAACAAAGACAAAGAGACATCTAAAGACAAGGCCACCACATGTGCAGATACAAGGCAAAAAGGAGATCTCATATGTACCAGTGATGCCATTGGGCATGCATTCAACAGGGCTCATGAGGAATTTGAGAAGTCAATTGGATCCCATGCTCTTAAGGAATCAAAGGCTTAAAAACTACTCAAGTCCATGAAAAAGGAGGTTAGTATTTTCGATTTAATAAAGATGGATGGGAAATTCAAGTCGGAACTCTTGCAGATAATTGATGAGGCTTCCACTACAAGTTTAGTGGAAAAGACTATTGTTATGCATAAAGATAAAATTGTAGGGGAAGCACCCCTTACAGATTATAAGAGCCCTTGGCTGACACTATCTATTAAAGGTCATCATTTTCAAGGAGTTATTGTGGATGGTGGTTCTGGCATTAACTTGATGCCTGAACATACAATGGAAAAGATTGGACTCCACCCTTCTAGGCTTGCAAATTTCACTTTGGTAGATCAAACCAAAGTAAGGCCCTTCGGAGTGATCCCAAAAGTTCCACTGGAAGTACAAGGTAATCTCTTCATTTTGGATTTTGTGGTATTAAGACTGCCCCAGGTTGAAGGAGGATTTCCCCTCTTAATTGGAAGACCATGGCTGAGGCATGCAAGTGTCATCCATGATTGGGGTAAAGATACGATGTGGGTACAAAAGAAAGGGCAATAACTGACACAGATACTTTTAGAGGAGGGCCCAGATCATCAAGGGAACACTAGCATGATGCAATCAGTTGGCATTTGCATGGAACCAGAAATAGAGGACCAACCCCAAATAGAGTTTGAGGAAGAAGAGGATATTCTAAATTGGCTCCAAGCAGGCAACTCTTCCTCTTGTTTTGGATTTTTTCTTAATAATTCTTGCACACACAAATTTTATGATGAAAATGAGGATAAAGTTCATGTTGATGGATTGGGAGAGCCCATCACAGACCACAGAAGGGGAAGGAAGACACCCCTCAAATACAACTTGGAGGAGGATGCAACAACAATAGAGAAGGAAGTTACTAAAGCTAAAGACAAGGTAAAACATACTAGTGAAGAATGTTCTTTACCAATTCAAGAAATCCCTACAAGATGGATGCAGGACAAGGAGGAATACATTGAGATAAAAAATACTCTTGGTTATGCAACAATCGAAAAGCTAGTGGAAGAAAACAAGGTTGGAGATGAGCATGAAGATACTATGGTAGAGAGAAACCCTCTCAAAGAAATACAATTAGGCACTCATGAAAATAGTCCTCCAGTTTTGGTGGCCACTTGGTTGTGGAACCACCCAGAGCTCCTTGAAAAGGTAAAATCCTTCTTGACCCACTATGCATATGTTTTTGCTTGACATTATAAAGACTTAAAAGAAGTGCCTGCCAATTATGGAGAGCACAGAATACCTCTGGTTGATGGATCCAAACCAATAAGAGGAAAGAGTTATAGACTTAACCCAAAATATCCTGAAGCTGTTTATGTGGAAATACAGAAGATGGAGGATGCAGGAATCATCATTCCTATGGAACACTCAGAATGGATTTCACCTATGGTTATAGTACCAAACTACAGAAAATTTTCAACAGGTACAAAATTCTACATAGGACCTCTTGTGCCTATTATCCAAGAGCTAATGGAAAGGCAGAATCCACTAATAAGGTATTCATTGCCATGTTAAGGAAAGGATGTATGTTACAGCCCACTTCCTAGGGCATTGCTTATCAAGGTACCCTATGCGCATACAGGTTAGCTTACAAAGAGGCTACTGGCTACTCTCCATTCCAGCTGGTTTATGGGATATTGCCTATTGAACCCTTTGAATTTCTACATGGATCATCAAAAGTAGCTTTCATGCAGGGAAAGAAAGATTGTGGTGTTTGTCAGAGGCTGGGAGCACTGCACAAAGTGGAGGAGATACGTCTACATGCAATAAAACAATTGATAGAGACTCAGATGAAGAGGAAGGAGGCACATGATCGGCATCTGTGGAACAACAACATACAACCAGGCATGTTAGTTCTTCTCCATAGACCTCAAATCCAAACACAACTAAGGGAAAAATGGCTTCCACACTAGGAGGGACCTTATCGAGTTAAAACAATGCTGAATTGGGGTGCTGTGGAGTTAGAGATGCTAAAAGGAGAGGCCTTGCCACTGGTCAATATATCAAGGCTCACGGCCTATCATCAGCACAAATGAAGATTTATGGATCACCTGGAAATTGCCAAATTTGTCTAGGTTGTACATAGCCTCCTCATGTCATTTTTGCTTATCTTTTAGTATTTTTTATCCATTTTCATGCTTGTTCGTTGAGTTTCTAGCAAATTTAGCAACCCTTTCATAGTCCTGGGGATAAGTACAATTTTTGGAAATTTTTAGGATTTGTTTCAAGCATTTTTAGAATTTTTCTAACCTTTTTCTTCCTTTTCAAATGTCATTTTCTTGCCAAATTGGAGGAATAAAGGAAACTCTCTATGGTTTTGAGTGAGGAAATTGGCCTAGACCTATATGGAATTTTTTGAGAATTTTTTGAGTTTTTTTCGGATTTTTTTGCATTTTTTTTAGATTTCTTTAAGGATTTTTCTCCAATTTTGAATATAAAAAAAAACTCCACGTATTTTTCCACCAAAAAAAAATGCCGCCACTGCCCCCTCCCTTGGCCACAAAAAAAACCCATCGCCCCTGCCCCCTTGCCCCCTCCCGTGCCCCCCCAAAAAAAAAACCCCCGCCGCCCCCGCCATCCCCCCCCCTCCCCCGCGCCCCCACCCCCCACCGCCACCCCCCACCCACCCCCCATCGTTCCCCCACCATTCCCCCACCGTTCCCCCACCTAGCCCCCACCGTTCCCCCACCCATCCCCCACCGTTCCCCCAACCACCCCCCACCGTTCCCCCACCCACCTCCCACCGCCCCCCACCCCCTAGCGTTCCCTCACCCACCCCCCACCGTTCCCCCACCCACCCCCCACAGTTCCCCCACTGTTCTCCCAACCACCCCCCACCGTTCCCCCACCGACCCCCCACTGTTCCCCCACCCATCCCCCACCGCCCCCCCACCATTCCGCCCCCCACCCCCCACCCACCCCCCACCGTTCCCCCACCCACTCCCTGCCATTCCCCCACCCACCCCCCACCGTTCCCCCACGGCCCCCACCATCCCCCCCACCGTTTCCCCACCGTTCCCCCACCCACCCCCCACCCACCGCCCACCATTCCCCCACCCACCCCCCACCGTTCCCCCACCCATCCCCCACCCACCCCCACCCTCTACCCACCCCCACCACCCCCCACCGTTCCCCCACCCACCTCCCACTGCACCCCCACTGCCCCCCCACCCCCCACCGTTCCCCCACCCACCTCCCACCGTTCCGCCACCCACCCCCCACTGTTCCCCCACCCACCCCCCACCATTCCCCCACCCACCCCCCACCGTTCCCCCACCCACCCCCCACCACCCCCCCACCCACCCCCCACCGCCCCCCCCCCTTAACATATATATATATATATATATATATATATATATATATATATATATATATATATATATATATATATATATATATATATATATATATATATATATATATATATATATATATATATATATATATATATTTATTTATTTATTTATTTATTTATTTTTATTTTTTTTTAATTTTATTTTATTTTTTTTTTGGTCCATGCGTTTGGCTCTAGATTGCGTCTCGGATGGCCATTTTTTTTCAAAATTGGGGTCATTTTCATGTATTTTGGCACCTCTCAACTCATTTTCAGCCTTAAGTTTTCCAAAATCCCACCTTTTCTCTGACTTTTGGTCAAAACCCACATATTTTGAGCATATTTCTCACGTGTTTTTCATTACCCACATGGTCCACATAGTCTATTCTCACTTTGTTTTTACTTTTGTTTTGAAATTTCACATATGCAACCCCTGTAGCTCTACTGTTTGATAATTTTGGCCCTCTACAGAGCCCATCAGCCCTCCCTTCCCCCCCTCTTCCTACCCTCCATTCGCCCTCCTTTGCTTTTCTATGAAACCTCTCTACTTTTGGTTCTTCTTTGGTGTTGTATTGTTCTTTACTGCTCCTGGTGGACTTGGTTGCTGCTCAAGTGTCTCTTTGAAGATTTTGCTGCTCAGAGTTTTCGTTATAGCTCTCCGAGACGGAGAGCCCATTAGGTGGTGGGCAACTCTTGAGCCCATCAAAGTCAAGCATATTCAAAGTCAAAGCGGTTAGAGTCAACATGGTCTAGGTCAAAGTCATGGGTGAAGTCAAAGTGTTCAAAGTTCGAGTGTCAAGGTGCACAGGTATTGCACAATTAATTGTTCATAAAGGGTATAATTGCAAAAAGTTGGTTGCAGGTCGTAGAGGTATTTCTGTAATTCCCTAAGGTTCAAAAGTGTTTTTAAAGTGTTTTGGAAGGTTCAGGTGAACCCTCTCTTAGGTGCACATTTGAGAAATTGGAAGGCAAAATGTGAAGGTATGTGAAGCGGTACGCAGAAGTGAAGGTATGGCCCCCAATTAAAATTTTTATTTTAGTCTAAAGTCACTACAGGACAAAACAGGGATTCGTTGGCTGCCCACTTTTGGAGACAATCTTGGGACATCAAAGTGAGCACCAAGATACTCTTGCAGTTAGGAGCGTACGTGAATCGACACTGAAATCAAGGCAATGACTATTCTTGAAGGACTAAGCAAGGTGAGCATAGTCTAAGCTAGGCAAGAGAGAGAAGTTCCGGAGACACAGTGTGCGATGCAGAGAAGTGAAGTGCAAGGTGTGCATGACTAAGGAAGTGTGTAGAGAAGGACTAAGCTATTAGCCCCAATGATCCCAAGGTCTCATTGAAGCTGTGTGTGTGGCGACAGAAGGTGTCCATCCCTCCCCCTTATTGGAAGCTTGGTGCAAGGTATGCACAAGTGCAGGCTTGGAGAAGGTGGAGGTCTGGTGCAGAGAAGGCCGACAGCAACAAGACCCTTGGGTATTTGGTATTTTGTGATAGAGCATTCTGTGGGATTTTGCACAAAAGCATTGGATTGTATTGTACATCATCATTGTATTTTTCTTCTTATAATCAATCGACAGAGACTTCTAGTGTGTATCTTTCTTATTATCTTTCCCTTTTCTCCTACAAATACTCAAATCCCTTTTTGTCCAAGAATCCCCCAACACTAGTGTCCTATCATGGTTTACTAGCATGACGTTTAGTCAGAGGCTTTAACTTGGTCGCAACAGGATGCTTGCCTTTCTGTACCCATATTTGTTTTGTTGGCTGAGATACCTTGCTTCGTACCCTCCTTTGGCTTTGAGCATAGGCCGCCTGCTTCCTCTGCATTCCATACTCCTTCTGTTGCCATGTCTTGATCACTTTTGGAAAAGAATGGAGCTCCATCGTATCTTTAACTTCATGGTTGAAAACATCATCCCTCTGCATCATCGATTTTTGGACAAGAACAACATCTTTATCTTCATGTGTACTCCAAGAAGGACCAAGAGTTGGTGCCTTTCCTATTTCCTTGAGTGATTGATTTTTTAACTCGGTGGTAATGCAATTTCAACCTACATAGACCAAAAGAAGTCCACTTCTTAGGTTCAGGTTGACTACATGATCATATATCCAGTCTTGACCCAAGACGAGAGGTTCAGTGAGATCCTCATCTTGACACACTAGTACCTTAACTCTCATTAGAACATCTTGAATGTAGAGGGGAAGTTCCACCTCACCCATGCAAGGGGTTTCCACACCTCCCAATCCTATAAGGTATGCTTCAATAGGATTGATACTTAATTTCAACTTTTGACAGTAAGAAAGTTTAACAGCACGAGTGGCTGCACCTGAGTCAATCAAAGCCCATACAGTCCTTGCACTATTTCCTTGTCCTATCTCTAAGGTTATAAAAGGACGTCGGTCAATTATTCTATGGGAACTTACACTTGAGACTTTGCACATAGCCATATGATATCGTAGAGCTGCATAGGCATCTGTCCTAAGCTGATCTCTACCCTGTCTTCTCAATTTCATTCTTTCAATGTGTTCCAATGCTTCTGCCTGTGCTTCTTCTCGATTCGTTTTTCTTCTTCCTTACGTTTCTTAGAAGTGTTGAGTGGATTGAGCGTTTCCTCAATGAGGGGTTCTTGATATATTTTGACTTTGCATCCGCTAATGTAACTAGGGAGAACATCACCTTCTAGTGTAGCTAATTGAACTGCTCCACTATTTGAGATCTTATTTATTATCATAGGTCCATAACCATGCTTCTCTATCTTTCTTCGGGGTGTACACCAAAACTAAGTCTCTTGCTTTCAAGCCTTTATCCTTTACATGGGCATCAAAGTATACCTTCTGTCTTTTCTTAGTTGCATAAATCCGTGCGGCAACTTTCAATCTCATTTCACCTACCATTCAAGATCAAAGATCCTCGAAGAGAGTTCATGACCTGTCCACTCATGCTCCTGTGCTACTTTCAGTGTAGGTATCGAGAAGTCCAATGTAGCACTACATTTTGGCCAAATACCATCTCGAAGGGTGTGGCTTGCAGTACTATTTTATAGGCAACTCAGTATGCCCAAAGAACATGCATCTCATCTTTATTTATAGGGTACTGAGTTTGCTGACAAACATCACATCTCTTCACATAGGTATGTGCATCCATGTGAAGCGTGGACCACCAAAGACTTGCAAATAGTATTGCCTTGATCACCCTATCTGGTCCAAAGTGTCCTCTCACTACACCTTGGTGAGCAGTTTCCAAGATCTTAAGATATTCACTCTCATGGACACACAGTCTTAGGTAAGCATCTTTACCACGTTTGTATAAATTATCTCAAATGAGTGAGTAGTCTATGTGAAGAGAGATGGTGGATGCAATCCAAAGATGAGTTGGTACTGCTACAACCAGCTTCACACCAGCCAACTGAGACTTTAGAGATGATTAGAAGACCCTTTGAGCTTCCTAAATCCACCAAAATATCAGCCAAGTACTTTGGAACATGTATCCCAAAAGTTTAAGTCAAGACAGACAAGTTGCGAAATGACTAGCTCCCAAAACTTGCTATTTTTGGACATACACCTGCTGGAAAAAATGAACAGTGCTCTCAACCTGGTAGAAATTAGAAAAATTCCTTTTGGGCATAGAAAAAAGACTTAGCAAGCTTCCCAATCAAATTTAAAACACTTCAAATTATGGACTGAGCTCTGAGAACAAGTTTCATCAATTTCTGGAACATGCCCACCATTCTCGAGGCTCTGCAGAGATAGACCAGTGAGCAGTAAAATGCAGATATCTCTAAAACTATAACTCTAATGACCTTGAAAATAAATATGCAGAAACTAGACAGTAAGAGCTATCCAACGCACGTTAAATCACTGAAAAAGAATCCGTAGAACTCGAGATATGACCTTCTGAAGGTACTGCTCTAAGTGAGTATAGCAGAGAACAAAACAAAGGAGTAGATGATAATAAATGTATAGATTCACATATGATTACAACCACATTGGCAATGAATCTTTGCAAAATGGGAGTAGAATGATAGAGCTATGGAGTAAGCTCTTCAATCTCTACAAAATGACATCAAGTCGTCACGTACAAGGCTTGCTAATCGCCTCTTCCTTCTTGCCCTTTTTATAGCTATTCTTGGAGGGAGTTTTGAATTCGAATTCGAATGGCTCCACCTAAAAGTGATCCCCAAAGTTAGGAGATATTCCCTCAGCTCAAAAATTGGTGATTTTGGTAGTTAGAGCCATGAAATTGCTTTTACATCATGCATGAGGTAAGCCATCCTTTTCTTTTTTCTTTTTTTCAATTACAAGAGATAAAAATGAACTCCTTTACAAGAGGTGTTCACATGACTACTCATGTGACTTACAAATGAGGATGATATCAAATATATCAAGCATGTAGGCTTGGGTAAAATGCACCAATAGCTCCCCCTCAAGCCTAACATGCTTGGCCTTCAAATAAGTCTTCAATTGTCCTTGATTTCCTGCAAGCCAATCATCAACTTGAATCTACTTAATTTCGTACCATCAAGAGCTTTAGTCAACATGTCTGCACATTGCATATCTGTAGAGACATAGGATAGTTGAATATCCTTGCTCATAAGCTTCTCCCTTACATAATGGTAGTGGACTTCAATATGCTTGGTTCTAGCATGGTATGCCGGATTAGTTGATAGATGTAGTGAGCTTGTGTTGTCACCAAAAATGTGAGGTGTTGAAGAATGAAGTCCAAGATCTGTGTACAAAGACTTTAACCACATGATTTCTTGAGTTGCATTAGCCAAACCTCTATATTAGGCTTCAGTAGAAGATAATGCCACGGTTGGTTGCTTCTTCGATGACCAAGAAATGATTTTTGAACCTGCAAATGATATATACCCTGATGTGCTTCTTCTATCATCTTTAGATCCGGCCCAATCTGCATCTGAGTAGACCTTTAGCTCAATATCTGAAGTATATGAATAGAACAAACCTTCATTCACGGTCCCCTTTAGGTACTTGAGGACTCTCTTGGCCGCTTCCATATGTGGCCTTCTCGGCTTATGCAGAAACTGACTCAATATGCTAACACTATAGCATATATCCAGCCTTGTGAGTGTTGCATAGTTCAAACTTCCAACCAAGCTTTGATAGCTTGTGATGTCTTCAATTGGCTCTCCTTCATAAGCACTAAGCTTATGATTTTGCTCCATAGGTGTACCTGCACACTTGGTATTTTCCATCTTGAACTTGACGAGCATGTCATGGACATACTTCCTTTGTGTGATGTATATACCTGAATCTGTGTAGATCAACTCCAATCCAAGAAAATAAGTAAGTGGTCCGAGGTCACTTATTTTGAACTCCTCCTTCATTTGACTCTTTACCTGTTTGATTCCTTCAAGATCATTGCCTGTGATAATAATATCATCAACATACACACATAAATAGATCACTTCAGATCCATTCCTCTTTATGAACAAAGAGGTATCCGCCTTGCTAGCTTTGAATCCTTAATCCTGCAAATAAGTCACCAATCTGAAATTCCAAGCTCTTGGAGCTTGCTTCAATCCATACAAAGCTTTCTTTAGTTTGCATACATAGTTAGGATGATGTGCATCCTCATATCCAGGAGGTTGTGCCATATACACTTCCTTAGAAATCCATTCATTTAAGAAAGCATTCTTTACATCAAGTTGATAAAGATTCCAATTTCTAGATGCAGCAAGACTAATGAGAACCCTAATTGTAGGCATTTTTGCAACAGAAGAGAAAGTCTCCTCATAATCAATACCATGGGTTTGAGCAAACCCTTTAGCAACTAACCTTGCTTTGTTTCTATTTATACTTCCATCTGGATTCCTCTTGATTTTGTATATCCATCGAGATCCGATTATCTTCATAGATGGCTTGTTAGGTACAAGCTCCCAAGTGTCATTCTCCTTCAAGGCTTCCATTTCTTCATCCATTTCATCTCTCCAAGCTTTCTTGCTTTGTGCTTCTTCAAATGTGGTAGGTTCTTCATTGGTTGAATCCTTTGCAATGTAGATTGAGTGCTTGGTGACCAAAGAAGTATCATAACCAAACCTCTCTGGTTTCTTCTTCTCCCTTGAAGAACTTCTAAGTGATTGATGTGAGCTCTCCGGTCCATATGTAGCATCATGCATCTTTGCTTTACCTTTGTTCTTCCATAGCTTTAGTCTTTCCAAGTCTTCTAGGTCAATCTCCGAATCACTTTCTTCAATCTGCTTTGGCTCCTATGGTTGAAGTGATGGAAAGTCTTCATCCAAGTCATATGGCAGCTTCACTTTCCTGTCATCATCAAACCATGATTTGTTTTCATCCAAAATTACATCTCTACTCACAGAAAATCCTTTATTGGTTGGATTGTACAATCTATATCCTTTTTGGTTTTGATCATAACCAATGAATACACACTTCTCTGCCTTGGGATCCAATTTCCCTCTTACTTGAGAAGGAATGTGAGCATAGGCTAAGCATCCAAAGATTTTACAATGCTCTAGACTAGGTCTTCTTGCATTCCATACTTCATATGGAGTGGTTCCATCTAGTGACTTAGATGGAAGTCTCTTTATGAGATATGTGGCTGTAGACACAGCCTCTGCCCATAGGTAGTTTGGCAATCCCTTTTTGTTGAGCATGGACCTTCCAGCTTTGACAATAGCTCTGTTCCTCCTCTCTGCTACACCATTGAGTTTGGGTGTATACCTTGTAGTGACTTCCCTTTTAATGCCTCTTTCATGCAAGAAGGCATCAAATTCAGAAGAGAAGTATTCTCCTCCACCATCTAATCTGAGTCGTTTCAAAGTCCTACCTGTTTGATTTTCAACAAGAGCAATATACTTCTTAAAGCAATTAAATGCTTCATCCTTGTGCTTCATGAAAATAGAATGGTCCACCTGCTACAATCATCTATGAAAGACACATAATATCTTGAGCCTGATATAGATGGCTCCTTACTTGGACCCCACACATCTGTGTGCACTAGATCCAAAGGATTTTGATACATATATCCTTTCTTATTGAAAGGTTGTCTATGAGCCTTGCCGAGTTGACAAGCTTCACACTTATAAATCATGTGTTCCCTTGTGATATTAGGCAAACCAAGTACACTTTGGTCCCTGCAAATCTGTTTGAGTGTCCTCTCACCAATGTGAGCAAGCCTTTTGTGCCATATCTCCAACTCTGTTAGAGTTTGAGATCCATAGCTAAACAAAGCTATGTTCTTTGTATCTTCCACTTCAAAAGTGAAAAGCCTTCCTGTCTTTTCTCCTTTGGCAATCCTTTGAAAGCCTTGCCTTGAGTCTTCAACATATGCTCCAAATTGATTGAATCTAACCTGCAATCCTTTTTCAACAATCTGTCCAACACTTATTAAATTTTTGGTAATTGTAGGGACATACAAGACTTTGCTTAAGAGGTTCATATTCCCATCTGATGTCTTCACATTACCTATCTTCTCTACTGAGTGCTTTGTGTCATCTCCTGTCTGCACTTCATGCTTGTTATGAGGATCTTCCAAATCAGAAAGTGAAGCCACATTTCGTGCTACATGGTTCGAGCATCCCGAATCAATGTAAAATATGTGATCATCATCCTTACCCTTCTTCGCTGATACATTCATAATCAATAATGAATCTTCTTGACTTTGGTCCTCTGCATAGTTATTGTAATCTCTTCTTCCTCTATGGCCACTTTGATAGTTGTTGTTGTAATTGTTGTTGTAGTAGTTGTTGTTGTTGTAGCCTCCATTGTATCTACCTCTATTTGATCCATAGCCACCTCTATTGAATCCTCTTCCTCTTGAGTTCCTCGGGTTCCTAAAACATTCTTCAGTAGTATGGTTAGATAAGCCACATATGTTGCAAGGTTGAGATGATTGGAATCTCCCCCTGCCTTGCTTTCCACCTCTGCCTCTTCCTCTAGCTCTTCCTCTACCTGCAAAGTTTGCTTGGAAAGAGCTTCCTTCATCTTCATTCTTCCTATTCTTTGACTTGTCCTTGACCTTAGCTTTATCAGAATATAAGGCAGAAGTTTGATTACCTCTTGAGGACTCACCACCTTTGCTAATCTTTGCTTCATGAGTGAAGAGTTGGCCCATGAGTGTGTTGAGGTCGGGTACATGCATATCCATGTATAAATCCATGGCTGTTGTGAATGACTCCCACTTTTTGTCTACTTTGATTCCATTCATGATTTGTCTTATGATTTGATCCTCTTCAATTAACTCTCCAATGCTTCAAAGTCGGTCGAAAATCTCCTTCATCTTTGTGACATAATCAGTCACATTTTGCTTCGGGCTTTTCTTCATTGTTGTGAACTCAATCCACAATTGGTTCTTCCTTCCTCAAGTGTTGGAAGAGAAGAAAGAAGCAAGTGCATTCTAGGTCTCTCTTGATGTCTTGCATCCCTTGACATGAGGTAAAAGAAAATCAGAGATTGAGTTTAGAATATAGGACCTTGCAAGTGCATCCTTCGAACACCAATTCGAAAGTCCTTCCACTTCTTCATGTGATGGTTGCCCTTTGTTCCTCATGGTTGGCATTGCTTCATCTCCGGATATGAATCCATATAGATTCCTCCCTTCAAGGTAAGCCTCCATCCTTAGATTCCATGCCGGGTAGTTGTTTCGATCCAATTTGTCAATTGTTGATGGAAATCCATCTCCCATGTTGCTTGACTATGCTCTGATACCACTGTTAAGAGAGATGGTGGATGCAATCCAAAGATGAGTCGGTGCTGCTACAACCAGCTTCACACCAGCCAACTGAGACTTCAGAGATGATTAGAAGACCCTTTGAGCTTCCTAAATCGACCAAAATATCAGCCAAGTACTTTGGAACATGTATCCCAAAAGTTTAAGTCAAGACAGACAAGTTGCGAAATGACTAGCTCCCAAAACTTGCTATTTTTGGACATACACCTGTTGGAAAAAATGAACAGTGTTCTCAACCTGGTAGGAATTAGACAAATTCCTTTTGGGAATAGAAAATAGACTTAGCAAGCTTCCCAATCCAAGTTAAAACACTTCAAATGATGTACTGAGCTCTGAGAACAAGTTTCATCATTTTCTGGAACATGCCCACCATTCTCGGGGCTCTGCATAGATAGACCAGTGAGCAGTAAAATGCAGATATCTCCAAAACTATAAATCTAAGGACCTTGAAAATAGATATGCAGAAACTAGACAGTAAGAGATATCCAACGCACAATAAATCACTGAAAAAAGATCCGTAGAACTCGAGATATGCCCTTCTATAGGTACTGCTTTGAGTGAGTATAGCAGAGAACAAAACAAAGGAGTAGATGATAATAAATGTATAGATTCACATATGATTACAACCACATTGGCAATGAATCTTTGCACAATGGGAGTAGAATGATAGAGCTATGGAGTAAGCTCTTCAATCTCTACAAAATGACATCAAGTGGTCACATACAAGGCTTGCTAATCGCTCTTGTTCTTTTTATAGCTATTCTTGGAGGGAGTTTTGAATTCGAATTCGAATGGCTCAACCTAAAAGTGATCCCCAAAGTTAGGAGATATTCCCTCAGCTCAAAAATTCGTGATTTTGGTAGTTAGAGCCATGAAATTGCTTTTACATCAAGCATGAGGTAAACCATCCTTTTCCTTTTTCTTTTTTTCAATTACAAGAGATAAAAATGAACTCTTTTACAAGAGGTGTTCACATGACTACTCATGTGAC
Organism: Ceratopteris richardii; assembly: GCA_020310875.1. NCBI lineage: Eukaryota > Viridiplantae > Streptophyta > Polypodiopsida > Polypodiales > Pteridaceae > Ceratopteris > Ceratopteris richardii. The sequence continues at coordinate 158,613,799 of CM035424.1, forward strand.
TTACAAATGAGGATGATATCAAATATATCAAGCATGTAGGCTTGGGTAAAATGCACCAATAGCTCCCCCTCAAGCCTAACATGCTTGGCCTTCAAATAAGTCTTCAATTGTCCTTGATTTCCTGCAAGCCAATCATCAACGTGAATCTACTTAATTTCGTACCATCAAGAGCTTTAGTCAACATGTCTGCACATTGCATATCTGTAGAGACATAGGATAGTTGAATATCCTTGCTCATAAGCTTCTCCCTTACATAATGTTAGTGGAGTTCAATATGCTTGGTTCTAGCATGGTATACCGGATTAGCTACTAGATGTAGTGAGCTTGTGTTGTCACCAAAAATGTGAGGTGTTGAAGAATGAAGTCCAAGATCTGTGTACAAAGACTTTAACCACATGATTTCTTGAGTTGCATTAGCCAAACCTCTATATTCGGCTTTAGTAGAAGATAATGCCACGGTTGGTTGCTTCTTCGATGACCAAGAAATGATTTTTGAACCTGCAAATGATATATACCCTGATGTGCTTCTTCTATCATCTTTAGATCCGGCCCAATCTGCATCTGAGTAGACCTTTAGCTCAATATCTGAAGTATATGAATAGAACAAACCTTCATTCATGGTCCCCTTTAGGTACTTGAGGACTCTCTTGGCCGCTTCCATATGTGGTCTTCTCGGCTTATGCATAAACTGACTCAATATGCTAACACTATAGCATATATCCACCCTTGTGAGTGTTGCATAGTTCAAACTTCCAACCAAGCTTTGATAGCTTGTGATGTCTTCAATTGGCTCTCCTTCATAAGCACTAAGCTTATGATTTTGCTCCATAGGTGTACCTGCACACTTGGTATTTTCCATCTTGAACTTGACGAGCATGTCATGGACATACTTCCTTTGTGTGATGTATATACCTGAATCTGTGTAGATCAACTCCAATCCAAGAAAATACGTGAGTGGTCCGAGGTCACTTATTTTGAACTCCTCCTTCATTTGACTCTTTACCTGTTTGATTCCTTCAAGATCATTGCCTGTGATAATAATATCATCAACATACACACATAAATAGATCACTTCAGATCCATTCCTCTTTATGAACAAAGAGGTATCCGCCTTGCTAGCTTTGAATCCTTGGTCCTGCAAATAAGTCACCAATCTGAAATTCCAAGCTCTTGGAGCTTGCTTCAATCCATACAAAGCTTTCTTTAGTTTGCATACATAGTTAGGATGATGTGCATCCTCATATCCAGGAGGTTGTGACATATACACTTCCTCAGAAATCCATCCATTCAAGAAAGCATTCTTTACATCAAGTTGATAAAGATTCCAATTTCTAGATGCAGCAAGACTAATGAGAACCCTAATTCTAGGCATTTTTGCAACAGGAGAGAAAGTCTCCTCATAATCAATACCATGGGTTTGAGCAAACCCTTTAGCAACTAACCTTGCTTTGTGTCTATTTATACTTCCATCTGGATTCCTCTTGATTTTGTATATCCATCGAGATCCGATTATCTTCATAGATGGTTTGTTAGGTACAAGCTCCCAAGTTTCATTATCCTTCAAGGCTTCCATTTCTTCATCCATTGCATCTCTCCAAGCTTTCTTGCTTTGTGCTTCTTCAAATGTGGTAGGTTCTTCATTGGTTGAATCCTTTGCAATGTAGATTGAGTGCTTGGTGACCAAAGAAGTATCATAACCAAACCTCTCTGGTTTCTTCTTCTCCCTTGAAGACCTTCTAAGTGGTTGATGTGAGCTCTCCGGTCCATATGTAGCATCATGCATCTTTGCTTTACCTTTGTTCTTCCATAGCTTTAGTCTTTCCAAGTCTTCTAGGTCAATCTCCGAATCACTTTCTTCAATCTGCTTTGGCTCCTTTGGTTGAAGTGATGGAAAGTCTTCATCCAAGTCATACGGCAGCTTCACTTTCCTGTCATCATCAAACCATGATTTGTTTTCATCAAAAACTACATCTCTACTCACAAAAAATCCTTTATTGGTTGGATTGTACAATCTATATCCTTTTTGGTTTTGATCATAACCAATGAATACACACTTCTCTGCCTTGGGATCCAATTTCCCTCTTACTTGAGAAGGAATGTGAGCATAGGCTAAGCATCCAAAGATTTTACAATGCTCTAGACTAGGTCTTCTTCCATTCCATACTTCATATGGAGTGGTTCCATCTAGTGACTTAGATGGAAGTCTATTTATGAGATATGTGGCTGTAGACACAGCCTCTGCCCATAGGTAGTTTGGCAATCCCTTTTCATTGAGCATGGACCTTGCAGCTTCGACAATAGCTCTGTTCCTCCTCTCTGCTACACCATTGAGTTCGGGTGTATACCTTGTAGTGACTTCCCTTTTAATGCCTCTTTCATGCAAGAAGGCATCAAATTCAGAAGAGAAGTATTCTCCTCCACCATCTGATCTGAGTCGTTTCAAAGTCCTACCTGTTTGATTTTCAACAAGAGCAATATACTTCTTAAAGCAATTAAATGCTTCATCCTTGTGCTTCATGAAAAATAGAATGGTCCACCTGCTACAATCATCTATGAAAGACACATAATATCTTGAGCCTGATATAGATGGCTCCTTACTTGGACCCCACACATCCGTGTGCACTAGATCCAAAGGATTTTGATACATATATCCTTTCTTATTGAAAGGTTGTCTATGAGCCTTGCCGAGTTGACAAGCTTCACACTTATAAATCATGTGTTGCCTTGTGATATTAGGCAAACCAAGTACACTTTGGTCCCTGCAAATCTGTTTGAGTGTCCTCTCACCAATCTGAGCAAGCCTTTTGTGCCATATCTCCAACTCTGTTAGAGTTTGAGATCCATAGCTAAACAAAGCTATGTTCTTTGTATCTTCCACTTCAAAAGTGAAAAGCCTTCCTGTCTTTTCTCCTTTGGCAATCCTTCGAAAGCTTTGCCTTGGGTCTTCAACATATGCTCCAAATCGATTGAATCTAACCTGCAATCCTTTTTCAACAATCTGTCCAACACTTATTAAATTTTTGGTAATTGCAGGGACATACAAGACTTTGCTTAAGAGGTTCATATTCCCATCTGATGTCTTCACATTACCTATCTTCTCCACTGAGTGCTTTGTGTCATCTCCTATCTGCACTTCATGCTTGTTATGAGGATCTTCCAAATCAGAAAGTAAAGCCACATTTCCTGCTACATGGTTCGAGCATCCCGAATCAATGTAAAATATGTGATCATCATCCTTACCCTTCTTCGCTGATACATTCATAATCAATAATGAATCTTCTTGACTTTGGTCCTCTGCATAGTTATTGTAATCTCTTCTTCCTCTATGGCCACTTTGATAGTTGTTGTTGTTGTTGTAATTGTTGTTGTAGTAGTTGTTGTTGTTGTAGCCTCCATTGTATCTACCTCTATTTGATCCATAGCCACCTCTATTGAATCCTCTTCCTCTTGAGTTCCTCGGGTTCCTGAAACATTCTTCAGTAGTATGGTTAGATAAGCCACATATGTTGCAAGGTTGAGATGATTGGAATCTCCCCCTGCCTTGCTTTCCACCTCTGCCTCTTCCTCTAGCTCTTCCTCTACTTGCAAAGTTTGCTTGGAAAGAGCTTCCTTCATCTTCATTCTTCCTATTCTTTGACTTGTCCTTGACCTTAGCTTTATCAGAATATAAGGCAGAAGTTTGATTACCTCTTGAGGACTCACCACCTTTGCTAATCTTTGCTTCATGAGTGAAGAGTTGGCCCATGAGTGTGTTGAGGTTGGGTACATGCATATCCATGTATAAATCCATGGCTGTTGTGAATGACTCCCACTTGTCGTCTACTTTGATTCCATTCATGATTTGTCTTATGATTTGATCCTCTTCAATTACCTCTCCAATGCTTCCAAGTTGGTCGGAAATCTCCTTCATCTTTGTGACATAATCAGTCACATTTTGCGTCGGGCTTTTCTTCATTGTTGTGAACTCCATCCACAATTGGTTCTTCCTTGCTCGAGTGTTGGAAGAGAAGAAAGAAGCAAGTGCATTCCAGGTCTCTCTTGATGTCTTGCATCCCTTGCCATGAGGTAAAAGAAAATCAGAGATTAAGTGCATCCTTGGAACACCAATTCAAAAGTCCTTCCACTTCTTCATGTGATGGTTGCCCTTTGTTCCTCATGGTTGGCATTGCTTCATCTCCGGATATGAATCCATATAGATTCCTCCCTTGAAGGTAAGCCTCCATCCTTAGACACCATGCCAGGTAGTTGTTTCGATCCAATTTGTCAACTGTTGATGGAAATCCATCTCCCATGTTGCTTGACTATGCTCTGATACCACTGTGAAGAGAGATGGTGGATGCAATCCAAAGATGAGTTGGTGCTGCTACAACCAGCTTCACACCAGCCAACTGAGACTTCAGAGATGATTAGAAGACCCTTTGAGCTTCCTAAATCCACCAAAATATCAGCCAAGTACTTTGGAACATGTATCCTAAAAGTTTAAGTCAAGACAGACAAGTTGCGAAATGACTAGCTCCCAAAACTTGCTATTTTTGGACATACACCTGCTGGAAAAAATGAATAGTGCTCTCAACCTAGGAGGAATTAGAAAAATTCCTTTTGGGCATCTCAAATAGACTTAGCAAGCTTCCCAATACAAGTTAAAACACTTCAAATGATGGACTGAGCTCTGAGAACAAGTTTCATCAATTTCTGGAACATGCCCACCATTCTCGGGGCTCTGCAGAGATAGACCAGTGAGCAGTAAAATGCAGATATCTCCAAAACTATAAATTTAATGACCTTGAAAATGGACATGCAAAAACTAGACAGTAAGAGCTATCCAACGCACGTTAAATCACTGAAAAAAGATCCGTACAACTCGAGATATGACCTTATGAAGGTACTGCTCTGAGTGAGTATAGCAGAGAACAAAACAAAGGAGTAGATGATAATAAATGTATAGATTCACATATGATTACAACCACATTGGCAATGAATCTTTGAACAATGGGAGTAGAATGATAGAGCTATGGAGTAAGCTCTTCAATCTCTACAAAATGAGATCAAGTGGTCACGTACAAGGCTTGCTAATCGCCTCTTCCTTCTTGCTCTTTTTATAGCTATTCTTGGAGGGAGTTTTGAATTCGAATTCGAATGGCTCCACCTAAAAGTGATCCCCAAAGTTAGGAGATATTCCCTCAGCTCAAAAATTCGTGATTTTGGTAGTTAGAGCCATGAAATTGCTTTTACATCATGCATGAGGTAAGCCATCCTTTTCCTTTTTCTTTTTTTCAATTACAAGAGATAAAAATGAACTCTTTTACAAGAGGTGTTCACATGACTACTCATGTGACTTACAAATGAGGATGATATCAAATATATCAAGCATGTAGGCTTGGGCAAAATGCACCAACAGTCTAGTGCCTCTTGTTCTAAGCTCCTTTGTCTAGCCAACGTCATATCTTGGGGAAAGGTTCTCGTCCTCAAGAAGGCTACTAGTGGCTTGCTCCAATCTGGCACCAAAGACACTCGATACAGTGTAGAGTGCTCCACAAGTGGTCTAATACATCAGACAAGGCATTCCGTACACAACTTATGGACATCTGCTTCCATAGAAGGCCAATGTAATCCGAGTCTCCTTAGTGTCTATAGAGTTCTTTGCCTTGAATAATGTTGCTCTAATGCACCCACATGTGCTAATTGCAACCATTTTGCGTACTCATCCTCTTCCACAGAACACGCTAATATGCCTTAATTTGTATGCTTGTACATACTTCCTGCCATGATACGGTACTTTTGGGATTTTACTACTTCCCTATCTTGAGTGTTTATTACTGGGTGGATAGACCTATATTTCAATATTGGCACTAATGTCTTGGCCCACTGAGGTACAACTTCCAAATTAAACAAGTAAGCATATGGAAGATCATCTGACACTCCTTGTGGGGCTTCTCCATAGGTGAGCCTCGAGAGAAGATTTGCTCTCAAGTGAGCCTTGCCTTTTTGCACTACTACCTCAAAGTCATATTCCATTAGTAAAAGGAACCACCTTAGTAATCTACCTGTATTGCATGGCTTGTTCACGAGATATAGCAATGCTTAATGGTTTGTAAAAAATTTAAACTTATTTGCAAGCAAATAGTGTCTAAACTTTTTTACCGCATATACCATGCCTAATCCTTCTCATTTGGTGGTGGTATAGTTTCGTTCTGCTGCATTCAAGTGTCTACTAGCATAGGCAATCGGAAGATCCAAATAACCTTCACCCGTAGGTTGTGCAAGTACACATCCAGTGGCATAATTGGAAGCATCCACATGGACATGGAATGGTTTGTTCCAATCTGGTGTAGTCAACATTGGTGCATAACACAATCTTCTCTTAAGCTCGTTAAAGGAGTTCTCACATTCTTCCATCCACTCAAAGTTAGTCAAAAGAGAGTACAAAGGCTTTGCAATGATCGCATACATGTGAATGAATCGGCAATAATAGTTGCAATGCCCCATGAAAGCCTGTACCTCCTTGACATTCTTTGGCCTAGGTAGCTCTGCAATAGCTCTCACTTTCTCCTTGTCCGTGGATATGCCATTCTTTGACACTGTGTCTCCTAGAATCTTGCCTTGTCTGACCATAAAAACACACTTTTGTGGGTTCAGGGAGACTTGATATTCTCTACATTTGTCAAAGATTTGCGTGAGTTCAGATATGTGTGTCTGTCTAATGTTTGAATGGGCACAAAGATCATCAACATAGACTTCCAAATTCTTCCTCAAGAACTCCTTAAACACATGGCACATCAACCTCTGAAAGGTAGCGGGTGCATTGGTGAGACCAAATGGCATTACCCGAAAAGCAAATATGCCCCACTCTATGGCAAAAGCCGTATTATGCTGATCTTTTGGAGCAATGGCTACCTGATTGTAGCCAGAAAATCCATCAAGGAAGCTGTACACTTCCTTGCCTGCTAATCTTTCTAGTAGATGCTCAATGATAGGAAGCAGATAGTTATCTCGAATGGTGGCTGCATTAACCTTCTTCAAATTAATGCATACACGTAACTTCCCATTCTTCTTGGGCACTACTATAATGGGGGATACCCACTCAGTGTGCTCAATTTCATAGATGAATCCAGCTTCAACCAATCTATCTATCTCTTCCTTTATCTTAGCAACATAGTTATCATTATATGTGTATGGCTTTTGCTTAGAGGGTTTGGCATCTGAGGTCATGGGAATCGTGTGGCAGCATATGTCAGGATCTACACCTTTCAAGTCCTTGTAGCTCCAAGTGAATACATCTCAGTATTCTCTTAGCAAGGTTATTAGCTCGTGCTCTTCTTCCTCCATCACGTCATGTCCTATGTACATGCATCTTTCTTCTCCTTCTTCTATGGCTACAACAATTTCCTTGGTAGTTTCTTTGTTATCATAGGCCTCTCCAGATTGTGCATCGCGTTTAGGCATTCTTACCATGACTCTTCTATCTCATACTTCTTAAAATTCTCAGGGCCCTCAAACAAAGATTCTTCCTCTTCTAGTATGACTTCTCTCTTCTTCCTCTTCTTATCCTCATTCTTAGTGGTTACTTGTGTGGTTAACCTCACATCATTTGTAAGCTCTTCATGTCTCTGAGGGTGAGCTTCTACTTCATAAAAATATTCCTCCTCTGATGCAAAAGGTGGGTCCATAATGATTGACTCTAGATCAGAGTCACTTGCATCCTCAAATGCATCAGTGCTAGGTTCACATTCTTCTACAACCGAATCACACATGATTGGCTCTATTGTGAAGACGGAAATGTCATAGCCATCCTCCTCATAGTGGGGTGTCCATTGTTCTTCATTAATGGTTGCATCCATGGTTGCTAAAATCTCCACCCAACCATGAGGTTCAAAGTCTTCATCAGGAAATACTATAGGTGCATAGGCTAGGTCTTGAATTGATCTATGGGTGTCTTTCGCACCTACCTCTCTGGCATGTTCTCTCTTCTCTTCTTCTACTACTACTTTGCATATCCATAAATGGGTGTGCTCATGCATCCATGAGGATCTTGATCCTATGGAATGCACTAATTTTGTATCATCCTTAGCTCTATGGATGGGATTCCATTGAATAGGGGGGACCTCTCTATGAGAGTAATCCTTGAGATTGACTTTGGTTGTAACACCTAAGTGTTGCAAATACAAAGAATTGGTTCCCCAATCTTGTACCACTTGCAACTACCGCATAAATGGCCTTTCCAAGATCATCTCATAGGCTTGATTCTTGCTAAAGTCACATATAGCAAAAGTATGTTCAAACTCTACACCACATGTGGTGAGAGTTATCCTTTCTAGCACTCCTAAGGGTCTCTCGATGTGACCATCGGCCATCTGCAATTTCATTCTCATTGGCCTGAGTGCTGGCTTGCCCCAACGCTTCCATAGGGAAGTGGTAGCAATTGCAACTCCTGCACCTGAGTCGAGAATTTTCTTGGTTGTGTATCCCTGATGGGTAATGGGAAGATAGGTGTTTACTTCTTCTCCTTCACTCATGTCTCCTATCTTGTCCAAAGGTATTTCTGGCACTGTCTTATGAGAACCTACTTGGGAACAAGGTTTAGTTATTTCTGGCACTTGGTTGGCTACATGTTTCCATAGTTCCGGCCTAACCTTGAGTAGCTCTTCCAAAGTGAGATTGCACTGCACTTTAGTGTTTTTCACTACCTCTGCGTTCCTAGCTATGACTGAGTCTTCGTTTCTTACCATGACCATGGGTTCTCTCATACAAGTAGACTTAGCTTCCCATGGACCTGCGAAATGGGTTAGTTCCTGTAAGGAATTAGACTTGAAGTCTAATCTCTCATGAGATTGGGCACTCTCCTCCTCTCCATAAATAGAAGGAATGTCTTGTGGGAACTGATCATGCGCATCATCCACAAGTTCAATGAGAGATAGAGAGATAGATAGATAGATAGATAGATAGATAGATAGATAGATAGATAGATAGATAGATAGATAGATAGATAGATAGATAGATAGATAGATAGATAGATAGACAGAGAGATAGATAGATAGATAGATAGATAGATAGATAGATAGATAGATAGATAGATAAAGAGATAGAGAGATAGAGAGATAGATAGATAGATAGATAGATAGATAGATAGGTAGATAGGTAGATAGATAGATAGATAGATAGATAGATAGATAGATAGATAGATAGATAGATAGATAGATAGATAGATAGATAGTGGTAAACGCTGTATTCTAACTGTCAGAAGTGCGTTTAAACGATTATTGGGTTCTTGGGAGTGGAAGGGATCTGTTAGACAGAGGCCCTATACTTAGTTCCCAAACTAACCACTTACACACAGCAATATACTGATGCTGAGAGCTCTATCAAGATTCTGTTGTACTTAGACATTTACAGTTCACGGTTTAGCTCAACCAATGTGTACCGAATACACTCAGATGCTATATTACATCTGCGACGAGTACTAACGCAATAAGCGAACTTAACACAACAATCGCAATAAGGATTCGCAGACGATTCACTTCAGACAACAGAATGAATGATCTACTGGATGTAGATGATACTCACAACCGCAATAGATACCAATAGACAACAGACAAGACGAGACACAGATACACGCAGAATGCTCAGAAAACTCTGACTCTTGGAATTAGACAAACTAACACTACAGTAGCGCTCCGTTCAATCACCCAGACAGACAGTCTGGTGATCTCTCGAACGTCACTTGTGCGTCTCTTTTCCATTGCTTTATATAAAAGATTACAACGTGTCTGCGTAACAACCTTTCGTGCGTGCGAAACAAGATTCAGTTATACAGTTGCCAATCCGGCGGCCGACTAATACTGGCACACACGATGGACTCGAACCGGCAGGTTTTACAAAATTACTGTTCATCTATAATTCCTTCTAACTACATGGATCATGCTAATCTAAAGGTTCGGGCTATTTTCTTTTTTAAAGTTTCTAACATTTGTTTGAGGGTGTTCGGTTCTACTAATTGTGCATCTATTCGTACAGAACTTAAAGCTATAGCTTCGATCAGCAAAATTTTTGCTTGCATTTGCAGAAAGGCTTCTTGTAAATAAAATTCGTTCGGCAGTGGGTTCTTTGGTCAGGATGGGTGGAGTAGGGATAATGGGGTTGAGTGGAGGTTCTGGTGGAGGAGTGGGAAAGACAGGGTTAGGTTCTGTTACCTGTTCTGTTGTTTGTTGTGCAGTGTCGGTAGTATCAGCAAGTGTAGATTCTACTGCTCTAAGCAGTTCGTCGAAAACATCTTTAATGATTTGTTCCTCATTTCCATGCTGTTCCTGCTCAGATTGCTGCTGAGATGCTTCTTGTGACGAGCTTGTGTCAGATTCAGTGTGATCTTCCTGTTCTTGTTGTCCTTCTGATGAAGACTGTGCTGATGATTCGTGTTGCATAGATGTGGCGGTGTCGTGAAAAGTTTCTTCGTCCTGTTTTTCTTCTTCCTTGTCATCTTCTTTATTTCCTTCGACTGAACCTTGTGCTTCACTTTCAGATCAACTGATTCTAATCCTTTTTCGGCGGAAGAGTTGATTGAGTTCTTCTTCGTCGTCTTCATCGTCCTCCAAGATCTGTGCAGACTCTTCATGACGCAGAATTGGTCCTCTGGGTGGGGGTTGTGCTACAAGTATGGCTAGAAAAAGGAAAGAAATGATGTGTGGCAGTCTAGACCTAGGCATTCCTCCTTTGTTTACCTGTTTAATGATTGAAACGCATTCCTTGTGAATGCGGTGGAAGAAGTAGGATGCAAAATTGATTGGTTCTCGGGCAGTTAAATCAATAGCGGAGTAGAAGGGCCTAGAGATACCATAAGTTCGCTTTTGGAGGTTAAGGATGGCTACTAGGAATTGCAACGCGGATCTTTCAGGTTCGGGGCGACAGAGAATTGCGTATTCATTTGAGGAGTATCTAGGGAACCGTTTAATCATGGTTGCCATTGGCAGATTCGGGCCATTTTCCCGACCTTGCCGAGGAAGTCGAAACGCATCAGCAAATGCCTGGAATGTGATTACGGTATGGGATGGTAGGGAGGTGATCGGCCAACTCTGCTCGTTGGCAGGTGTTTTAGCAATAGCAGCGATAATCTGGGCAAAGAATGGGTGGGATTCCACTGAATGCCAAGGCAGTTCAGCAAAATTGGATAACCCACGGGTGCGTAGGAACTCTCCTACCTCGGCAGGGAGTCCGTCACTGAAAGCGGCATAGTTTGCCAGAGCTTCCATGGTGCACACAGTAAACGCAAGCACAAAACGCAAACGCACAGGGTATACACAGTCACACAAATCACGCAAGCACAATAGCGATTTTCGGCGAAACGGAGAAGGTTAAGTAGATGCGCTTTAGTGGGAGACAATCGAAATTAGCAATCATGGCGCGACATTGAGATGATAGCTTCATAACTTCGGTAGGCATGCATGAGCAGAGTCGATAACGCACGGCGGTTGCTTGACATAATTAGGTATCAAACGTGGATATTTACATACTTATTATTTTAAGTGCGCAAAACAAAAGGAAATAAAAGAAAAGAAAAGGAAAGAAAAGAGAACGCCAAAAGACGCGACCACCGCGAAACGTTTCAGTGCGGGTTAGATGTTTGTTGATACGGCCGTAGCTTCGAACCGTTGACGACTTTCGGAAGAGAATCTGCGGTCAAAGTAGTCAATCGAAATGTTGCGGGGCCCACTTGTTCAGAAATCCGGTAGGGGCCAAACCATCGTAACTTGAATTTGCCAGCAGAGCGATTCGACTTTGCATTGTAAAATAGTACAAGTTGTCCCACTGTAAAAACTAGGGTTTTTCGGTAGCGATCATGTTCGAGCTTGTCTTAGCTGTACTTCCTGCATAGTTAGAAAACTTTGCCATCGATGCTCATCCAGTTTTTTGAGTGTATCTAGCCGAAATGATAAAGAATCTTTTGGTATTAATTTCTGAGTGAGAGCCACACGTAAGCTTGGCACAATAATTTCCATGGGTGCTATAGCTTCCAATCCATAAGCTAGTTTGAAGGGTGTTAGACCTGTTGCTACCTTATAGGTAGTTTGGTATGCACATAGGACTGCAGGTAACAGTTGGTCCCATCTTTCCGGTGCTTCCAAAATGAGTTTTCGAAGCATATTCAGTAGGGTCTTGTTTGTACTCTCAGCCAAACCATTAGCACGAGGATAATAAGGAGAACTAAACTTATGCGTGACCTGGAAGGAATGTGTGAGTACTTTCATTATTGTTGACAAAATGAGTGCCTTGATCTGTAACAAGTTCCAGCGGTAAGCCAAAATGTGGAAAGACATCGTTCAGTAGACATTTTGCTACCGCAAAAGCTGTAGTAGACCGTAAAGCCCAGGCTTCTGCCCATCTGGTAGCATAATCAGTACATGTCAAAATATAACGATTATTGCTGAGTATTGCTGGCGGTGTAATAGGTCCGATGAAGTCTAGACCCCACTTTTGAAAAGGCTCTAATGGCAAGACAGGTTGTAGAGGGAAAAGATGACGTTGCAGGGGCTGTCCAGATCTCTGATAACTATCACATTGCTTGACAAACTGTAATACATCCCTGTACATAGTAGGCCACCAAAGTCCACTCTGCAAAATTTTCCGGTGTGTTAAATCTGCAGCAAAATGTCCGCCAGATGGAATTGAATGAGCCAACATAATGACCGAGTTAACTTCATGTGGTGGAACACAACGAAGTAGAACTCTTGTGTAATCCATATAGTATAATTCTCCAGCAATTAACCGAAATTTGCGACTGTACACTGCAATTTTCCTACGCATTGCAGGAGAAGCCTGAGAAGGAAGGTATCCATCAGTAAGGAATGTTAATATCTGATCATAATATGTAGATGGCATAGGTGGGTTTGCAATTTCATCATAGGTTGGTTCAGAAACATAAATTGCTGGCGTTGTGTCATCTATACCAACTGGAGCTTCACCGGAATCTAAACGAGAAAGGAAATCTGCTAAGGCATGTGAACTGCCTGGCCGATGAACAACTTCGTAGTCAAACTCTTATAAAAGCAGAACCCATCGTGCTAATCGACCTCCTAGATGTTGTTGCTGAACTAGATAGATAAGTGCAGCATGATCTACATGAAAAGTAAATTTACGGCCCAGCAAATAATGTCTGAATTTCTTGACAGAATATACTAGACCCAGAGATTCCCTTTCTGTTACAGAGTAGTTCTTTTCAGCAGGGGCCAATCTTTGACTTGCATAGTACACTGGTCTGAACCACTTATCAGTTTGTTGCATTAGAACGCTGCCAATTGCTATATCTGAAGCATCAACAAATACATGAAATGGGCGATCCCAGTCAGGAGGCTGTAGGATTGGAACCTGTGTTAGTAATCCCTTTAGACGATCAAAAGCAACTTGACATTCCTGAGTCCATTCAAATTGTCGAGGAGTCTTGGTTATTAATTTGTTCAATGGTATTGCCAAATGAGCAAGCCACCGTAAGTGCCAACCATGCCATCTTACTTGGCCCATGAAGCACATCACTTCCTTAGGTGTAGTGGGCACAGGTGCTTCTAACACAGCTGTAATTTTATCTCGATCCACCTGTATACCTTGTGCAGATACAATGTGGCCAAGTAGCCTTCCACATGAAACCGCAAACACAGATTTGTTTGGGTTTAAACAGAGTCTGTATTCTCTGCACTTTTCAAAGCAACACCGTAAATGGAACATGTGTGCTATCAATTTTCCAAATAACGAAAACTCATCAAGATAAACTTGCATAAACGAGGTAAGGTAAGGGGAGAATATTTCCTACATACACCTCTGAAAAGTACTTGGGGCATTTCTTAATCCAAACCACATTACGGTACAAGCAAAAACACCCCAATTGGTAATGAAAGCGGTCTTTGGTATATCCTGTTCAGCCATTCTAACTTGATTATACCCACTGTATCCATCTAGGAATGAATACATTTCATGTCCTGCTACTCTATCAAGCATGGTGTCAAGAAAAGGTAGCAGAAATGGATCAAGCACTGTAGCTGCATTCAGTTTCCGGTAATATACACATATTCGTAGCTGCTTATTCTTTTTAGGCACAATAACAATGGGTGATATCCACTCCGCATGCTCTACTGGTACAATGAATCTGACTTTGAGTAGCCTATCAAGCTCTGTTTTTACCTCTGATGCATAGTTCGGATTCATCCGGTAGCTGGGTTGCTTGATTGGTTTTGCTTCCGGCTTCAACATGACCCTGTGTTGATAGATACGCGGGTCCAGACCCTTCATATCTTTGTAATCCCATGCAAATACATCAGAAAATTCTCGAAGTAGTTGGATTAAATCTGCTTGAAGTAACTCAGGTAAGCTTTCCTTTATCTTAACAGGACGTGGATTTTCTTCATCCCCTAAATTGTAGGTGGTCAGTTGATCTTCTGGAACATAGAATTGTTGAGGCTTCTCTGATCCTCAGCTGGCTTAAAGAGTTGTTGTAGATCAGCATCATCTATGGTAGCCTTATCTTCTTTGGTATCTTTTTTTGTTACAGACATCAACGTACAAACTGCAGGATTCCAATTATCTACAACAGATTGTAGATCAACAGTTCCTAGGAAGATCAAGTCAATGTTATTCTTTAAAAACTGTTCTTCTTCATCATCTGAAAACCCATCTAACATATGAACTGGTTCTGCAAAATATGGTCTAGCATGCAACTCGCAAGGTTGTATAGCATCTAATTTTTACAACGTATTTACGATTATTATCTTTGAAAGTGAGTTCCTATGCAGACCAATCTTGTATCACTTTAGCGTGCTTCAGCCAAGGACGGCCAAAAAGAAGATTATAATCAAGGGTGGATTCCGGTAATTCTAGGACGACGAAGGTCATCTTATATGTGGTACCCTGCAAAGTTATTGGTACATTCCGTACAAGTCCTACTGGATGGACTCTTGACTGGTCAGCCATTCTAACAAAGAACTGAACTGGTTCGATTTCAATCCATCCTAACTTCTTACATAGTGCAGCAGTAGCAATGTTGACACCAGATCCTCCATCCATTAGTACTTGTGTAATTGTATGATTTTTATACCATACCGTAATTAAAGGAACTGAATGATCGATCATAGAATCAGGGTCCCGTTGCACTGTGGCTGTTGCTGGAATGCAGGCAGATTCAGGACTAAACTGTTGCTGGAATTGTTGTCGAACTCCCGGTACTAGTGCAAGTAATTGGCCAAGAGGAAGAGTAATAGACGCTTTGGATAAAATTTCCCAGGCCTTATGTGATTGAATTGTGCCTTCCACGGATTCTGAAAATGATGCGCCGACTGAAGAGGATGTGTCTACTGAAGATGATGTGCCTGCCACTGAATTAGAATCTTGTTTTTGTGTTCCTACCTTGGTTAGCGGATCCTGGGTCACCGGCATAGGATCTGGAAACACTGGAGGTTCGGCGGTGGTCCATTGACTGGCCTTATCATATATCCTTTGTTGTTCATGTATGCCTGGTTCAAATACTTCTGCCGCTGGTTGCAGTTGCTTACTGGATTAGGTCTGAATTACTGCAGCTTGCATTTCTACGGGTGTGATTTGTACCATATTAGTCATTGGGTTTTGTCGTTCTTTCTTCCTCTGATCATACTCAGCTGCATCCTTACAAAATCTTCTAATGTGGCCAAATTCACCACAAAAATGACAACGCGATGGTGGCAAATTGGGATTTTCCTGTGCTGGTCTGGCCTGCCAGCGATTTGCATTGTAGTTATTATTTCTCTGTCCTCTGTAATTTTGATAGCCTTGTTGCTGGTTGTTTCTCATTTGTGGAGGTACATAATGATTGGCTGGCTGTCTTGGTTCCTGTATAATAGCATTGATAGTTGCGGTTCCCTGCACTTTGGCGTTGTATGCACAATTTTTGGTGGTGTGTCCGGTCATGTTGCAGATAGCGCAAACCAACTGATTAAGTGCACAAGTGGTACTAGTGTGCCCTGAATTCTTGCATGTGGTGCAGAACATTTGTCTGGTCGGGTCTTCTACAACAATTTTCTATAAATCCTCCAACCTTGTTTTCCAGCTGCAAAGCCATTGCAATCACTGCATCTAGCGTCATAGCTCCTACACAGCGTATGATCATAATCTGTTTAAGTTGCGGAGTCAATCCATTGATAAACCATTGAGTGATAACGTCATCCGATAGGTTGGCATGTGCTGGTGGTAACTGCCTCAAATGATTCCTGAATAGAGTGGCGTATTCCTGTACTGTTTGATTTATCTTCTGTCTATTGTTTTGCAGGTAGTCAAAAATTTCGGCTGGATTCTTCTTTAGCCTGAATCTCTGCAAAAATGCATCCCTTACTGCTTCATAGGTGCCAAAATGGTTAATATCATATTTTGTAAGCCATCTAGCTGCTTCGTTAACTAATGTTGACTGGAAAACAATAGCCTTATACGTCGGATCAGGTGGATGGTTGAGCACTACGTAACTTATCTCAAATGTGCGTACATGAGCATCTGGGTCATCACCTAGAAATCCACCGAATTTAGTATACATTACTCCTGTTGGAGTCGGCCTGGGAGGGCATAGTTGTTGTTGTTGTTGTTGTTGTTATTGTTGTTGTTGTTGTTGTTGTTGTTGTTGTTGTTGTTGCCCATTCATGGCTCTGATGGTTGTATTGTGACTATCTTGGAATCTGTATCGTCGGCCTGTGCACTTTCCGGTTCGATAATCTTGTTCAGTATGTTTTGAATCTCGGTTTCAAACAAGCTACCTTCCTTCTTGATGTCAAATGTAGGGAAGCTTACTCCCAATAGCGGTGACTGGGCTGAAGATTCACCAAGAAATGGTAAACCGTCGCCGAAAAACTGTGATCCTTCAGCAATTGGTATCGGAGCAACACCGGAAGGTGTCGAATCTTCACCAAAACAAG